>JAKDEW010000027.1:12538393-12921005 GCA_021963965.1 Artemisiospiza belli | reverse complement strand
GCAGGCCGGGAGGCTGGATTACCAGAGGTGAGCGATGGACAACCAGAGCTGAGTGACTCATAACCAGCTGCCAGTGATGAATAACCAGTGCTAGTGATGGAAAGTCGGTGCTCAGGTTCTGGGCTTGAACTGGCCCTTCCCACCTCCTTGCTCCTTAGGAACCTCTGCCCATGCTGCACCCCAAAGCAGCTGCAGCCCCTCACTGCTGCCCTGGCGTGTCTGCCCCAGTGTTCACAGCGTGGTGGCCTCCTGCCTCAGCCAGCCCTAGTCCTGCCCCGCTGCTGCCAGCCAGGGCTATGTGCTGGCCCCTGCCTGCCTACCTGCTCCCTGCCCAGCTACTGGAGCACTCTGGGCATTCTGGGCTTGTAGGGCCAGGAGAAAGAGGAGCAGGAGGCAGTGCCTCAGGGCCATGATCCCCCCTGCTCGCAACACTCTGCTGCTGCTGATGCTGCTGCCAAGCGCCCCCTTGGAGTCACCAGGCTCGCTCCGGCACAGCGAGTGGCCCGGGACGCTCTCCCGTCCCCGGCGAGGCCGGGAGTGCTGCTAAGGCTGTCACCTTGCACAGGCGAGGTTCTGTGCGACGAAAGGCAGAAGAAAGAATGGGCTTCTGTTGAGGGTTTAGTCAGGGTTTTTTGAGTAAGTGCAGCAAAAGAATCCACAACCCAGGGGACCCAGTGAACTGCAAACCCTGGACTGGGCTGTGCAATGTGCTATAAAGGGGGAAGGGAACAAGGGAAGGGCTCGCCCACCCGCCAATGGGCTTACAGGAGGGCATGGGGAGCAGGAAAACAGGCATTTAGGAAAAGCAATGGGGGTAAGTCGGGGGAGAGGCCCCGGGACCTGAACCTATCAACTGATGGCCTTGGTAGAAGTTTCTAGAGGGAGGAGATGGGCCGTCGAGTGATGGACCGGACAGCAGGGAGGGCTTTGAGTGACACAGCAATTTTTAGGGAACATGGGGAGGAGGCAGAGTGATTGACAATGAAGAGGAGGGAGGAGGCAACAGGGGCAGAAGTGGGACAAACTAAGGCATAACTGAGTGCAACTAAAACATACAAAACCACAATACAACAGTGCAGTGTTGCCCAGAGCACTGAACAGCACAGTGGGGCTCTGGAACCTCACATGAAACAGAGCTCTCTGATCTCATGACATAGTGGTGTCTCTGAACTCCCCATTGTATGTCCACGTTGCCTGTGAATTCCGGGACCTCCCCTCTATTGAATTTCTTTTTTCTGCACAGGAATGGAAGGAACAAAACAGAGAAGGGTTTCTGTATTCTGGGAGGCAGCACTGTGCATGGGAATGCAGTCTTATTCCTCAGAAATCCCCTATCAGAAGCCCTCTATGAAGGCTGTTTCAAAAACCCAGATGCAAGTGTCCTTCTTTGGTAGTATTTTTGTCTGACAGCACTGTGGCAAGAAACCTGCTTTTCCCATTTCTTCTGCTACAGTTTCATCACCTTTGATGGCAGCACTGCTTCCATCCTCCACTCTCACGCAAACATGAGTGTGCAGTGCTCACGCTTCTCCCAAGTGAGCCTGGTTGATTCCCTTGCCACTTCCAATCCCACTTCAAGATCACTAAAGGAGCCCCACTAAATCCTGAGCCAAGATCCTTTTTCCCTTTGAGGCAGATGTAGCCCATGTGCACCATCAAGCCTGGTGTCCTGGAGAGTGACCCACGGTCAAAGCCCCACACTCCTGCGGGGAACATCAGGATGCCAGGGATTCACTTCTAGAACCTTCCTGTGTCCGGGTCACTGCAAGTGGGACAAGTAAACTCCACATGCGCCCCAGATCCCTCAAGCTGTCATGCAGAGCCTCCTGTGACCAGTATCACGTTCCTTCCCCTCTGTATCTCACACAGCCAGCCGTCATCTTTCTGCTCCTTGATCCTCTTTGTGCTCACTGGGGAGGGACTGCCACATCCCCCATGACCTAAGTCACCATATCAGGTCTCCTTGATGTGCTCAGCACTGGACATCCCTCCTTCCCAGAACATCCTTCCCTCTCTGCCCAGACCTTTCTGATTCAGGGCAGCATCCCAAATGAGCTCCTAGAGAAGTTTTTGCATGTCACTCCTCACCACCCACGTCCTTATTCTGGTACAGGAAAGCCTTGTTAATGGGCGCTGCTGGGAAAGCAGGCTGAGGTGGGCACAAACAGGTCCTACACTGCAGTGCAAGTTTCTCAGAGCTCCTGTCACAGCCCCAGCCTTTCTCCCAGCTCTGTGCATTGTACCCCAACAGAAACAGCCACAACAGGAAAGAACTTACAGCTTTTAGAAATGAATTTCTTTATCAAAATCAGAGAAACAAACATCGTCTGCTAATACAAGGTATCACTATCATCATCACTCAAAGTATCCCTACCACTAAGAATATCAATATCTCTTATCACTAAAATCAGCAAGGTCCTCTAATATTAAGTGTTAATATTAGAATCACTATCACTAAAAGAATCACTATCTATCACTATCACTACCTATCACTATCACTAAAAGAATCACTATCACTATCACTCTCACTATCACTATCCCTATCACTACCACTAACACTATCACTATCACTGAAGAGTCCCTATTATTAGAACTATCTATCACTACCACTAAAAGAATCACTGTCACTCTCACTATCAGTATCCCGATCACTACCACTACCACTATCCCTATCTATCACTTATCACTATTACTAATCTTCATCTTGGAACATAAAGTATTCCTCCTGGTACTGGTTGCAGGGGCACCAGGAGGCTGTGGGCTGAGGAGACTCCAGGGAAATCCAGTGGTCCCGTGAAGTAGCCCCCTCAGCCAGAGCACAGCTGGGACACGTCGTCTGAGGAGACGGGTCTGCGCGCATGTTCTTGTATAGCCGGGCCAGCTCTGCTGCAAAGATCTCAGGAAACAGGTGGCAGCTGTCCCTGAACCCGTTGGCTTGGGGTCCCTCGCCACTTCCTGGACCTTCTCCTGACTCTGTTTCATCTCTAAGCAGGCCACGGCTCTCCCAGGAAGAGTCCCAGTCCTGTCCTGATGCCTCTATGTCTTCCTGGGCCCTCCTGTAGAAACAGATTTCCAAGAAGAGTCCTCAGAGATAGGAATTTGGAGCACAGTTAAACTGCACTGCAGCGATTACCACAGAGCTGCCTGGGCAATCCTGCATGGTGCAAACACTTCATTGCCAATGGCAGCAATGAATAACTCACATGTCTCTCTTCGGCAGCTGACACATGACGATGTACCCAACTACTGCTGCAAGCAGAATCACAGCTGAGACTGCAAGAGATGCTAGGAGGTACTTCTTCCTGAATTCCCACTGTCCAGGAGTCTCAACTTTTTGCCCAGCAGCTGACCCTGGCAGGAGAAAAGACAATGTGAGAGATAATGTTTGTAATCTGCACAGAGGGATAATCCCACAGTGTGCTTCACATGCCCGAGAATTATTTTGTTCAGAGATTTCTTCCTCTGGCTCTGGTGTCTGAGCATCAGGGACCAAGAGGTTCTCATGGGGAAGAGCCCAGTGTGTGCCAGGGAGCAGCACTGCCCCTGTCTTTTCCTCTGGGCTGCAGGCCAGGGCTGTGTGCAGGGCAGCTGCAATTCATCCATGGAGAGCACTGCAGGGATACAGCAGAAATGCTGCTTCTCTTCCAAGACAGCATTGCCAAAGCACTCACCGGAATATTCCGCAGGTTCAGCAAGAGAGCTGGTGTCCCGTACTACTTCTCTTTCTTCATCTGAGCCTGGCAAACTGTTATTTTCTTCCACAGGGAGGGTCTCTGGCAAAGTCTCAGAATCTGTCTCTACACAAAACACATTGGACACTTTAACCAGAAGCCACTGCCCCTTCCCACAAGCATGGTACCATGGCCTGGGAATTCTGGCAGGTGGCAATGAGGAGCCCGCTGTGCCCAAAGACAAGAGGAATCCATAGCTGAGTTTTCTGCAATGCAACATGAAATGCAGACCCAAACCACCCAAGACTTAATCAACCAAATGACCCCCAGAAAGAATGCCTTCTGGCTCATACTCATACTTGAGGTCCAGCTTCAACCCATCCCTGAGCCTGAGGTTGGGCAGGGGCAGCCAAGACTGCGTGGGATATCATTTTTGCCTCCGTGCTGTGCTGAGTGTTAGGTGCAAACAACTTCAGCAGAGGTCTTTTCCCAACATCTGGCTGCCAATGTCTGCACGCAGGAGCTCTGGCCAGTAATGTTACATCTGCAGCAGCAGCTGGAGATGCCCCTGGCAATCATCTGGAAGCACAGCTATAAGCAGATGCTGTGCTGGACCATCTCCATGGCTCACTTCAGGGCGTGGGAAATAGGGTGTCCCTGCAGCAAGACTGACTGAGCGCTTCTGGCTATCCAGGATTCAGAACACCCCTACAGGAACGAAAAGCTTCACGTCCCAGGTCTCACGGTTAACGGAATGGGATGTACCAACCAGATGGGGCTTCATCCAAGCCTGTCAGGAGCTCCTCTGCAACATCAGGGAATCCTTCAGGGAATCCCTCAGGAACTGTGTCATAATTCTTCCCTATGTTAGATTTACAAAAGAATGTTACACCTATGAAGGTAAATTTCTCATGAATAACACGGGGAAAAGGAGTGCTCATTCTTGTGCAAGCAGTAGAGACTGACTACTCACGCTTGAAGTACCAGCTTGGAATCAGCATGGTATCTGCCTCTAGCTCAGGGTCTGAAAGAGCACTCTCTGTGTCCATAACTACAACCAAGCACACACAAGAAGTTACCATCACATTTCTCCTCTCACGGTCACGCTTCAAGGCCTGGATGTGGAAGGTACTGACAGGGCACACACAGGTGGTTCTGTATTCTCACAGCTGCACAGGGGTCTGGCTGCCCTTGGGACACTGAGCTGGCAGCTCTCACATGAAGTGAAAAGCCATGGCGTGCCCACATGACCTGTGGCTAGGTCAGCCCTGGACGCAGGCCGGGAGGCTGGATTACCAGAGGTGAGCGATGGACAACCAGAGCTGAGTGACTCAATCCCAGCTGCCAGTGATGAATAACCAGTGCTAGTGATGGAAAGTCGGTGCTGAGGTTCTGGGCTTGAACTGGCCCTTCCCACCTCCTTGCTCCTTAGGAACCTCTGCCCATGCTGCACCCCAAAGCAGCTGCAGCCCCTCACTCCTGCCCTGGCGTGTCTGCCCCAGTGCCCACAGCGTGGTGGCCTCCTGCCTCAGCCAGCCCTAGTCCTGCCCCGCTGCTGCCAGCCAGGGCTATGTGCTGGCCCCTGCCTGCCTACCTGCTCCCTGCCCAGCTACTGGAGCACTCTGGGCATTCTGGGCTTGTAGGGCCAGGAGAAAGAGGAGCAGGAGGCAGTGCCTCAGGGCCATGATCCCCCCTGCTCGCAACACTCTGCTGCTGCTGATGCTGCTGCCAAGCGCCCCCTTGGAGTCACCAGGCTCGCTCCGGCACAGCGAGTAGCCCGGGACTCTCTCCCATCCCCCGCAAGGCCGGGAGTGCTGCTAAGGCTGTCACCTTGCACAGGCGAGGTTCTGTGCGACGAAAGGCAGAAGAAAGAATGGGCTTCTGTTGAGGGTTTAGTCAGGGTTTATTGAGTAAGTGCAGCAAAAGAATCCACAACCCAGGGGACCCAGTGAACTGCAAACCCTGGACCGGGCTGTGCAATGTGCTATAAAGGGGGAAGGGAACAAGGGAAGGGCTCGCCCACCCGCCAATGGGGTTACAGGAGGGCATGGGGAGCAGGAAAACAGGCATTTAGGAAAAGCAATAGGGGTAAGTCGGGGGAGAGGCCCCGGGACCTGAACCTATCAACTGATGGCCTTGGTAGAAGTTTCTAGAGGAAGGAGATGGGCCGTCGAGTGATGGACCGGACAGCAGGGAGGGCTTTGAGTGACACAGCAATTTTTAGGGAACATGGGGAGGAGGCAGAGTGATTGACAATGAAGAGGAGGGAGGAGGCAACAGGGGCAGAAGTGGGACAAACTAAGGCATAACTGAGTGCAACTAAAACATACAAAACCACAATACAACAGTGCAGTGTTGCCCAGAGCACTTAACAGCACAGTGGGGCTCTGGAACCTCACATGAAACAGAGCTCTCTGATCTCATGACATAGTGGTTTCTCTGAACTCCCCATTGTATGTCCACGTTGCCTGTGAATTCCTAGACCTCCCCTCTACTGAATTTCTTTTTTCTGCACAGGAATGGAAGGAACAAAACAGAGAAGGGTTTATGTATTCTGGGAGGCAGCACTGTGCATGGGAATGCAGTCTTATTCCTCAGAAATCCCCTATCAGAAGCCCTCTATGAAGGCTGTTTTAAAAACCCAGATGCAAGTGTCCTTCTTTGGTAGTATTTTTGTCTGACAGCATTGTGGCAAGAAACCTACTTTTCCCATTTCTTCTGCTACAGTTTCATCACCTTTGATGGCAGCACTGCTTCCATCCTCAACTCTCACGCAAACATGAGTGTGCAGTGCTCACGCTTCTCCCAAGTGAGCCTGGTTGATTCCCTTGCCACTTCCAATCCCACTTCAAGATCCCTAAAGGAGCCCCACTAAATCCTGAGCCAAGATCCTTTTTCCCTTTGAGGCAGATGTAGCCCATGTGCACCATCAAGCCTGGTGTCCTGGAGAGTGACCCACGGTCAAAGCCCCACACTCCTGCTGCAAACATCAGGATGCCAGGGATTCACTTCTAGAACCTTCCTGTGTCTGGGTCACTGCAAGTGGGACAAGTAAATTCCACATGCGCCCCAGATCCCTCAAGCTGTCATGCAGAGCCTCCTGTGACCAGTATCACGTTCCTTCCCCTCTGTATCTCACACAGCCAGCCGTCATCTTTCTGCTCCTTGATCCTCTTTGTGCTCACTGGGGAGGGACTGCCACATCCCCTCATGACCTAAGTCACCATATCAGGTCTCCTTGATGTGCTCAGCACTGGACATCCCTCCTTCCCAGAACATCCTTCCCTCTCTGCCCAGACCTTTCTGATTCAGGGCAGCATCCCAAATGAGCTCCTAGAGAAGTTTTTGCATGTCACTCCTCACCACCCACGTCCTTATTCTGGTACAGGAAAGCCTTGTTAATGGGCGCTGCTGGAAAGCAGGCTGAGGTGGGCACAAACAGGTCCTACACTGCAGTGCAAGTTTCTCAGAGCTCCTGTCACAGCCCCAGCCTTTCTCCCAGCTCTGTGCATTGTACCCCAACAGAAACAGCCACAACAGGAAAGAACTTACAGCTTTTAGAAATGAATTTCTTTATCAAAATCAGAGAAACAAACATCGTCTGCTAATACAAGGTATCACTATCATCATCACTCAAAGTATCCCTACCACTAAGAATATCAATATCTCTTATCACTAAAATCAGCAAGGTCCTCTAATATTAAGTGTTATTATTAGAATCACTATCACTAAAAGAATCACTATCTATCACTATCACTACCTATCACTATCACTAAAAGAATCACTATCACTATCACTATCACTATCACTACCCCTATCACTACCACTAACACTATCACTATCACTGAAGAGTCCCTATTATTAGAACTATCTATCACTACCACTAAAAGAATCACTGTCACTCTCACTATCAGTATCCCGATCACTACCACTACCACTATCCCTATCTATCACTTATCACTATTACTAATCTTCATCTTGGAACATAAAGTATTCCTCCTGGTACTGGTTGCAGGGGCACCAGGAGGCTGTGGGCTGAGGAGACTCCAGGGAAATCCAGTGGTCCCGTGAAGTAGCCCCCTCAGCCAGAGCACAGCTGGGACACGTCGTCAGAGGAGACGGGTCTGCGCGCATGTTCTTGTATAGCCGGGCCAGCTCTGCTGCAAAGATCTCAGGAAACAGGTGGCAGCTGTCCTGAACCCGTTGGCCTGGGGTCCCTCGCCACTTCCTGGACCTTCTCCTGACTCTGTTTCATCTCTAAGCAGGCCACGGCTCTCCCAGGAAGAGTCCCAGTCCTGTCCTGATGCCTCTATGTCTTCCTGGGCCCTCCTGTAGAAACAGATTTCCAAGAAGAGTCCTCAGAGATAGGAATTTGGAGCACAGTTAAACTGCACTGCAGCGATTACCACAGAGCTGCCTGGGCAATCCTGCATGGTGCAAACACTTCATTGCCAATGGCAGCAATGAATAACTCACATGTCTCTCTTCGGCAGCTGACACATGACGATGTACCCAACTACTGCTGCAAGCAGAATCACAGCTGAGACTGCAAGAGATGCTAGGAGGTACTTCTTCCTGAATTCCCACTGTCCAGGAGTCTCAACTTTTTGCCCAGCAGCTGACCCTGGCAGGAGAAAAGACAATGTGAGAGATAATGTTTGTAATCTGCACAGAGGGATAATCCCACAGTGTGCTTCACATGCCCGAGAATTATTTTGTTCAGAGATTTCTTCCTCTGGCTCTGGTGTCTGAGCATCAGGGACCAAGAGGTTCTCATGGGGAAGAGCCCAGTGTGTGCCAGGGAGCAGCACTGCCCCTGTCTTTTCCTCTGGGCTGCAGGCCAGGGCTGTGTGCAGGGCAGCTGCAATTCATCCATGGAGAGCACTGCAGGGATACAGCAGAAATGCTGCTTCTCTTCCAAGACAGCATTGCCAAAGCACTCACCGGAATATTCCGCAGGTTCAGCAAGAGAGCTGGTGTCCCGTACTACTTCTCTTTCTTCATCTGAGCCTGGCACACTGTTATTTTCTTCCACAGGGAGGGTCTCTGGCAAAGTCTCAGAATCTGTCTCTACACAAAACACATTGGACACTTTAACCAGAAGCCACTGCCCCTTCCCACAAGCATGGTACCATGGCCTGGGAATTCTGGCAGGTGGCAATGAGGAGCCCGCTGTGCCCAAAGACAAGAGGAATCCATAGCTGAGTTTTCTGCAATGCAACATGAAATGCAGACCCAAACCACCCAAGACTTAATCAACCAAATGACCCACAGAAAGAATGCCTTCTGGCTCATACTCATACTTGAGGTCCAGCTTCAACCCATCCCTGAGCCTGAGGTTGGGCAGGGGCAGCCAAGACTGCGTGGGATATCATTTTTGCCTCCGTGCTGTGCTGAGTGTTAGGTGCAAACAACTTCAGCAGAGGTCTTTTCCCAACATCTGGCTGCCAATATCTGCACGCAGGAGCTCTGGCCAGTAATGTTACATCTGCAGCAGCAGCTGGAGATGCCCCTGGCAATCATCTGGAAGCACAGCTATAAGCAGATGCTGTGCTGGACCATCTCCATGGCTCACTTCAGGGCGTGGGAAATAGGGTGTCCCTGCAGCAAGACTGACTGAGCGCTTCTGGCTATCCAGGATTCAGAACACCCCTACAGGAACGAAAAGCTTCACGTCCCAGGTCTCACGGTTAACAGAATGGGATGTACCAACCAGATGGGGCTTCATCCAAGCCTGTCAGGAGCTCCTCTGCAACATCAGGGAATCCTTCAGGGAATCCCTCAGGAACTGTGTCATAATTCTTCCCTATGTTAGATTTACAAAAGAATGTTACACCTATGAAGGTAAATTTCTCATGAATAACACGGGGAAAAGGAGTGCTCATTCTTGTGAAAGCAGTAGAGACTGACTACTCACACTTGAAGTACCAGCTTGGAATCAGCATGGTATCTGCCTCTAGCTCAGGGTCTGAAAGAGCACTCTCTGTGTCCATAACTACAACCAAGCACACACAAGAAGTTACCATCACATTTCTCCTCTCACGGTCACGCTTCAAGGCCTGGATGTGGAAGGTACTGACAGGGCACACAGAGGTGGTTCTGTATTCTCACAGCTGCACAGGGGTCTGGCTGCCCTTGGGACACTGGGCTGGCAGCTCTCACATGAAGTGAAAAGCCATGGCGTGCCCACACGACCCCCTCCAGCCCTGGAGCCAGGCCGGGAGGCTGGATAACGAGTGCTGAGCGATGGACAACCAGAGCTGAGTGATGGAGATGGAGATCTGGTGCTGACGTTCTGGGCTTGAACCGCCCCTTCCTATCGCGGGCCTGGGGTATATGTACAAATCAAAATGGCCCGGACTTCTGTGGAATGTGCCTTGAGCTGATTTATTTTCCAGCATCACTCTCATTACATGGTGATGACAATGGGAAGATGCCATCAGCTCACATCCCAGGCAGCAGACAAAGAACTTAATGTTGCAACGTAGCTTCTAAGTTTTTTGACCAATCACACAAAGCAAAAGCATCTTGACAGTAGTTCTATCTAACCACTATAAGCACATGTACCTTTGGTTGAAACAATGTCTGCTTATTTCAAATACAATACTTGCTTGTAAGCCTTAAAACACAATGCACAGAGCTCCATTATTAAGCTTCAAACTTCCTAGTATCTTGCTAGATAAACTTTTTTGTAACTTAGGAAGTTATTCTAGGCAAGTGTTAATACAGAGACTATTGTTCTATTTTTCCTTGCTTTTTACATAATTTTTCTGCTGACCTATCTCATGGCTACTGCTTAGCTCTAACCACAATTCTGCTGTTTCTGAGGCCTGCCTTTAGCAGCTTTCCCAAAACCCTCTGATTTTGTGGATTCCCACAATTCTCTTTCTTGGTTGACTTTAAAAGAAACTTTTATAATCGTGTCATTTATTACTTGTGGTTTGTAGTTTTACTATAATACTTCTGCTTATTAATTACTTAAAGCATCTTTTTGCTTGCACTAAGCATTGCTATATCAAAACACAGCAATTTAATGTTGCCAAAGTCTAGTCAGTTTAAAGGGCATAAATTATGCTGGACAATAGTTACGAGTTATTGTTTGAAAAAATCTCGTCGGCTTTAAGGTTTTAATTTGAAACTTTCTTCTATGTCGATACTTTCATTTACTATCTCTGTGAGATTTCGAGAACTCTCTGTGAATCTATTCCTTATTTTTTTTCTTGTATGATAAGAAGTTCTTTGATAGCTTTGTCTATCATTTGTCGCACACACTGAAGTGTCCAAGGCATTACTACTAATATACCTATTAAAACACTTAATACATGGAGACTTATATTGCAAAGTTCCTTTAGCTAAGGTGCAAATACACAGACTATTCTTCTATTTGTCCTTGCTATTCTACTTTTTAAACAACTTTTCTGCTGACCTTTCTCATGGCTACTGCTTAGCTCTACTCACAGTTCTGCTGTCTCTGGGGCCAGCCTTTTGCAGCTTTCCATAAGCCTCAGATTTTTGAGATTCCCACACCTTCCCACCTCCTTGCTCCTTAGGAACCTCTGCCCATGCTGCACCCCAAAGCAGCTGCAGCCCCTCACTGCTGCCCTGGTGTGTCTGCCCCAGTGCCCACAGCGTGGTGGCCTCCTGCCTCAGCCAGCCCTAGTCCTGGCCCCGCTGCTGCCAGCCAGGGCTATGTGCTGGCCCCTGCCTGCCTACCTGCTCCCTGCCCAGCTGTTGGAGCACTCTGGGCATTCTGGGCTTGCAGGACCAGGAGAAAGAGGAGCAGGAGGCAGTGCCTCAGGGCCATGATCCCCCCTGCTCGCAACACACTCCTGCTGCTGCTGCTGCAGTGTTGCCCAGAGTGAGCACTGAACAACACAGTGGAGCTTTGGAACCTCACATCAAACAGAGCTCTGTGACCTCATGACATAGTGGTGTCTTCAAACTCCCCAGTGTATGCCCACGTAGCCTGTGAATTCCTGGACCTCCTACTCTATTGAATTTCCTTATTCTGCACAGGAATGGAAGGAGCAAAACAATGAAGGGTCGATGTATTCACGGAGGCAGCACTGCACAGGGGAATGCTGAGGCACTCATATCTTCATCCTCAGAAATCCACTATGAGAAGCCCTCTATGAAGGCTGCTGTAAAAAACCCAGATGCAAATGTCTTTCTTCTGCTACGGTTTCATCACCTTTGACGAAGCAGCACTGCTTCCATCCTCCACTGTCATGCAAACATGGGTGTGCAGGGCTCACGCTTCTCCCAAGTGAGCCTGGTTGATTCCCTTGCCACTTCCAATCCCACTTCAAGCTCGCTAAAGGAGCCCACTAAATCCTGAGCCAAGGTCCTTTTTCCCTTTGAGGCAGATGTAGCCCAAGTGCCACCATCAGGCCTGGGGTCCTGTAGAGTGACCCACGGTCAAAGCCCCACACTTCTGCTGAGAACACCAGGGTGCCAGGGATGCACCTCTAGAATCTTCCTGTGTCTGGGTCAATGCAAGTGGCACAAGTAAATACCACACGTGCCCCAGATCCCTCAAGCCCTCATCCAGAGGCCCTGAGATCCCTCCTGCTTGTCCTCGGACACCATGAGGTACTGCCACGGGACGCACACAAATCTGCCGGCTGCTGCAGATTACAGCTAACACGGGTGGCCTTTTAGCTGAACAACTCTTGTGGGAAGGAAATATTCAGGACTTCTGTGTGCCAGGCACGCTATGTTCAGAATCTCTTGGAAAGCCTTAGAGTGTGCCTTTGGTATAATTGCCCCTGAAGCACCAGTTAAGCCCCAGGTGTTTAGAGCTGCAAGCACAGAGGCACTGCCAGATTTCCACCCCTGGGGTGTCTCTCCAAGGCTCATAAGCAGTCTCCAGCTGACAAGCTGCAGCAGCTCGGCCGATGCCGTGCTCTGGAATCAAGCACGGATCACTGCTCACCTTGAAGGCTGCAGCACATAATGAGCAGAGGGCCGTAGCAGGCTGCAGGGTGTCTTGGTCACATCTCCTAGCCAGAAGCCAGGCAGGCTGCCCAGCTGGCTCGGCGTTGGGTCTGAGCGCCAGCCCGGGCCCTCCATTGCTGCCCGAGGGGAGGCAACGAGGAACACTGCCCTTCTTTGTTCCTAACTGGCCATAGACGCAGTCTCTCCCTTAGCGCACTCCGCGGCATTGTGCTGCTCGGCGGCTCGTCAGCAGCTGTGGGAGCAGTGTCCCCAGAGCAGCTGTGGTGCTGCTGAAGCCACCTGCCGCGTGTGGCACGGCAGGGAGGCAGCGCTACCCGCAGCCCGCGGCCTTCTTGTCCCCCGCTGCCGCCATTTCGCACAGGGGCCGTGAGGGGCCGTGAGGGGCTGTGGGGCTGTGCCGGCCCCGCTTCCCGGGCCGCAGCTCCAGCTGCTCCCGCTGGCTCGGAGCGGCCCCGCTCCGGCCCGGGGGCCGAGGCGCCTGTCCCGGGCCTGACTGGCCGCTGACGTGCCGCTGCAGGAGAGCTCCCCGCCGTGTCCCGGCTGCAGAGAACGGCTGCCGGGCCAGTTCGCCTGGGAGCCTGAGCCGAGCGTGGCACAGGGAGCGGAGCCGAGAAATAGTGACAGAACGGACAGGGACAGGAAACAGAACGGAGAGACAACGAGAGCAAAGGAGGGGCAGGGAACGGGAGCAGAGCTGCGAGAAGGGACAGCGGGGAAAGAGGAAGAGACGCAGAATGTGCAGGAGGGAGCAGGAGAGAGTAAAATCTGGGCTTGGGCAGGATGGAGATTCTTGAAGAAGCTTTGGAGGGACTGCAAGACAGAGAGGGAGTAGGAGAGAACAGGGGTATAGCGAGAAACCAAGGGAGGGGCAACTCGAAAATTAAACCCACAAGGAGAAACCCAGGGGCATTCTTTTTCTTGCAGCCCGTTGAATCAGGAGGTGTTTCCTGCTGCAGTGGCAGGTCAGCTCCCTTGAAGCAGCTGAGGCATTTCAGAAATGGCACTGCAGGGCATGACCATGCATATGTCCCACAGCTCTCTGTCCACATGTGCATCGGCAGGACTGCAAGTGTGCATGTCCATATGAGAAGAGTTTGTGAGGCTTGGTTCAAGGGCTGAGGCACAGCTCTCTTCTGAAAAGAGCCTAGGGCAGCCCTCTCAGGAGGTGGGTATCTCAGAGGCTTCTGAGAGGCCCATGAGAGACAGCCCAGAGGTGGAGCTGGAGCTGCTGTGGAGAGGAAAGGGACAAGGGTAAGGAGCTCTGTGGTTCCTCTTTACCACTCCAAAGGGAAGAGCAGTGTCTTGTGACAGTCTTCACCACCTGAGGCAGAAATAGAAGAAACTCTCCAAAACCCCACAGGGTGCAGAGATGCCTTCAAGCATCTCTCTGGCAATTGCTGCTGGCAATATCCTCCCCACACACTGCAGGCAACAGTCAGCCTCAGAGAGCTGTGCTGCGTTTCTTGGACAGCAGCTTTGCTGCACTCTCGCCTCCAGCTTTGGCTGCAGATGGCCGAGCTGGAGCGGCCATGGGGAAAGGCCTGCAGGCCCACAGTGAATCTGAGGCGTGAGCCCAGGACAGCAGTTTCCCTGGCGTGTTGGTTTCTTGCAGTTCCTCATTTTCTGCATCTCAGACGGGCACTCGGTCACTTCTTTCCTTCTGGAAAGCCTCCTTCTTTACAATCCTACATTCCAGTCTTAATCTCCCTGAACCAAAAGTTAAGTCCCAAAACAGCAGTTAAGGAGCCACACACATTCTGCAACTGCCACCCTCGCTCAAGCAAAACACCACAGCATGCTTCCTGTGTTTTGTTCCACCTTTGGCTTTCTTCCCATAGCGAGTGGGAAAAGACTCTCATTTTTATTATAATGGTTGTCTCTGTTATCAAAATACCTTTTAGTAATGTTCATGACTAAGATCACATTCCTTCCCCTCAGTATCTTGCAAAGCCTGGTTCCAGCTTTTTGCTCCTTGATCCTCTTGGAGCTCATTGAGGAGGGGACTGCCACATCTCCCATGACCTAAGTCACCATATCGGGTCTCCTTGATGTGCTGAACACAGGACAGCCCTCCTTCCCAGAACATCTTCCCTCTCTGCCCAGACCTTCCTGATTCAGGGCAGCATCCCAAATGAGCTCCTAGAGAAATTTTTGCAGGTCACTCCTCACCACCATGTCCTTATTCTGGTGCAGGAAAGCCTTGTTAATGGGCGCTGCTGGGAAAGCAGGCTGAGGCTGGCACAAACAGGTCCTGCACTGCAGTGCAAGTTTTTCAGAGCTCCTGTCACAGCCTCAGCCCTGCTCCAATCTCCCTGCATTCTACCCCAACAGAAACAGCCACAACAGGCAAGGACTTACTGCATTTGGAAACAGATTTCTTTATCAAAATCACAGAAACCACCATGAGAAGACTCCAGGGAAAGCCAGTAGTCCCGTGAAGTAGCCCCCTCAGCCAGAGCACCGTAGGGACATTTGGTGAGAGGTGACAGGTCTTCTTGCATGTTCTTGTACAGCTGGGTAAGCTCTATTGCAAAGATCTCAGGAAAGAGGTGGCAGCTGTTCCTGAATCCGTTGGCTTGGGGTCCCTCGCCACTTCCTGGTCCTTCTCCTGATTCTGTTTCACCTGCACCTCTAGGCTGACCATGGCGTTCCCAGGAAGAGTCAGGGTAGACTTATCCTGGTGCTTCTTGGTCCTCCTGTAGACACAGATTTGCAAGACTCCATGTTGCGCTGTCTTCGGTGACCGTCTGGTCACTGCCCTGACAGCCCCGACACAGCGGACCATGGAGGACACTCTCCCGTGCCCAGGGCGTACAGGAGGGTGGCTAGGGTTATGCACCCTAAAGCAGAAGAGGCGCTGGCTGACAAAGGTGGAGGAAGAAGGAGCTGACTCTCTGTAGGGGCTCAGTCTGCGGTTTATGAGGAACTCCGTTTCTCAGAGAAACCACTTGTGAAGAGCCGTGACTAAGCTCTTGCAACTGGTTTAAAGGTGGGTGGAAACAAGGGTGGGATTCACAGAACAACCAATGGGAAGATCTGGGGCTGTGGAAACTGGGGAGAAAGACATCAGGAGCCACAAATCAGGTAATGTTTTGAAGGGGGGCCCCAACCTTTAGCCAATCACTCGATGCCCCTGATGGAAGGTTGTGGAAAGAGGGGACGGGCAGCTGACTGACTGACAGCGGTCCGGGGAGGAGATTGGGGAATGAATCAGCAAAAAGTACGGGTGCTAGCTGGAGAATAGGGAGTATTGATGTGGGGGATGGGGGGGGCGGGAAGTGAAACAACTTGAGACAAACCCTTCTAGAGAGCACAAGGCTATAGAGAAAAAACTGTAACAAACAGAGAACAGGTTTAATAGAACATAACGCAACAAATCCTCATGGATAATAATTTAGAGCACCGTTAAAGCATTGCACTGTAGCAGATTCCACAGAGCCCTGTAGGAGCTGCCTGGGCACTCCAGCATGCTGCAAACACTTCATTGCCAACGGCAGCAATGAATATCTCACATGTCTCTCTTCAGCAGCTTGATACATGACTATACACCCAGACACTGCTGCAAGCAGAAGCAAAGCTGAGGCTGCAGCTGTCCCCAGGATGTAGCACTTGCTGGGGTCACAGTGTCCAGCAGTCTCGGCTTTTTGCCCAGCAGCTGACCCTGGCAGGAGAAAAGAGAATGTGAGAGACAATGTTTGTACTGTGCGTTAGGGATAACCCCAGAGTCTGCGTCAGATGCCCATGGACTGGCATTGATACTGAATCAGGAATGACATCTGCTATTGTCTTCAGAAATGGGTTCCTCTGGTGTCTCAGCATCAGAGACCAAGAGGGATCCCATGAAGTTCTCATGGGAAGAGCCCAGTGTGAGCCAAGGAGCAGCACTGCCCCTGTCTTTTCTGCCAAGCTACAGGCCAGGGCTGTGTGCTGGGCAGCTGCAATTCATCCATGGAGAGCACTGCAGGGATACAGCAGAAATGCTGATCTTTTCCCAAAACAGCATTGCCCAAGCACTCTCCGGAGTATTCCTCAGGCTCAGCAAGTGTGCTGGTGTCCTGTATTGGTTGGCTTTCTTCATGTGAGCCTGCTATGCTGTCATTTTCTTCCATAGGGAGGGTCTCTGGCACAGTCTCACAATCTGTCTCTTCAGAAAAAAACATTGGATACTTTAACCAGAAGCCACTGCCCCTTACTACAAGCATGGTACCATGGCCTGGGCATTTTGGAAGTGGCAGTGAGGAGACCGCTGTCTCCAAAAACAAGGGGAATCAACAGCTGGATTTTCTACAATCCAACAAGAAATGCCTAACTACCCAAGACTTAATCAACCAAATGACCTACAGAAGGAATACCTTCAGGTTGACCCTCACACTTGGGGTCCATCTTCAACCCATTCCTGAGCCTGGGGTTTGGCAGGCATAGCCAAGATGTTGTGGGATATCATTTCTGACTCCATGCTGTGCTGAGTGTGTGGAGAGCACAAATTCATCAGGGGCCTTTGGTCAACATCTGGCTGCCGATGCTGCATACAGCAGCTTGGGCCAGTAATGGTACATCTGCAGCAGCAGCTGGAGATGCCCCTGGAAGCACAGGAGTGACGAGACGCTGTGCTGGACCCTCTCCATGGCTAACTCCAGGAGGTGTGAAATGGGGTGTCCCTGCAGCAAGACTCTGAGTGAGCGCTTCTGGCTGTTCAGGATAAAAAACATTCCTACAGGAACCAAAGGCTCAGCTTCCCAGGTTCCAGCTTTTATGGATGGGGATTCATCCAAGGCTGGCGGGAGCTACTGTGTGACATCAGGGAATCCTTCAGGGTGTTCTTCTGGAACTCTGTCATAACTCCTCCCTAAGTTGCATTTTAAAAACCATGTTACGCCTATGAATGTGTATTTCTCATGAATAACCCCGGCAAAATGAGTATTCATTCTTATGAAGGCAGTAGAGACTGACTAATCACACTTGAGGCATCAGCTTGGAATCAGCATGGTATCTGCCTCCATCTCAGGGTTTGAAAGAGCACTCTCTGTGTCCATAACTACAGAACACGCACAAGAAGTTAGCATCACATTTCTCCTCTCACGGTCGCGCTTCAAGGCCTGGATGTGGAAGGTACTGACAGGGCACACACAGGTGGTTCTGTATTCTCACAGCTGCACAGGGGTCTGGCTGCCCTTGGGACACTGAGCTGGCAGCTCTCACATGAAGGGAAAAGCCATGGCGTGCCCACATGACCTGTGGCTAGGTCAGCCCTGGACGCAGGCCGGGAGGCTGGATTACCAGAGGTGAGCGATGGACAACCAGAGCTGAGTGACTCATAACCAGCTGCCAGTGATGAATAACCAGTGCTAGTGATGGAAAGTCGGTGCTGAGGTTCTGGGCTTGAACTGGCCCTTCCCACCTCCTTGCTCCTTAGGAACCTCTGCCCATGCTGCACCCCAAAGCAGCTGCAGCCCCTCACTGCTGCCCTGGCGTGTCTGCCCCAGAGCCCACAGCGTGGTGGCCTCCTGCCTCAGCCAGCCCTAGTCCTGGCCTTGCTGCTGCCAGCCAGGGCTATGTGCTGGCCCCTGCCTGCCTACCTGCTCCCTGCCCAGCTGTTGGAGCACTCTGGGCATTCTGGGCTTGTAGGGCCAGGAGAAAGAGGAGCAGCAGGCAGTGCCTCAGGGCCATGATCCCCCCTGCTCGCAACACTCTGCTGCTGCTGATGCTGCTGCCAAGCGCCCCCTTGGAGTCACCAGGCTCGCTCCGGCACAGCGAGTAGCCCGGGACGCTCTCCCGTCCCCCGCGAGGCCGGGAGTGCTGCTAAGGCTGTCACCTTGCACAGGCGAGGTTCTGTGCGACGAAAGGCAGAAGAAAGAATGGGCTTCTGTTGAGGGTTTAGTCAGGGTTTATTGAGTAAGTGCAGCAAAAGAATCCACAACCCAGGGGACCCAGTGAACTGCAAACCCTGGACCGGGCTGTGCAATGTGCTATAAAGGGGGAAGGGAACAAGGGAAGGGCTCGCCCCCCCGCCAATGGGGTTACAGGAGGGCATGGGGAGCAGGAAAACAGGCATTTAGGAAAAGCAATGGGGGTAAGTCGGGGGAGAGGCCCCGGGACCTGAACCTATCAACTGATGGCCTTGGTAGAAGTTTCTAGAGGGAGGAGATGGGCCGTCGAGTGATGGACCGGACAGCAGGGAGGGCTTTGAGTGACACAGCAATTTTTAGGGAACATGGGGAGGAGGCAGAGTGATTGACAATGAAGAGGAGGGAGGAGGCAACAGGGGCAGAAGTGGGACAAACTAAGGCATAACTGAGTGCAACTAAAACATACAAAACCACAATACAACAGTGCAGTGTTGCCCAGAGCACTGAACAGCACAGTGGGGCTCTGGAACCTCACATGAAACAGAGCTCTCTGATCTCATGACATAGTGGTGTCTCTGAACTCCCCATTGTATGTCCACGTTGCCTGTGAATTCCGGGACCTCTCCTCTATTGAATTTCTTTTTTCTGCACAGGAATGGAGGGAACAAAACAGAGAAGGGTTTATGTATTCTGGGAGGCAGCACTGTGCATGGGAATGCAGTCTTATTCCTCAGAAATCCCCTATCAGAAGCCCTCTATGAAGGCTGTTTTAAAAACCCAGATGCAAGTGTCCTTCTTTGGTAGTATTTTTGTCTGACAGCATTGTGGCAAGAAACCTGCTTTTCCCATTTCTTCTGCTACAGTTTCATCACCTTTGATGGCAGCACTGCTTCCATCCTCCACTCTCACGCAAACATGAGTGTGCAGTGCTCACGCTTCTCCCAAGTGAGCCTGGTTGATTCCCTTGCCACTTCCAATCCCACTTCAAGATCACTAAAGGAGCCCCACTAAATCCTGAGCCAAGATCCTTTTTCCCTTTGAGGCAGATGTAGCCCATGTGCACCATCAAGCCTGGTGTCCTGGAGAGTGACCCATGGTCAACGCCCCACACTCCTGCTGGGAACATCAGGATGCCAGGGATTCACTTCTAGAACCTTCCTGTGTCCGGGTCACTGCAAGTGGGACAAGTAAACTCCACATGCGCCCCAGATCCCTCAAGCTGTCATGCAGAGCCTCCTGTGACCAGTATCACGTTCCTTCCCCTCTGTATCTCACACAGCCAGCCGTCATCTTTCTGCTCCTTGATCCTCTTTGTGCTCACTGGGGAGGGACTGCCACATCCCCTCATGACCTAAGTCACCATATCAGGTCTCCTTGATGTGCTCAGCACTGGACATCCCTCCTTCCCAGAACATCCTTCCCTCTCTGCCCAGACCTTCCTGATTCAGGGCAGCATTCCAAATGAGCTCCTAGAGAAGTTTTTCCATGTCACTCCTCACCAGCATGTCCTTATTCTGGCGCAGGAAAGCCTTGTTAATGGGCACTGCTGGGAAAGCAGGCTGAGGCGGGCACAAACAGGTCCTACACTGCAGTGCAAGTTTCTCAGAGCTCCTGTCACAGCCCCAGCCCTTCTCCCAGCTCTGTGCATTGTACCCCAACAGAAACAGCCACAAAAGGAAAGAACTTACAGCTTTTAGAAATGAATTTCTTTATCAAAATCAGAGAAACAAACATCGTCTGCTAATACAAGGTATCACTATCATCATCACTCAAAGTATCCCTACCACTAAGAATATCAATATCTCTTATCACTAAAATCAGCAAGGTCCTCTAATATTAAGTGTTATTATTAGAATCACTATCACTAAAAGAATCACTATCTATCACTATCACTACCTATCACTATCACTAAAAGAATCACTATCACTATCACTCTCACTATCACTATCCCTATCACTACCACTAACACTATCACTATCACTGAAGAGTCCCTATTATTAGAACTATCTATCACTACCACTAAAAGAATCACTGTCACTCTCACTATCAGTATCCCGATCACTACCACTACCACTATCCCTATCTATCACTTATCACTATTACTAATCTTCATCTTCAAACATAAAGTATTCCTCCTGGTACTGGTTGCAGGGGCACCAGGAGGCTGTGGGCTGAGGAGACTCCAGGGAAATCCAGTGGTCCCGTGAAGTAGCCCCCTCAGCCAGAGCACAGCTGGGACACGTGGTCTGAGGAGACGGGTCTGCGCGCATGTTCTTGTATAGCCGGGCCAGCTCTGCTGCAAAGATCACAGGAAAGAGGCGGCAGCTGTCCCTGAACCTGTTGGCTTGGGGTTCCTCACCACTTCCTGGATCTTCTCCTGACTCTGTTTCATCTCTAAGCAGGCCACGGCTCTCCCAGGAAGAGTCCCAGTCCTGTCCTGATGCCTCTGTGTCTTCCTGGGCCCTCCTGTAGAAACAGATTTCCAAGAAGAGTCCTCAGAGATAGGAATTTGGAGCACAGTTAAACTGCACTGCAGCGATTACCACAGAGCTGCCTGGGCAATCCAGCATGGTGCAAACACTTCATTGCCAATGGCAGCAATGAATAACTCACGTCTCTCTTCGGCAGCTGACACATGACGATGTACCCAACTACTGCTGCAAGCAGAATCACAGCTGAGACTGCAAGAGATGCTAGGAGGTACTTCTTCCTGAATTCCCACTGTCCAGGAGTCTCAACTTTTTGCCCAGCAGCTGACCCTGGCAGGAGAAAAGACAATGTGAGAGATAATGTTTGTACTCTGCACAGAGGGATAATCCCACAGTGTGCTTCACATGCCCGAGAATTATTTTGTTCAGAGATTTCTTCCTCTGGCTCTGGTGTCTGAGCATCAGGGACCAAGAGGTTCTCATGGGGAAGAACCCAGTGTGTGCCAGGGAGCAGCACTGCCCCTGTCTTTTCCTCTGGGCTGCAGGCCAGGGCTGTGTGCAGGGCAGCTGCAATTCATCCATGGAGAGCACTGCAGGGATACAGCAGAAATGCTGCTTCTCTTCCAAGACAGCATTGCCAAAGCACTCACCGGAATATTCCGCAGGTTCAGCAAGAGAGCTGGTGTCCCGTACTACTTCTCTTTCTTCATCTGAGCCTGGCACACTGTTATTTTCTTCCACAGGGAGGGTCTCTGGCAAAGTCTCAGAATCTGTCTCTACACAAAACACATTGGACACTTTAACCAGAAGCCACTGCCCCTTCCCACAAGCATGGTACCATGGCCTGGGAATTCTGGCAGGTGGCAATGAGGAGCCCGCTGTGCCCAAAGACAAGAGGAATCCATAGCTGAGTTTTCTGCAATGCAACATGAAATGCAGACCCAAACCACCCAAGACTTAATCAACCAAATGACCCACAGAAAGAATGCCTTCTGGCTCATACTCATACTTGAGGTCCAGCTTCAACCCATCCCTGAGCCTGAGGTTGGGCAGGGGCAGCCAAGACTGCGTGGGATATCATTTTTGCCTCCGTGCTGTGCTGAGTGTTAGGTGCAAACAACTTCAGCAGAGGTCTTTTCCCAACATCTGGCTGCCAATGTCTGCACGCAGGAGCTCTGGCCAGTAATGTTACATCTGCAGCAGCAGCTGGAGATGCCCCTGGCAATCACCTGGAAGCACAGCTATAAGCAGATGCTGTGCTGGACCATCTCCATGGCTCACTTCAGGGCGTGGGAAATGGGGTGTCCCTGCAGCAAGACTGACTGAGCGCTTCTGGCTATCCAGGATTCAGAACACCCCTACAGGAACGAAAAGCTTCACGTCCCAGGTCTCACGGTTAACAGAATGGGATGTACCAACCAGATGGGGCTTCATCCAAGCCTGTCAGGAGCTCCTCTGCAACATCAGGGAATCCTTCAGGGAATCCCTCAGGAACTGTGTCATAATTCTTCCCTATGTTAGATTTACAAAAGAATGTTACACCTATGAAGGTAAATTTCTCATGAATAACACGGGGAAAAGGAGTGCTCATTCTTGTGCAAGCAGTAGAGACTGACTACTCACGCTTGAAGTACCAGCTTGGAATCAGCATGGTATCTGCCTCCAGCTCAGGGTCTGAAAGAGCACTCTCTGTGTCCATAACTACAACCAAGCACACACAAGAAGTTACCATCACATTTCTCCTCTCACGGTCATGCTTCAAGGCCTGGATGTGGAAGGTACTGACAGGGCACACAGAGGTGGTTCTGTATTCTCACAGCTGCACAGGGGTCTGGCTGCCCTTGGGACACTGGGCTGGCAGCTCTCACATGAAGTGAAAAGCCATGGCGTGCCCACACGACCCCCTCCAGCCCTGGAGCCAGACCGGGAGGCTGGATAACGAGTGCTGAGCGATGGACAACCAGAGCTGAGTGATGGAGATGGAGATCTGGTGCTGACGTTCTGGGCCTGAACCGCCCCTTCCTATCGCGGGCCTGGGGTATATGTACAAATCAAAATTGGCCGGACTTCTGTGGAATGTGCCTTGAGCTGATTTATTTTCCAGCATCACTCTCATTACATGGTGATGACAATGGGAAGATGCCATCAGCTCACATCCCAGGCAGCAGACAAAGAACTTAATGTTGCAACTTAGCTTCTAAGTTTTTTGACCAATCACACAAAGCAAAAGCATCTTGACAGTAGTTCTATCTAACCACTATAAGCACATGTACCTTTGGTTGAAACAATGTCTGCTTATTTCAAATACAATACTTGCTTGTAAGCCTTAAAACACAATGCACAGAGCTCCATTATTAAGCTTCAAACTTCCTAGTATCTTGCTAGATAAACTTTTTTGTAACTTAGGAAGTTATTCTAGGCAAGCGTTAATACAGAGACTATTGTTCTATTTTTCCTTGCTTTTTACATAATTTTTCTGCTGACCTATCTCATGGCTACTGCTTAGCTCTAACCACAATTCTGCTGTTTCTGAGGCCTGCCTTTAGCAGCTTTCCCAAAACCCTCTGATTTTGTGGATTCCCACAATTCTCTTTCTTGGTTGACTTTAAAAGAAACTTTTATAATCGTGTCATTTATTACTTGTGGTTTGTAGTTTTACTATAATATTTCTTCTTATTAATTACTTAAAGCATCTTTTTGCTTGCACTAAGCATTGCTATATCAAAACACAGCAATTTAATGTTGCGAAAGTCTAGTCAGTTTAAAGGGCATAAATTATGCTGGACAATAGTTACGAGTTATTGTTTGAAAAAATCTCGTCGGCTTTAAGGTTTTAATTTGAAACTTTCTTCTATGTCGATACTTTCATTTACTATCTCTGTGAGATTTCGAGAACTCTCTGTGAATCTATTCCTTATTTTTTTTCTTGTATGATAAGAAGTTCTTTGATAGCTTTGTCTATCATTTGTCGCACACACTGAAGTGTCCAAGGTATTACTACTAATATACCTATTAAAACACTTAATACATGGAGACTTATATTGCAAAGTTCCTTTAGCTAAGGTGCAAATACACAGACTATTCTTCTATTTGTCCTTGCTATTCTACTTTTTAAACAACTTTTCTGCTGACCTTTCTCATGGCTACTGCTTAGCTCTACTCACAGTTCTGCTGTCTCTGGGGCCAGCCTTTTGCAGCTTTCCATAAGCCTCAGATTTTTGAGATTCCCACACCTTCCCACCTCCTTGCTCCTTAGGAACCTCTGCCCATGCTGCACCCCAAAGCAGCTGCAGCCCCTCACTGCTGCCCTGGTGTGTCTGCCCCAGTGCCCACAGCGTGGTGGCCTCCTGCCTCAGCCAGCCCTAGTCCTGGCCCCGCTGCTGCCAGCCAGGGCTATGTGCTGGCCCCTGCCTGCCTACCTGCTCCCTGCCCAGCTGTTGGAGCACTCTGGGCATTCTGGGCTTGCAGGACCAGGAGAAAGAGGAGCAGGAGGCAGTGCCTCAGGGCCATGATCCCCCCTGCTCGCAACACACTCCTGCTGCTGCTGCAGTGCTGCCCAGAGCGAGCACTGAACAACACAGTGGAGCTTTGGAACCTCACATCAAACAGAGCTCTGTGACCTCATGACATAGTGGTGTCTTCAAACTCCCCAGTGTATGCCCACGTAGCCTGTGAATTCCTGGACCTCCTTCTCTATTGAATTTCCTTATTCTGCACAGGAATGGAAGGAGCAAAACACTGAAGGGTCGATGTATTCACGGAGGCAGCATTGCACAGGGGAATGCTGAGGCACTCATATCTTCGTCCTCAGAAATCCACTATGAGAAGCCCTCTATGAAGGCTGCTGTAAAAAACCCAGATGCAAATGTCTTTCTTCTGCTACGGTTTCATCACCTTTGACGAAGCAGCACTGCTTCCATCCTCCACTGTCCTGCAAACATGGGTGTGCAGGGCTCACGCTTCTCCCAAGTGAGCCTGGTTGATTCCCTTGCCACTTCCAATCCCACTTCAAGCTCGCTAAAGGAGCCCACTAAATCCTGAGCCAAGGTCCTTTTTCCCTTTGAGGCAGATGTAGCCCAAGTGCCACCATCAGGCCTGGGGTCCTGTAGAGTGACCCACGGTCAAAGCCCCACACTCCTGCTGAGAACACCAGGGTGCCAGGGATGCACCTCTAGAATCTTCCTGTGTCTGGGTCAATGCAAGTGGCACAAGTAAATACCACACGTGCCCCAGATCCCTCAAGCCCTCATCCAGAGGCCCTGAGATCCCTCCTGCTTGTCCTCGGACACCATGAGGTACTGCCACGGGACGCACACAAATCTGCCGGCTGCTGCAGATTACAGCTAACACGGGTGGCCTTTTAGCTGAACAACTCTTGTGGGAAGGAAATATTCAGGACTTCTGTGTGCCAGGCACGCTATGTTCAGAATCTCTTGGAAAGCCTTAGAGTGTGCCTTTGGTATAATTGCCCCTGAAGCACCAGTTAAGCCCCAGGTGTTTAGAGCTGCAAGCACAGAGGCACTGCCAGATTTCCACCCCTGGGGTGTCTCTCCAAGGCTCATAAGCAGTCTCCAGCTGACAAGCTGCAGCAACTCGGCCGATGCCGTGCTCTGCAATCAAGCATGGATCACTGCTCACCTTGAAGGCTGCAGCACATAATGAGCAGAGGGCCGTAGCAGGCTGGAGGGTGTCTTGGTCACATCTCCTAGCCAGAAGCCAGGCAGGCTGCCCAGCTGGCTCGGCGTTGGGTCTGAGCGCCAGCCCGGGCCCTCCATTGCTGCCCGAGGGGAGGCACCGAGGAACACTGCCCTTCTTTGTTCCTAACTGGCCATAGACGCAGTCTCTCCCTTAGCGCACTCCGCGGCATTGTGCTGCTCGGCGGCTCATCAGCAGCTGTGGGAGCAGTGCCCCCAGAGCAGCTGTGGTGCTGCTGAAGCCGCCTGCCGCGTGTGGCACGGCAGGGAGGCAGCGCTGCCCGCAGCCTGCGGCCTTCCTGTCCCCCGCTGCCGCCATTTCGCACAGGGGCCGTGAGGGGCCGTGAGGGTCTGTGAGGGCCTGTGGGGCTGTGCCGGCCCCGCTTCCCGGGCCGCAGCTCCAGCTGCTCCCGCTGGCTCGGAGCGGCCCCGCTCCGGCCCGAGGGCCGAGGCGCCTGTCCCGGGCCCGACTGGCCGCTGACGTGCCGCTGCAGGAGAGCTCCCCACCGTCTCCCGGCTGCAGAGAATGGCTGCCGGGCCAGTTCGCCTGGGAGCCTGAGCCGAGCGTGGCACAGGGAGCCGAGCCGAGAAATAGTGACAGAACGGACAGGGACAGGAAACAGAACGGAGAGACAACGAGAGCAAAGGAGGGGCAGGGAACGGGAGCAGAGCTGCGAGAAGTGACAGCGGGGAAAGAGGAAGAGACGCAGAATGTGCAGGAGGGAGCAGGAGAGAGTAAAATCTGGGCTTGGGCAGGATGGAGATTCTTGAAGAAGCTTTGGAGGGACTGCAAGACAGAGAGGGAGTAGGAGAGAACAGGGGTATAGCGAGAAACCAAGGGACGGGCAACTCGAAAATTCAACCCACAAGGAGAAACCCAGGGGCATTCTTCTTGTTGCAGCCCGTTGAATCCAGAGGTGTTTTCCTGCTGCAGTGGCAGGTCAGCTCCCTTGAAGCAGCTGAGGCATTTCAGAAATGGCACTGCAGGGCATGACCATGCATATGTCCCACAGCTCTCTGTTCACATGTGCATCGGCAGGACTGCAAGTGTGCATGTCCATATGAGAAGAGTTTGTGAGGCTTGGTTCAAGGGCTGAGGCACAGCTCTCTTCTGAAAAGAGCCTAGGGCAGCCCTCTCAGGTGGTGGGTATCTCAGAGGCTGCTGAGAGGCCCATGAGAGACAGCCCAGAGGTGGAGCTGGAGCTGCTGTGGAGAGGAGAGGGACAAGGGTAAGGAGCTCTGTGGTTCCTCTTTACCACTCCAAAGGGAATAGCAGTGTCTTGCGACAGTCTTCACCACCTGAGGCAGAAATAGAAGAAACTCTCCAAAACCCCACAGGGTGCAGAGATGCCTTCAAGCATCTCTCTGGCAATTGCTGCTGGCAATATCCTCCCCACACACTGCAGGCAACAGTCAGCCTCAGAGAGCTGTGCTGCGTTTCTTGGACAGCAGCTTTGCTGCACTCTCGCCTCCAGCTTTGGCTGCAGATGGCCGAGCTGGAGCGGCCATGGGGAAAGGCCTGCAGGCCCACAGTGAATCTGAGGCGTGAGCCCAGGACAGCAGTTTCCCTGGCGTGTTGGTTTCTTGCAGTTCCTCATTTTCTGCATCTCAGACGGGCACTCGGTCACTTCTTTCCTTCTGGAAAGCCTCCTTCTTTACAATCCTACATTCCAGTCTTAATCTCCCTGAACCAAAAGTTAAGTCCCAAAACAGCAGTTAAGGAGCCACACACATTCTGCAACTGCCACCCTTGCTCAAGCAAAACACCACAGCATGCTTCCTGTGTTTTGTTCCACCTTTGGCTTTCTTCCCATAGCGAGTGGGAAAAGACTCTCATTTTTATTATAATTGTTGTCTCTGTTATCAAAATACCTTTTAGTAATGTTCATGACTAAGATCACATTCCTTCCCCTCAGTATCTTGCAAAGCCTGGTTCCAGCTTTTTGCTCCTTGATCCTCTTGGAGCTCATTGGGGAGGGGACTGCCACATCTCCCATGACCTAAGTCACCATATCGGGTCTCCTTGATGTGCTGAACACAGGACAGCCCTCCTTCCCAGAACATCTTCCCTCTCTGCCCAGACCTTCCTGATTCAGGGCAGCATCCCAAATGAGCTCCTAGAGAAATTTTTGCAGGTCACTCCTCACCACCATGTCCTTATTCTGGTGCAGGAAAGCCTTGTTAATGGGCGCTGCTGGGAAAGCAGGCTGAGGCTGGCACAAACAGGTCCTGCACTGCAGTGGTAGTTTCTCAGAGCTCCTGTCACAGCCTCAGCCCTGCTCCAATCTCCCTGCATTCTACCCCAACAGAAACAGCCACAACAGGCAAGGACTTACTGCATTTGGAAACAGATTTCTTTATCAAAATCACAGAAACCACCATGGGAAGACTCCAGGGAAAGCCAGTAGTCCCGTGAAGTAGCCCCCTCAGCCAGAGCACCGTAGGGACATTTGGTGAGAGGTGACAGGTCTTCTTGCATGTTCTTGTACAGCTGGGTAAGCTCTATTGCAAAGATCTCAGGAAAGAGGCGGCAGCTGTTCCTGAATCCGTTGGCTTGGGGTCCCTCGCCACTTCCTGGTCCTTCTCCTGATTCTGTTTCACCTGCACCTCTAGGCTGACCATGGCGTTCCCAGGAAGAGTCAGGGTAGACTTATCCTGGTGCTTCTTGGTCCTCCTGTAGACACAGATTTGCAAGACTCCATGTTGCGCTGTCTTCGGTGACCGTCTGGTCACTGCCCTGACAGCCCCGACACAGCGGATCATGGAGGACACTCTCCCGTGCCCAGGGCGTAAAGGAGGGTGGCTAGGGTTATGCACCCTAAAGCAGAAGAGGCGCTGGCTGACAAAGGTGGAGGAAGAAGGAGCTGACTCTCTGTAGGGGCTCAGTCTGCGGTTTATGAGGAACTCCGTTTCTCAGAGAAACCACTTGTGAAGAGCTGTGACTAAGCTCTTGCAACTGGTTTAAAGGTGGGTGGAAACAAGGGTGGGATTCACAGAACAACCAATGGGAAGATCTGGGGCTGTGGAAACTGGGGAGAAAGACATCAGGAGCCACAAATCAGGTAATGTTTTGAAGGGGGGCCCCAACCTTTAGCCAATCACTCGATGCCCCTGATGGAAGGTTGTGGAAAGAGGGGGCGGGCAGCTGACTGACTGACAGCAGTCCGGGAAGGAGATTGGGGAATGAATCAGCAAAAAGTACGGGTGCTAGCTGGAGAATAGGGAGTATTGATGTGGGGGATGGGGGGGGGCGGGAAGTGAAACAACTTGAGACAAACCCTTGTAGAGAGCACAAGGCTATAGAGAAAAAACTGTAACAAACAGAGAACAGGTTTAATAGAACATAACGCAACAAATCCTCATGGATAATAATTTAGAGCACCGTTAAAGCATTGCACTGTAGCAGATTCCACAGAGCCCTGTAGGAGCTGCCTGGGCACTCCAGCATGCTGCAAACACTTCATTGCCAATGGCAGCAATGAATATCTCACATGTCTCTCTTCAGCAGCTTGATACATGACTATACACCCAGACACTGCTGCAAGCAGAAGCAAAGCTGAGGCTGCAGCTGTCCCCAGGATGTAGCACTTGCTGGGGTCACAGTGTCCAGCAGTCTCGGCTTTTTGCCCAGCAGCTGACCCTGGCAGGAGAAAAGAGAATGTGAGAGACAATGTTTGTACTGTGCGTTAGGGATAACCCCAGAGTCTGCGTCAGATGCCCATGGACTGGCATTGATACTGAATCAGGAATGACATCTGCTATTGTCTTCAGAAATGGGTTCCTCTGGTGTCTCAGCATCAGAGACCTAGAGGGATCCCATGAAGTTCTCATGGGAAGAGCCCAGTGTGAGCCAAGGAGCAGCACTGCCCCTGTCTTTTCTGCCAAGCTACAGGCCAGGGCTGTGTGCTGGGCAGCTGCAATTCATCCATGGAGAGCACTGCAGGGATACAGCAGAAATGCTGATCTTTTCCCAAAACAGCATCGCCCAAGCACTCTCCGGAATAATCCTCAGGCTCAGCAAGTGTGCTGGTGTCCTGTATTGGTTGGCTTTCTTCATGTGAGCCTGCTATGCTGTCATTTTCTTCCATAGGGATTGGAATCACCATGGTATCTGCCTCCATCTCAGGGTTTGAAAGAGCACTCTCTGTGTCCATAACTACAGAACACGCACAAGAAGTTAGCATCACATTTCTCCTCTCACGGTCACGCTTCAAGGCCTGGATGTGGAAGGTACTGACAGGGCACACACAGGTGGTTCTGTATTCTCACAGCTGCACAGGGGTCTGGCTGCCCTTGGGACACTGAGCTGGCAGCTATCACATGAAGTGAAAAGCCATGGCGTGCCCACATGACCTGTGGCTAGGTCAGCGCTGGAGCCAGGCCGGGAGGCTGGATTACCAGAGGTGAGCGATGGACAACCAGAGCTGAGTGACTCATAACCAGCTGCCAGTGATGAATAACCAGTGCTAGTGATGGAAAGTCGGTGCTGAGGTTCTGGGCTTGAACTGGCCCTTCCCACCTCCTTGCTCCTTAGGAACCTCTGCCCATGCTGCACCCCAAAGCAGCTGCAGCCCCTCACTGCTGCCCTGGCGTGTCTGCCCCAGTGCCCACAGCGTGGTGGCCTCCTGGCTCAGCCAGCCCTAGTCCTGGCCCCGCTGCTGCCAGCCAGGGCTATGTGCTGGCCCCTGCCTGCCTACCTGCTCCCTGCCCAGCTACTGGAGCACTCTGGGCATTCTGGGCTTGCAGGGCCAGGAGAAAGAGGAGCAGGAGGCAGTGCCTCAGGGCCATGATCCCCCCTGCTGGCAACACTCTGCTGCTGCTGATGCTGCTGCCAAGCACCCCCTTGGAGTCACCAGGCTCGCTCCGGCACAGCGAGTGGCCCGGGACGCTCTCCCGTCCCCGGCGAGGCCGGGAGTGCTGCTAAGGCTGTCACCTTGCACAGGCGAGGTTCTGTGCGACGAAAGGCAGAAGAAAGAATGGGCTTCTGTTGAGGGTTTAGTCAGGGTTTTTTGAGTAAGTGCAGCAAAAGAATCCACAACCCAGGGGACCCAGTGAACTGCAAAACCTGAACCAGACTGTGCAATGTGCTATAAAGGGGGAAGGGAACAAGGGAAGGGCTCGCCCACCCGCCAATGGGGTTACAGGAGGGCATGGGGAGCAGGAAAACAGGCATTTAGGAAAAGCAATGGGGGTAAGTCGGGGGAGAGGCCCCGGGACCTGAACCTATCAACTGATGGCCTTGGTAGAAGTTTCTAGAGGGAGGAGATGGGCCGTCGAGTGATGGACCGGACAGCAGGGAGGGCTTTGAGTGACACAGCAATTTTTAGGGAACATGGGGAGGAGGCAGAGTGATTGACAATGAAGAGGAGGGAGGAGGCAACAGGGGCAGAAGTGGGACAAACTAAGGCATAACTGAGTGCAACTAAAACATACAAAACCACAATACAACAGTGCAGTGTTGCCCAGAGCACTGAACAGCACAGTGGGGCTCTGGAACCTCACATGAAACAGAGCTCTCTGATCTCATGACATAGTGGTGTCTCTGAACTCCCCATTGTATGTCCACGTTGCCTGTGAATTCCTGGACCTCGCCTCTATTCAATTTCTTTTTTCTGCACAGGAATGGAAGGAACAAAACAGAGAAGGGTTTCTGTATTCTGGGAGGCAGCACTGTGCATGGGAATGCAGTCTTATTCCTCAGAAATCCCCTATCAGAAGCCCTCTATGAAGGCTGTTTTAAAAACCCAGATGCAAGTGTCCTTCTTTGGTAGTATTTTTGTCTGACAGCATTGTGGCAAGAAACCTGCTTTTCCCATTTCTTCTGCTACAGTTTCATCACCTTTGATGGCAGCACTGCTTCCATCCTCCACTCTCACGCAAACATGAGTGTGCAGTGCTCACGCTTCTCCCAAGTGAGCCTGGTTGATTCCCTTGCCACTTCCAATCCCACTTCAAGATCCCTAAAGGAGCCCCACTAAATCCTGAGCCAAGATCCTTTTTTCCCTTTGAGGCAGATGTAGCCCAAGTGCACCGTCAAGCCTGGTGTCCTGGATAGTGACCCACGGTCAAAGCCCCACACTCCTGCTGCAAACATCAGGATGCCAGGGATTCACTTCTAGAACCTTCCTGTGTCCGGGTCACTGCAAGTGGGACAAGTAAACTCCCCATGCGCCCCAGATCCCTCAAGCTGTCATGCAGAGCCTCCTGTGACCAGTATCACGTTCCTTCCCCTCTGTATCTCACACAGCCAGCCGTCATCTTTCTGCTCCTTGATCCTCTTTGTGCTCACTGGGGAGGGACTGCCACATCCCCTCATGACCTAAGTCACCATATCAGGTCTCCTTGATGTGCTCAGCACTGGACATCCCTCCTTCCCAGAACATCCTTCCCTCTCTGCCCAGACCTTTCTGATTCAGGGCAGCATCCCAAATGAGCTCCTAGAGAAGTTTTTGCATGTCACTCCTCACCACCATGTCCTCATTCTGGTGCAGGAAAGCCTTGTTAATGGGCGCTGCTGGGAAAGCAGGCTGAGGCGGGCACAAACAGGTCCTACACTGCAGTGCAAGTTTCTCAGAGCTCCTGTCACAGCCCCAGCCCTTCTCCCAGCTCTGTGCATTGTATCCCAACAGAAACAGCCACAACAGGAAAGAACTTACAGCTTTTAGAAATGAATTTCTTTATCAAAATCAGAGAAACAAACATCGTCTGCTAATACAAAGTATCACTATCATCATCACTCAAAGTATCCCTACCACTAAGAATATCAATATCTCTTATCACTAAAATCAGCAAGGTCCTCTAATATTAAGTGTCATTATTAGAATCACTATCACTAAAAGAATCACTATCTATCACTATCACTACCTATCACTATCACTAAAAGAATCACTATCACTATCACTCTCACTATCACTATCCCTATCACTACCACTATCACTATCACTATCACTGAAGAGTCCCTATTATTAGAACTATCTATCACTACCACTAAAAGAATCACTGTCACTCTCACTATCAGTATCCCGATCACTACCACTACCACTATCCCTATCTATCACTTATCACTATTACTAATCTTCATCTTCAAACATAAAGTATTCCTCCTGGTACTGGTTGCAGGGGCACCAGGAGGCTGTGGGCTGAGGAGACTCCAGGGAAATCCAGCGGTCCCGTGAAGTAGCCCCCTCAGCCAGAGCACAGCTGGGACACGTGGTCTGAGGAGACGGGTCTGCGCGCATGTTCTTGTATAGCCGGTCCAACTCTGCTGCAAAGATCTCAGGAAACAGGTGGCAGCTGTCCCTGAACCCGTTGGCTTGGGGTCCCTCGCCACTTCCTGGACCTTCTCCTGACTCTGTTTCATCTCTAAGCAGGCCACGGCTCTCCCAGGAAGAATCCCAGTCCTGTCCTGATGCCTCTATGTCTTCCTGGGCCCTCCTGTAGAAACAGATTTCCAAGAAGAGTCCTCAGAGATAGGAATTTGGAGCACAGTTAAACTGCACTGCAGCGATTTCCACAGAGCTGCCTGGGCAATCCAGCATGGTGCAAACACTTCATTGCCAATGGCAGCAATGAATAACTCACATGTCTCTCTTCGGCAGCTGACACATGACGATGTACCCAACTACTGCTGCAAGCAGAATCACAGCTGGGACTGCAAGAGATGCTAGGAGGTACTTCTTCCTGAATTCCCACTGTCCAGGAGTCTCAACTTTTTGCCCAGCAGCTGACCCTGGCAGGAGAAAAGACAATGTGAGAGATAATGTTTGTACTCTGCACAGAGGGATAATCCCACAGTGTGCTTCACATGCCCGAGAATTATTTTGTTCAGAGATTTCTTCCTCTGGCTCTGGTGTCTCAGCATCAGGGACCAAGAGGTTCTCATGGGGAAGAGCCCAGTGTGTGCCAGGGAGCAGCACTGCCCCTGTCTTTTCCTCTGGGCTGCAGGCCAGGGCTGTGTGCTGGGCAGCTGCAGTTCATCCATGGAGAGCACTGCAGGGATACAGCAGAAATGCTGCTCCTCTTCCAAGACAGCATTGCCAAAGCACTCACCGGAATATTCCTCAGGCTCAGCAAGAGAGCTGGTGTCCTGTACTACTTCTCTTTCTTCATGTGAGCCTGCTATGGTGTTATTTTCTTCCACAGGGAGGGTCTCTGGCAAAGTCTCAGAATCTGTCTCTACACAAAACACATTGGACACTTTAACCAGAAGCCACTGCCCCTTCCCACAAGCATGGTACCATGGCCTGGGAATTCTGGCAGGTGGCAATGAGGAGCCCGCTGTGCCCAAAGACAAGAGGAATCCATAGCTGAGTTTTCTGCAATGCAACATGAAATGCAGACCCAAACCACCCAAGACTTAATCAACCAAATGACCCACAGAAAGAATGCCTTCTGGCTCATACTCATACTTGAGGTCCAGCTTCAACCCATCCCTGAGCCTGAGGTTGGGTAGGGGCAGCCAAGACTGCGTGGGATATAATTTTTGCCTCCATGCTGTGCTGAGTGTTAGGTGCAAACAACTTCAGCAGAGGTCTTTTCCCAACATCTGGCTGCCAATGTCTGCACGCAGGAGCTCTGGCCTGTAATGTTACATCTGCAGCAGCAGCTGGAGATGCCCCTGGCAATCATCTGGAAGCACAGCTATAAGCAGATGCTGTGCTGGACCATCTCCATGGCTCACTTCAGGGCCTAGGAAATAGGGTGTCCCTGCAGCAAGACTGACTGAGCGCTTCTGGCTATCCAGGATTCAGAACACCCCTACAGGAACGAAAAGCTTCACGTCCCAGGTCTCACGGTTAACAGAATGGGATGTACCAACCAGATGGGGCTTCATCCAAGCCTGTCAGGAGCTCCTCTGCAACATCAGGGAATCCTTCAGGGAATCCCTCAGGAACTGTGTCATAATTCTTCCCTATGTTAGATTTACAAAAGAATGTTACACCTATGAAGGTAAATTTCTCATGAATAACACGGGGAAAAGGAGTGCTCATTCTTGTGAAAGCAGTAGAGACTGACTACTCACGCTTGAAGTACCAGCTTGGAATCAGCATGGTATCTGCCTCTAGCTCAGGGTCTGAAAGAGCACTCTCTGTGTCCATAACTACAACCAAGCACACACAAGAAGTTACCATCACATTTCTCCTCTCACGGTCACGCTTCAAGGCCTGGATATGGAAGGTACTGACAGGGCACACACAGGTGGTTCTGTATTCTCACAGCTGCACAGGGGTCTGGCTGCCCTTGGGACACTGGGCTGGCAGCTCTCACATGAAGTGAAAAGCCATGGCGTGCCCACACGACCCCCTCCAGCCCTGGAGCCAGGCCAGGAGGCTGGATAACGAGTGCTGAGCGATGGACAACCAGAGCTGAGTGATGGAGATGGAGATCTGGTGCTGACGTTCTGGGCCTGAACCGCCCCTTCCTATCGCGGGCCTGGGCTATATGTACAAATCAAAATGGGCCGGACTTCTGTGGAATGTGCCTTGAGCTAATTTATTTTCCAGCATCACTCTCATTACATGGTGATGACAATGGGAAGATGCCATCAGCTCACATCCCAGGCAGCAGACAAAGAACTTAATGTTGCAACGTAGCTTCTAAGTTTTTTGACCAATCACACAAAGCAAAAGCATCTTGACAGTAGTTCTATCTAACCACTATAAGCACATGTACCTTTGGTTGAAACAATGTCTGCTTATTTCAAATACAATACTTGCTTGTAAGCCTTAAAACACAATGCACAGAGCTCCATTATTAAGCTTCAAACTTCCTAGTATCTTGCTAGATAAACTTTTTTGTAACTTAGGAAGTTATTCTAGGCAAGCGTTAATACAGAGACTATAGTTCTATTTTTCCTTGCTTTTTACATAATTTTTCTGCTGACCTATCTCATGGCTACTGCTTAGCTCTAACCACAATTCTGCTGTTTCTGAGGCCTGCCTTTAGCAGCTTTCCCAAAACCCTCTGATTTTGTGGATTCCCACAATTCTCTTTCTTGGTTGACTTTAAAAGAAACTTTTATAATCGTGTCATTTATTACTTGTGGTTTGTAGTTTTACTATAATATTTCTGCTAAGTAATTACTTAAAGCATCTTTTTGCTTGCACTAAGCATTGCTATATCAAAACACAGCAATTTAATGTTGCCAAAGTCTAGTCAGTTTAAAGGGCATAAATTATGCTGGACAATAGTTACGAGTTATTGTTTGAAAAAATCTCGTCGGCTTTAAGGTTTTAATTTGAAACTTTCTTCTATGTCGATACTTTCATTTACTATCTCTGTGAGATTTCGAGAACTCTCTGTGAATCTATTCCTTATTTTTTTTCTTGTATGATAAGAAGTTCTTTGATAGCTTTGTCTATCATTTGTCGCACACACTGAAGTGTCCAAGGCATTACTACTAATATACCTATTAAAACACTTAATACATGGAGACTTATATTGCAAAGTTCCTTTAGCTAAGGTGCAAATACACAGACTATTCTTCTATTTGTCCTTGCTATTCTACTTTTTAAACAACTTTTCTGCTGACCTTTCTCATGGCTACTGCTTAGCTCTACTCACAGTTCTGCTGTCTCTGGGGCCAGCCTTTTGCAGCTTTCCATAAGCCTCAGATTTTTGAGATTCCCACACCTTCCCACCTCCTTGCTCCTTAGGAACCTCTGCCCATGCTGCACCCCAAAGCAGCTGCAGCCCCTCACTGCTGCCCTGGTGTGTCTGCCCCAGTGCCCACAGCGTGGTGGCCTCCTGCCTCAGCCAGCCCTAGTCCTGGCCTTGCTGCTGCCAGCCAGGGCTATGTGCTGGCCCCTGCCTGCCTACCTGCTCCCTGCCCAGCTGTTGGAGCACTCTGGGCATTCTGGGCTTGCAGGACCAGAAGAAAGAGGAGCAGGAGGCAGTGCCTCAGGGCCATGATCCCCCCTGCTCGCAACACACTCCTGCTGCTGCTGCTGCAGTGTTGCCCAGAGCGAGCACTGAACAACACAGTGGAGCTTTGGAACCTCACATCAAACAGAGCTCTGTGACCTCATGACATAGTGGTGTCTTCAAACTCCCCAGTGTATGCCCACGTAGCCTGTGAATTCCTGGACCTCCTTCTCTATTGAATTTCCTTATTCTGCACAGGAATGGAAGGAGCAAAACACTGAAGGGTCGATGTATTCACGGAGGCAGCACTGCACAGGGGAATGCTGAGGCACTCATATCTTCGTCCTCAGAAATCCACTATGAGAAGCCCTCTATGAAGGCTGCTGTAAAAAACCCAGATGCAAATGTCTTTCTTCTGCTACGGTTTCATCACCTTTGACGAAGCAGCACTGCTTCCATCCTCCACTGTCATGCAAACATGGGTGTGCAGGGCTCACGCTTCTCCCAAGTGAGCCTGGTTGATTCCCTTGCCACTTCCAATCCCACTTCAAGCTCGCTAAAGGAGCCCACTAAATCCTGAGCCAAGGTCCTTTTTCCCTTTGAGGCAGATGTAGCCCAAGTGCCACCATCAGGCCTGGGGTCCTGTAGAGTGACCCACGGTCAAAGCCCCACACTCCTGCTGAGAACACCAGGGTGCCAGGGATGCACCTCTAGAATCTTCCTGTGTCTGGGTCAATGCAAGTGGCACAAGTAAATACCACACGTGCCCCAGATCCCTCAAGCCCTCATCCAGAGGCCCTGAGATCCCTCCTGCTTGTCCTCGGACACCATGAGGTACTGCCATGGGACGCACACAAATCTGCCGGCTGCTGCAGATTACAGCTAACACGGGTGGCCTTTTAGCTGAACAACTCTTGTGGGAAGGAAATATTCAGGACTTCTGTGTGCCAGGCACGCTATGTTCAGAAGCTCTTGGAAAGCCTTAGAGTGTGCCTTTGGTATAATTGCCCCTGAAGCACCAGTTAAGCCCACGGTGTTTAGAGCTGCAAGCACAGAGGCACTGCCAGATTTCCACCCCTGGGGTGTCTCTCCAAGGCTCATAAGCAGTCTCCAGCTGACAAGCTGCAGCAACTCGGCCGATGCCGTGCTCTGGAATCAAGCACGGATCACTGCTCACCTTGAAGGCTGCAGCACATAATGAGCAGAGGGCCGTAGCAGGCTGGAGGGTGTCTTGGTCACATCTCCTAGCCAGAAGCCAGGCAGGCTGCCCAGCTGGCTCGGCGTTGGGTCTGAGCGCCAGCCCGGGCCCTCCATTGCTGCCCGAGGGGAGGCACCGAGGAACACTGCCCTTCTTTGTTCCTAACTGGCCATAGACGCAGTCTCTCCCTTAGCGCACTCCGCGGCATTGTGCTGCTCAGCGGCTCATCAGCAGCTGTGGGAGCAGTGTCCCCAGAGCAGCTGTGGTGCTGCTGAACCCACCTGCCGCGTGTGGCACGGCAGGGAGGCAGCGCTGCCCGCAGCCCGCGGCCTTCTTGTCCCCCGCTGCCGCCATTTCGCACAGGGGCCGTGAGGGGCCGTGAGGGGCTGTGGGGCTGTGCCGGCCCCGCTTCCCGGGCCGCAGCTCCAGCTGCTGCCGCTGGCTCGGAGCGGCCCCGCTCCGGCCCGAGGGCCGAGGCGCCTGTCCCGGGCCCGACTGGCCGCTGACGTGCCGCTGCAGGAGAGCTCCCCGCCGTGTCCCGGCTGCAGAGAACGGCTGCTGGGCCAGTTCGCCTGGGAGCCTGAGCCGAGCGTGGCACAGGGAGCGGAGCCGAGAAATAGTGACAGAACGGACAGGGACAGGAAACAGAACGGAGAGACAACGAGAGCAAAGGAGGGGCAGGGAACGGGAGCAGAGCTGCGAGAAGGGACAGCGGGGAAAGAGGAAGAGACGCAGAATGTGCAGGAGGGAGCAGGAGAGAGTAAAATCTGGGCTTGGGCAGGATGGAGATTCTTGAAGAAGCTTTGGAGGGACTGCAAGACAGAGAGGGAGTAGGAGAGAACAGGGGTATAGCGAGAAACCAAGGGACGGGCAACTCGAAAATTCAACCCACAAGGAGAAACCCAGGGGCATTCTTCTTGTTGCAGCCCGTTGAATCCAGAGGTGTTTTCCTGCTGCAGTGGCAGGTCAGCTCCCTTGAAGCAGCTGAGGCATTTCAGAAATGGCACTGCAGGGCATGACCATGCATATGTCCCACAGCTCTCTGTTCACATGTGCATCGGCAGGACTGCAAGTGTGCATGTCCATATGAGAAGAGTTTGTGAGGCTTGGTTCAAGGGCTGAGGCACAGCTCTCTTCTGAAAAGAGCCTAGGGCAGCCCTCTCAGGAGGTGGGTATCTCAGAGGCTGCTGAGAGGCCCATGAGAGACAGCCCAGAGGTGGAGCTGGAGCTGCTGTGGAGAGGAGAGGGACAAGGGTAAGGAGCTCTGTGGTTCCTCTTTACCACTCCAAAGGGAATAGCAGTGTCTTGCGACAGTCTTCACCACCTGAGGCAGAAATAGAAGAAACTCTCCAAAACCCCACAGGGTGCAGAGATGCCTTCAAGAATCTCTCTGGCAATTGCTGCTGGCAATATCCTCCCCACACACTGCAGGCAACAGTCAGCCTCAGAGAGCTGTGCTGCGTTTCTTGGACAGCAGCTTTGCTGCACTCTCGCCTCCAGCTTTGGCTGCAGATGGCCGAGCTGGAGCGGCCATGGGGAAAGGCCTGCAGGCCCACAGTGAATCTGAGGCGTGAGCCCAGGACAGCAGTTTCCCTGGCGTGTTGGTTTCTTGCAGTTCCTCATTTTCTGCATCTCAGACGGGCACTCGGTCACTTCTTTCCTTCTGGAAAGCCTCCTTCTTTACAATCCTACATTCCAGTCTTAATCTCCCTGAACCAAAAGTTAAGTCCCAAAACAGCAGTTAAGGAGCCACACACATTCTGCAACTGCCACCCTCGCTCAAGCAAAACACCACAGCATGCTTCCTGTGTTTTGTTCCACCTTTGGCTTTCTTCCCATAGCGAGTGAGAAAAGACTCTCATTTTTATTATAATTGTTGTCTCTGTTATCAAAATACCTTTTAGTAATGTTCATGACTAAGATCACATTCCTTCCCCTCAGTATCTTGCAAAGCCTGGTTCCAGCTTTTTGCTCCTTGATCCTCTTGGAGCTCATTGGGGAGGGGACTGCCACATCTCCCATGACCTAAGTCACCATATCGGGTCTCCTTGATGTGCTGAACACAGGACAGCCCTCCTTCCCAGAACATCTTCCCTCTCTGCCCAGACCTTCCTGATTCAGGGCAGCATCCCAAATGAGCTCCTAGAGAAATTTTTGCAGGTCACTCCTCACCACCATGTCCTTATTCTGGTGCAGGAAAGCCTTGTTAATGGGCGCTGCTGGGAAAGCAGGCTGAGGCTGGCACAAACAGGTCCTGCACTGCAGTGCAAGTTTTTCAGAGCTCCTGTCACAGCCTCAGCCCTGCTCCAATCTCCCTGCATTCTACCCCAACAGAAACAGCCACAACAGGCAAGGACTTACTGCATTTGGAAACAGATTTCTTTATCAAAATCACAGAAACCACCATGGGAAGACTCCAGGGAAAGCCAGTAGTCCCGTGAAGTAGCCCCCTCAGCCAGAGCACCGTAGGGACATTTGGTGAGAGGTGACAGGTCTTCTTGCATGTTCTTGTACAGTTGGGTAAGCTCTATTGCAAAGATCTCAGGAAAGAGGCGGCAGCTGTTCCTGAATCCGTTGGCTTGGGGTCCCTCGCCACTTCCTGGTCCTTCTCCTGATTCTGTTTCACCTGCACCTCTAGGCTGACCATGGCGTTCCCAGGAAGAGTCAGGGTAGACTTATCCTGGTGCTTCTTGGTCTTCCTGTAGACACAGATTTGCAAGACTCCATGTTGCGCTGTCTTCGGTGACCGTCTGGTCACTGCCCTGACAGCCCCGACACGGCGGACCATGGAGGACACTCTCCCGTGCCCAGGGCATACAGTAGAGTGGCTAGGGTTATGCACCCTAAAGCAGAAGAGGCGCTGGCTGACAAAGGTGGAGGAAGAAGGAGCTGACTCTCTGTAGGGGCTCAGTCTGCGGTTTATGAGGAACTCCGTTTCTCAGAGAAACCACTTGTGAAGAGCCGTGACTAAGCTCTTGCAACTGGTTTAAAGGTGGGTGGAAACAAGGGTGGGATTCACAGAACAACCAATGGGAAGATCTGGGGCTGTGGAAACTGGGGAGAAAGACATCAGGAGCCACAAATCAGGTAATGTTTTGAAGGGGGGCCCCAACCTTTAGCCAATCACTCGATGCCCCTGATGGAAGGTTGTGGAAAGAGGGGGCGGGCAGCTGACTGACTGACAGCAGTCCGGGAAGGAGATTGGGGAATGAATCAGCAAAAACTACAGGTGCTGGCTGGAGAGTAGGGAGTATTGATGTGGGGGATTGGGGGGGCGGGAAGTGAAACAACTTGAGACAAACCCTTCTGGAGAGCACAAGGCTATAGAGAAAAAACTGTAACAAACAGAGAACAGGTTTAATAGAACATAACGCAACAAATCCTCATGGATAATAATTTAGAGCACCGTTAAAGCATTGCACTGTAGCAGATTCCACAGAGCCCTGTAGGAGCTGCCTGGGCACTCCAGCATGCTGCAAACACTTCATTGCCAATGGCAGCAATGAATATCTCACATGTCTCTCTTCAGCAGCTTGATACATGACTATACACCCAGACACTGCTGCAAGCAGAAGCAAAGCTGAGGCTGCAGCTGTCCCCAGGATGTAGCACTTGCTGGGGTCACAGTGTCCAGCAGTCTCGGCTTTTTGCCCAGCAGCTGACCCTGGCAGGAGAAAAGAGAATGTGAGAGACAATGTTTGTACTGTGCGTTAGGGATAACCCCAGAGTCTGCGTCAGATGCCCATGGACTGGCATTGATACTGAATCAGGAATGACATCTGCTATTGTCTTCAGAAATGGGTTCCTCTGGTGTCTCAGCATCAGAGACCAAGAGGGATCCCATGAAGTTCTCATGGGAAGAGCCCAGTGTGAGCCAAGGAGCAGCACTGCCCCTGTCTTTTCTGCCAAGCTGCAGGCCAGGGCTGTGTGCTGGGCAGCTGCAATTCATCCATGGAGAGCACTGCAGGGATACAGCAGAAATGCTGATCTTTTCCCAAAACAGCATCGCCCAAGCACTCTCCGGAGTATTCCTCAGGCTCAGCAAGTGTGCTGGTGTCCTGTATTGCTTGGCTTTCTTCATGTGAGCCTGCTATGCTGTCATTTTCTTCCATAGGGAGGGTCTCTGGCACAGTCTCACGATCTGTCTCTTCAGAAAAAAACATTGGATACTTTAACCAGAAGCCACTGCCCCTTACTACAAGCATGGTACCATGGCCTGGGCATTTTGGCAAGTGGCAGTGAGGAGACCGCTGTCTCCAAAGACAAGAGGAATCAACAGCTGGATTTTCTACAATCCAACAAGAAATGCCTAACTACCCAAGACTTAATCAACCAAATGACCTACAGAAGGAATACCTTCAGGTTGACCCTCACACTTGGGGTCCATCTTCAACCCATTCCTGAGCCTGGGGTTTGGCAGGCATAGCCAAGATGTTGTGGGATATCATTTCTGACTCCATGCTGTGCTGAGTGTGTGGAGAGCACAAATTCATCAGGGGCCTTTGGTCAACATCTGGCTGCTGATGCTGCATACAGCAGCTTGGGCCAGTAATGGTACATCTGCAGCAGCAGCTGGAGATGCCCCTGGAAGCACAGGAGTGACAAGACGCTGTGCTGGACCCTCTCCATGGCTAACTCCAGGAGGTGTGAAATGGGGTGTCCCTGCAGCAAGACTCTGAGTGCTTCTGGCTGTTCAGGATAAAAAACATTCCTACAGGAACCAAAGGCTCAGCTTCCCAGGTTCCAGCTTTTATGGATGGGGATTCATCCAAGGCTGTCGGGAGCTACTGTGTAACATCAGGGAATCCTTCAGGGTGTTCTTCTGGAACCCTGTCATAACTCCTCCCGAAGTTGCATTTTAAAAACAATGTTACGCCTAGGAATGTGTATTTCCCATGAATAACCCCGGCAAAATGAGTATTCATTCTTATGAAGGCAGTAGAGACTGACTAATCACACTTGAGGCATCAGATTGGAATCACCATGGTATCTGCCTCCATCTCAGGGTTTGAAAGAGCACTCTCTGTGTCCATAACTACAGAACACGCACAAGAAGTTAGCATCACATTTCTCCTCTCACGGTCACGCTTCAAGGCCTGGATGTGGAAGGTACTGACAGGGCACACACAGGTGGTTCTGTATTCTCACAGCTGCACAGGGGTCTGGCTGCCCTTGGGACACTGAGCTGGCAGCTCTCACATGAAGTGAAAAGCCATGGCGTGCCCACATGACCTGTGGCTAAGTCAGCCCTGGACGCAGGCCTGGAGGCTGGATTACCAGAGGTGAGCGATGGACAACCAGAGCTGAGTGACTCATAACCAGCTGCCAGTGATGAATAACCAGTGCTAGTGATGGAAAGTCGGTGCTGAGGTTCTGGGCTTGAACTGGCCCTTCCCACCTCCTTGCTCCTTAGGAACCTCTGCCCATGCTGCACCCCAAAGCAGCTGCAGCCCCTCACTGCTGCCCTGGCGTGTCTGCCCCAGTGCCCACAGCGTGGTGGCCTCCTGCCTCAGCCAGCCCTAGTCCTTGCCCTGCTGCTGCCAGCCAGGGCTATGTGCTGGCCCCTGCCTGCCTACCTGCTCCCTGCCCAGCTGTTGGAGCACTCTGGGCATTCTGGGTTTGTAGGGCCAGGAGAAAGAGGAGCAGGAGGCAGTGCCTCAGGGCCATGATCCCCCCTGCTCGCAACACACTCCTGCTGCTGCTGATGCTGCTGCCAAGCGCCCCCTTGGAGTCACCAGGCTCGCTCCGGCACAGCGAGTGGCCGGGGACACTCTCCCGTGCCCTGCGAGGCCGGGAGTGCTGCTAAGGCTGTCACCTTGCACAGGCGAGGTTCTGTGCGACGAAAGGCAGAAGAAAGAATGGGCTTCTGTTGAGGGTTTAGTCAGGGTTTATTGAGTAAGTGCAGCAAAAGAATCCACAACCCAGGGGACCCAGTGAACTGCAAACCCTGGACTGGGCTGTGCAATGTGCTATAAAGGGGGAAGGGAACAAGGGAAGGGCTCGCCCACCCGCCAATGGGGTTACAGGAGGGCATGGGGAGCAGGAAAACAGGCATTTAGGAAAAGCAATGGGGGTAAGTCGGGGGAGAGGCCCCGGCACCTGAACCTATCAACTGATGGCCTTGGTAGAAGTTTCTAGAGGGAGGAGATGGGCCGTCGAGTGATGGACCGGACAGCAGGGAGGGCTTTAAGGAGTGACACAGCAATTTTTAGGGAACATGGGGAGGAGGCAGAGTGATTGACAATGAAGAGGAGGGAGGAGGCAACAGGGGCAGAAGTGGGACAAACTAAGGCATAACTGAGTGCAACTAAAACATACAAAACCACAATACAACAGTGCAGTGTTGCCCAGAGCACTGAACAGCACAGTGGGGCTCTGGAACCTCACATGAAACAGAGCTCTCTGATCTCATGACATAGTGGTGTCTCTGAACTCCCCATTGTATGTCCACGTTGCCTGTGAATTCCTGGACCTCCCCTCTACTGAATTTCTTTTTTCTGCACAGGAATGGAAGGAACAAAACAGAGAAGGGTTTATGTATTCTGGGAGGCAGCACTGTGCATGGGAATGCAGTCTTATTCCTCAGAAATCCCCTATCAGAAGTCCTCTATGAAGGCTGTTTTAAAAACCCAGATGCAAGTACCTTTCTTTGGTAGTATTTTTGTCTGACAGCATTGTGGCAAGAAACCTGCTTTTCCCATTTCTTCTGCTACAGTTTCATCACCTTTGATGGCAGCACTGCTTCCATCCTCCACTCTCACGCAAACATGAGTGTGCAGTGCTCACGCTTCTCCCAAGTGAGCCTGGTTGATTCCCTTGCCACTTCCAATCCCACTTCAAGATCCCTAAAGGAGCCCCACTAAATCCTGAGCCAAGATCCTTTTTCCCTTTGAGGCAGATGTAGCCCATGTGCACCATCAAGCCTGGTGTCCTGGAGAGTGACCCATGGTCAACGCCCCACACTCCTGCTGGGAACATCAGGATGCCAGGGATTCACTTCTAGAACCTTCCTGTGTCTGGGTCACTGCAAGTGGGACAAGTAAATTCCACATGCGCCCCAGATCCCTCAAGCTGTCATGCAGAGCCTCCTGTGACCAGTATCACGTTCCTTCCCCTCTGTATCTCACACAGCCAGCCGTCATCTTTCTGCTCCTTGATCCTCTTTGTGCTCACTGGGGAGGGACTGCCACATCCCCCATGAACTAAGTCACCATATCAGGTCTCCTTGATGTGCTCAGCACTGGACATCCCTCCTTCCCAGAACATCCTTCCCTCTCTGCCCAGACCTTCCTGATTCAGGGCAGCATCCCAAATGACCTCCTAGAGAAGTTTTTGCATGTCACTCCTCACCAGCATGTCCTCATTCTGGCGCAGGAAAGCCTTGTTAATGGGCGCTGCTGGGAAAGCAGGCTGAGGTGGGCACAAACAGGTCCTACACTGCAGTGCAAGTTTCTCAGAGCTCCTGTCACAGCCCCAGCCCTTCTCCCAGCTCTGTGCATTGTACCCCAACAGAAACAGCCACAAAAGGAAAGAACTTACAGCTTTTAGAAATGAATTTCTTTATCAAAATCAGAGAAACAAACATCGTCTGCTAATACAAGGTATCACTATCATCATCACTCAAAGTATCCCTACCACTAAGAATATCAATATCTCTTATCACTAAAATCAGCAAGGTCCTCTAATATTAAGTGTTATTATTAGAATCACTATCACTAAAAGAATCACTATCTATCACTATCACTACCTATCACTATCACTAAAAGAATCACTATCACTATCACTCTCACTATCACTATCCCTATCACTACCACTATCACTATCACTATCACTGAAGAGTCCCTATTATTAGAACTATCTATCACTACCACTAAAAGAATCACTGTCACTCTCACTATCAGTATCCCTATCACTACCACTACCACTATCCCTATCTATCACTTATCACTATTACTAATCTTCATTTTCAAACATAAAGTATTCCTCCTGGTACTGGTTGCAGGGGCACCAGGAGGCTGTGGGCTGAGGAGTCTCCAGGGAAATCCAGCAGTCCTGTGAAGTAGGCCCCTCAGCCAGAGCACAGCTGGGACACGTCGTCAGAGGAGTCGGGTCTGCGCGCATGTTCTTATATAGCCGGGCCAGCTCTGCTGCAAAGATCTCAGGAAACAGGTGGCAGCTGTCCCTGAACCCGTTGGCTTGGGGTCCCTCGCCACTTCCTGGACCTTCTCCTGACTCTCTTTCATCTCTAAGCAGGCCACGGCTCTCCCAGGAAGAGTCCCAGTCCTGTCCTGATGCCTCTATGTCTTCCTGGGCCCTCCTGTAGAAACAGATTTCCAAGAAGAGTCCTCAGAGATAGGAATTTGGAGCACAGTTAAACTGCACTGCAGCGATTACCACAGAGCTGCCTGGGCAATCCAGCATGGTGCAAACACTTCATTGCCAATGGCAGCAATGAATAACTCACATGTCTCTCTTCGGCAGCTGACACATGACGATGTACCCAACTACTGCTGCAAGCAGAATCACAGCTGGGACTGCAAGAGATGCTAGGAGGTACTTCTTCCTGAATTCCCACTGTCCAGGAGTCTCAACTTTTTGCCCAGCAGCTGACCCTGGCAGGAGAAAAGACAATGTGAGAGATAATGTTTGTACTCTGCACAGAGGGATAATCCCACAGTGTGCTTCACATGCCCAAGAATTATTTTGTTCAGAGATTTCTTCCTCTGGCTCTGGTGTCTCAGCATCAGGGACCAAGAGGTTCTCATGGGGAAGAGCCCAGTGTGTGCCAGGGAGCAGCACTGCCCCTGTCTTTTCCTCTGGGCTGCAGGCCAGGGCTGTGTGCTGGGCAGCTGCAGTTCATCCATGGAGAGCACTGCAGGGATACAGCAGAAATGCTGCTCCTCTTCCAAGACAGCATTGCCAAAGCACTCACCGGAATATTCCTCAGGCTCAGCAAGAGAGCTGGTGTCCTGTACTACTTCTCTTTCTTCATGTGAGCCTGCTATGGTGTTATTTTCTTCCACAGGGAGGGTCTCTGGCAAAGTCTCAGAATCTGTCTCTACACAAAACACATTGGACACTTTAACCAGAAGCCACTGCCCCTTCCCACAAGCATGGTACCATGGCCTGGGAATTCTGGCAGGTGGCAATGAGGAGCCCGCTGTGCCCAAAGACAAGAGGAATCCATAGCTGAGTTTTCTGCAATGCAACATGAAATGCAGACCCAAACCACCCAAGACTTAATCAACCAAATGACCCACAGAAAGAATGCCTTCTGGCTCATACTCATACTTGAGGTCCAGCTTCAACCCATCCCTGAGCCTGAGGTTGGGCAGGGGCAGCCAAGACTGCGTGGGATATCATTTTTGCCTCCATGCTGTGCTGAGTGTTAGGTGCAAACAACTTCAGCAGAGGTCTTTTCCCAACATCTGGCTGCCAATGTCTGCACGCAGGAGCTCTGGCCTGTAATGTTACATCTGCAGCAGCAGCTGGAGATGCCCCTGGCAATCATCTGGAAGCACAGCTATAAGCAGATGCTGTGCTGGACCATCTCCATGGCTCACTTCAGGGCCTAGGAAATAGGGTGTCCCTGCAGCAAGACTGACTGAGCGCTTCTGGCTATCCAGGATTCAGAACACCCCTACAGGAACGAAAAGCTTCACGTCCCAGGTCTCACGGTTAACAGAATGGGATGTACCAACCAGATGGGGCTTCATCCAAGCCTGTCAGGAGCTCCTCTGCAACATCAGGGAATCCTTCAGGGAATCCCTCAGGAACTGTGTCATAATTCTTCCCTATGTTAGATTTACAAAAGAATGTTACACCTATGAAGGTAAATTTCTCATGAATAACACGGGGAAAAGGAGTGCTCATTCTTGTGAAAGCAGTAGAGACTGACTACTCACGCTTGAAGTACCAGCTTGGAATCAGCATGGTATCTGCCTCTAGCTCAGGGTCTGAAAGAGCACTCTCTGTGTCCATAACTACAACCAAGCACACACAAGAAGTTACCATCACATTTCTCCTCTCACGGTCACGCTTCAAGGCCTGGATGTGGAAGGTACTGACAGGGCACACACAGGTGGTTCTGTATTCTCACAGCTGCACAGGGGTCTGGCTGCCCTTGGGACACTGGGCTGGCAGTTCTCACATGAAGTGAAAAGCCATGGCGTGCCCACACGACCCCCTCCAGCCCTGGAGCCAGGCCGGGAGGCTGGATAACGAGTGCTGAGCGATGGACAACCAGAGCTGAGTGATGGAGATGGAGATCTGGTGCTGACGTTCTGGGCCTGAACCGCCCCTTCCTATCGCGGGCCTGGGGTATATGTACAAATCAAAATGGGCCGGACTTCTGTGGAATGTGCCTTGAGCTAATTTATTTTCCAGCATCACTCTCATTACATGGTGATGACAATGGGAAGATGCCATCAGCTCACATCCCAGGCAGCAGACAAAGAACTTAATGTTGCAACGTAGCTTCTAAGTTTTTTGACCAATCACACAAAGCAAAAGCATCTTGACAGTAGTTCTATCTAACCACTATAAGCACATGTACCTTTGGTTGAAACAATGTCTGCTTATTTCAAATACAATACTTGCTTGTAAGCCTTAAAACACAATGCACAGAGCTCCATTATTAAGCTTCAAACTTCCTAGTATCTTGCTAGATAAACTTTTTTGTAACTTAGGAAGTTATTCTAGGCAAGCGTTAATACAGAGACTATAGTTCTATTTTTCCTTGCTTTTTACATGATTTTTCTGCTGACCTATCTCATGGCTACTGCTTAGCTCTAACCACAATTCTGCTGTTTCTGAGGCCTGCCTTTAGCAGCTTTCCCAAAACCCTCTGATTTTGTGGATTCCCACAATTCTCTTTCTTGGTTGACTTTAAAAGAAACTTTTATAATCGTGTCATTTATTACTTGTGGTTTGTAGTTTTACTATAATATTTCTGCTAAGTAATTACTTAAAGCATCTTTTTGCTTGCACTAAGCATTGCTATATCAAAACACAGCAATTTAATGTTGCCAAAGTCTAGTCAGTTTAAAGGGCATAAATTATGCTGGACAATAGTTACGAGTTATTGTTTGAAAAAATCTCGTCGGCTTTAAGGTTTTAATTTGAAACATTCTTCTATGTTGATACTTTCATTTACTATCTCTGTGAGATTTCGAGAACTCTCTGTGAATCTATTCCTTATTTTTTTTCTTGTATGATAAGAAGTTCTTTGATAGCTTTGTCTATCATTTGTCGCACACACTGAAGTGTCCAAGGCATTACTACTAATATACCTATTAAAACACTTAATACATGGAGACTTATATTGCAAAGTTCCTTTAGCTAAGGTGCAAATACACAGACTATTCTTCTATTTGTCCTTGCTATTCTACTTTTTAAACAACTTTTCTGCTGACCTTTCTCATGGCTACTGCTTAGCTCTACTCACAGTTCTGCTGTCTCTGGGGCCAGCCTTTTGCAGCTTTCCATAAGCCTCAGATTTTTGAGATTCCCACACCTTCCCACCTCCTTGCTCCTTAGGAACCTCTGCCCATGCTGCACCCCAAAGCAGCTGCAGCCCCTCACTGCTGCCCTGGTGTGTCTGCCCCAGTGCCCACAGCGTGGTGGCCTCCTGCCTCAGCCAGCCCTAGTCCTGGCCTTGCTGCTGCCAGCCAGGGCTATGTGCTGGCCCCTGCCTGCCTACCTGCTCCCTGCCCAGCTGTTGGAGCACTCTGGGCCTTCTGGGCTTGCAGGACCAGGAGAAAGAGGAGCAGGAGGCAGTGCCTCAGGGCCATGATCCCCCCTGCTCGCAACACACTCCTGCTGCTGCTGCTTCAGTGTTGCCCAGAGCGAGCACTGAACAACACAGTGGAGCTTTGGAACCTCACATCAAACAGAGCTCTGTGACCTCATGACATAGTGGTGTCTTCAAACTCCCCAGTGTATGCCCACGTAGCCTGTGAATTCCTGGACCTCCTTCTCTATTGAATTTCCTTATTCTGCACAGGAATGGAAGGAGCAAAACACTGAAGGGTCGATGTATTCACGGAGGCAGCACTGCACAGGGGAATGCTGAGGCACTCAAATCTTCGTCCTCAGAAATCCACTATGAGAGGCCCTCTATGAAGGCTGCTGTAAAAAACCGAGATGCAAATGTCTTTCTTCTGCTACGGTTTCATCACCTTTGACGAAGCAGCACTGCTTCCATCCTCCACTGTCCTGCAAACATGGGTGTGCAGGGCTCACGCTTCTCCCAAGTGAGCCTGGTTGATTCCCTTGCCACTTCCAATCCCACTTCAAGCTCGCTAAAGGAGCCCACTAAATCCTGAGCCAAGGTCCTTTTTTCCTTTGAGGCAGATGTAGCCAAGGTGCCACCATCAGGCCTGGGGTCCTGGAGAGTGACCCACGGTCAAAGCCCCACACTCCTGCTGAGAACACCAGGGTGCCAGAGATGCACCTCTAGAATCTTCCTGTGTCTGGGTCAATGCAAGTAGCACAAGTAAATACCACACGTGCCCCAGATCCCTCAAGACCTCATCCACAGGCCCTGAGATCCCTCCTGCTTGTCCTCGGACACCATGAGGTACTGCCACGGGACGCACACAAATCTGCCGGCTGCTGCAGATTACAGCTAACAGGGGTAACCATTTAGCTGAACAACTCTTGTGGGAAGGAAATATTCAGGACTTCTGTGTGCCAGGCACGCTATGTTCAGAATCTCTTGGAAAGCCTTAGAGTGTGCCTTTGGTATAATTGCCCCTGAAGCACCAGTTAAGCCCCAGGTGTATAGAGCTGCAAGCACAGAGGCACTGCCAGATTTCCACCCCTGGGGTGTCTCTCCAAGGCTCATAAGCAGTCTCCAGCTGACAAGCTGCAGCAACTCGGCCGATGCCGTGCTCTGGAATCAAGCACGGATCACTGCTCACCTTGAAGGCTGCAGCACATAATGAGCAGAGGGCCGTAGCAGGCTGGAGGGTGTCTTGGTCACATCTCCTAGCCAGAAGCCAGGCAGGCTGCCCAGCTGGCTCGGCGTTGGGTCTGAGCGCCACCCCGGGCCCTCCATTGCTGCCCGAGGGGAGGCACCGAGGAACACTGCCCTTCTTTGTTCCTAACTGGCCATAGACGCAGTCTCTCCCTTAGCGCACTCCGCGGCATTGTGCTGCTCGGCGGCTCGTCAGCAGCTGTGGGAGCAGCGTCCCCAGAGCAGCTGTGGTGCCGCTGAAGCCGCCTGCCGCGTGTGGCACGGCAGGGAGGCAGCGCTACCCGCAGCCTGCGGCCTTCCTGTCCCCCGCTGCCGCCATTTCGCACAGGGGCCGTGAGGGGCCGTGAGGGGCCGTGAGGGGCTGTGGGGCTGTGCCGGCCCCGCTTCCCGGGCCGCAGCTCCAGCTGCTCCCGCTGGCTCGGAGCGGCCCCGCTCCGGCCCGAGGGCCGAGGCGCCTGTCCCGGGCCCGACTGGCCGCTGACGTGCCGCTGCAGGAGAGCTCCCCGCCGTGTCCCGGCTGCAGAGAACGGCTGCCGGGCCAGTTCGCCTGGGAGCCTGAGCCGAGCGTGGCACAGGGAGCGGAGCCGAGAAATAGTGACAGAACGGACAGGGACAGGAAACAGAACGGAGAGACAACGAGAGCAAAGGAGGGGCAGGGAACGGGAGCAGAGCTGCGAGAAGGGACAGCGGGGAAAGAGGAAGAGACGCAGAATGTGCAGGAGGGAGCAGGAGAGAGTAAAATCTGGGCTTGGGCAGGATGGAGATTCTTGAAGAAGCTTTGGAGGGACTGCAAGACAGAGAGGGAGTAGGAGAGAACAGGGGTATAGCGAGAAACCAAGGGACGGGCAACTCGAAAATTCAACCCACAAGGAGAAACCCAGGGGCATTCTTTTTGTTGCAGCCCGTTGAATCCAGAGGTGTTTTCCTGCTGCAGTGGCAGGTCAGCTCCCTTGAAGCAGCTGAGGCATTTCAGAAATGGCACTGCAGGGCATGACCATGCATATGTCCCACAGCTCTCTGTTCACATGTGCATCGGCAGGACTGCAAGTGTGCATGTCCATATGAGAAGAGTTTGTGAGGCTTGGTTCAAGGGCTGAGGCACAGCTCTCTTCTGAAAAGAGCCTAGGGCAGCCCTCTCAGGAGGTGGGTATCTCAGAGGCTGCTGAGAGGCCCATGAGAGACAGCCCAGAGGTGGAGCTGGAGCTGCTGTGGAGAGGAGAGGAACAAGGGTAAGGAGCTCTGTGGTTCCTCTTTACCACTCCAAAGGGAATAGCAGTGTCTTGCGACAGTCTTCACCACCTGAGGCAGAAATAGAAGAAACTCTCCAAAACCCCTAAGAGTGCAGAGATGCCTTCAAGAATCTCTCTGGCAATTGCTGCTGGCAATATCCTCCCCACACACTGCAGGCAACAGTCAGCCTCAGAGAGCTGTGCTGCGTTTCTTGGACAGCAGCTTTGCTGCACTCTCGCCTCCAGCTTTGGCTGCAGATGGCCGAGCTGGAGCGGCCATGGGGAAAGGCCTGCAGGCCCACAGTGAATCTGAGGCGTGAGCCCAGGACAGCAGTTTCCCTGGCGTGTTGGTTTCTTGCAGTTCCTCATTTTCTGCATCTCAGACGGGCACTCGGTCACTTCTTTCCTTCTGGAAAGCCTCCTTCTTTACAATCCTACATTCCAGTCTTAATCTCCCTGAACCAAAAGTTAAGTCCCAAAACAGCAGTTAAGGAGCCACACACATTCTGCAACTGCCACCCTCGCTCAAGCAAAACACCACAGCATGCTTCCTGTGTTTTGTTCCACCTTTGGCTTTCTTCCCATAGCGAGTGGGAAAAGACTCTCATTTTTATTATAATTGTTGTCTCTGTTATCAAAATACCTTTTAGTAATGTTCATGACTAAGATCACATTCCTTCCCCTCAGTATCTTGCAAAGCCTGGTTCCAGCTTTTTGCTCCTTGATCCTCTTGGAGCTCATTGGGGAGGGGACTGCCACATCTCCCATGACCTAAGTCACCATATCGGGTCTCCTTGATGTGCTGAACACAGGACAGCCCTCCTTCCCAGAACATCTTCCCTCTCTGCCCAGACCTTCCTGATTCAGGGCAGCATCCCAAATGAGCTCCTAGAGAAATTTTTGCAGGTCACTCCTCACCACCATGTCCTTATTCTGGTGCAGGAAAGCCTTGTTAATGGGCGCTGCTGGGAAAGCAGGCTGAGGCTGGCACAAACAGGTCCTGCACTGCAGTGGTAGTTTCTCAGAGCTCCTGTCACAGCCTCAGCCCTGCTCCAATCTCCCTGCATTCTACCCCAACAGAAACAGCCACAACAGGCAAGGACTTACTGCATTTGGAAACAGATTTCTTTATCAAAATCACAGAAACCACCATGGGAAGACTCCAGGGAAAGCCAGTAGTCCCGTGAAGTAGCCCCCTCAGCCAGAGCACCGTAGGGACATTTGGTGAGAGGTGACAGGTCTTCTTGCATGTTCTTGTACAGCTGGGTAAGCTCTATTGCAAAGATCTCAGGAAAGAGGCAGCAGCTGTTCCTGAATCTGTTGGCTTGGGGTCCCTCGCCACTTCCTGGTCCTTCTCCTGATTCTGTTTCACCTGCACCTCTAGGCTGACCATGGCGTTCCCAGGAAGAGTCAGGGTAGACTTATCCTGGTGCTTCTTGGTCCTCCTGTAGACACAGATTTGCAAGACTCCATGTTGCGCTGTCTTCGGTGACCGTCTGGTCACTGCCCTGACAGCCCCGACCCAGCGGACCATGGAGGACACTCTCCCGTGCCCAGGGCGTAAAGGAGGGTGGCTAGGGTTATGCACCCTAAAGCAGAAGAGGCGCTGGCTGACAAAGGTGGAGGAAGAAGGAGCTGACTCTCTGTAGGGGCTCAGTCTGCGGTTTATGAGGAACTCCGTTTCTCAGAGAAACCACTTGTGAAGAGCCGTGACTAAGCTCTTGCAACTGGTTTAAAGGTGGGTGGAAACAAGGGTGGGATTCACAGAACAACCAATGGGAAGATCTGGGGCTGTGGAAACTGGGGAGAAAGACATCAGGAGCCACAAATCAGGTAATGTTTTGAAGGGGGGCCCCAACCTTTAGCCAATCACTCGATGCCCCTGATGGAAGGTTGTGGAAAGAGGGGACGGGCAGCTGACTGACTGACAGCGGTCCGGGATGGAGATTGGGGAATGAATCAGCAAAAAGTACGGGTGCTAGCTGGAGAATAGGGAGTATTGATGTGGGGGATGGGGGTGGCGGGAAGTGAAACAACTTGAGACAAACCCTTGTAGAGAGCACAAGGCTATAGAGAAAAAACTGTAACAAACAGAGAACAGGTTTAATAGAACATAACGCAACAAATCCTCATGGATAATAATTTAGAGCACCGTTAAAGCATTGCACTGTAGCAGATTCCACAGAGCCCTGTAGGAGCTGCCTGGGCACTCCAGCATGCTGCAAACACTTCATTGCCAATGGCAGCTATGAATATCTCACATGTCTCTCTTCAGCAGCTTGATACATGACTATACACCCAGACACTGCTGCAAGCAGAAGCAAAGCTGAGGCTGCAGCTGTCCCCAGGATGTAGCACTTGCTGGGGTCACAGTGTCCAGCAGTCTCGGCTTTTTGCCCAGCAGCTGACCCTGGCAGAAGAAAAGAGAATGTGAGAGACAATGTTTGTACTGTGCATTAGGGATAACCCCAGAGTCTGCGTCAGATGCCCATGGACTGGCATTGATACTGAATCAGGAATGACATCTGCTATTGTCTTCAGAAATGGGTTCCTCTGGTGTCTCAGCATCAGAGACCAAGAGGGATCCCATGAAGTTCTCATGGGAAGAGCCCAGTGTGAGCCAAGGAGCAGCCCTGCCCCTGTCTTTTCTGCCAAGCTACAGGCCAGGGCTGTGTGCTGGGCAGCTGCAATTCATCCATGGAGAGCACTGCAGGGATACAGCAGAAATGCTGATCTTTTCCCAAAACAGCATCGCCCAAGCACTCTCCGGAGTACTTCTCAGGCTCAGCAAGTGTGCTGGTGTCCTGTATTGGTTGGCTTTCTTCATGTGAGCCTGCTATGCTGTCATTTTCTTCCATAGGGAGGGTCTCTGGCACAGTCTCACAATCTGTCTCTTCAGAAAAAAACATTGGATACTTTAACCAGAAGCCACTGCCCCTTACTACAAGCATGGTACCATGGCCTGGGCATTTTGGCAAGTGGCAGTGAGGAGACCGCTGTCTCCAAAGACAAGAGGAATCAACAGCTGGATTTTCTACAATCCAACAAGAAATGCCTAACTACCCAAGACTTAATCAACCAAATGACCTACAGAAGGAATACCTTCAGGTTGACCCTCACACTTGGGGTCCATCTTCAACCCATTCCTGAGCCTGGGGTTTGGCAGGCACAGCCAAGATGTTGTGGGATATCATTTCTGACTCCATGCTGTGCTGAGTGTGTGGAGAGCACAAATTCATCAGGGGCCTTTGGTCAACATCTGGCTGCCGATGCTGCATACAGCAGCTTGGGCCAGTAATGGTACATCTGCAGCAGCAGCTGGAGATGCCCCTGGAAGCACAGGAGTGACGAGACGCTGTGCTGGACCCTCTCCATGGCTAACTCCAGGAGGTGTGAAATGGGGTGTCCCTGCAGCAAGACTCTGAGTGAGCGCTTCTGGCTGTTCAGGATAAAAAACATTCCTACAGGAACCAAAGGCTCAGCTTCCCAGGTTCCAGCTTTTATGGATGGGGATTCATCCAAGGCTGTCGGGAGCTACTGTGTAACATCAGGGAATCCTTCAGGGTGTTCTTCTGGAACCCTGTCATAACTCCTCCCGAAGTTGCATTTTAAAAACAATGTTACGCCTATGAATGTGTATTTCCCATGATTAACCCCGGCAAAATGAGTATTCATTCTTATGAAGGCAGTAGAGACTGACTAATCACACTTGAGGCATCAGATTGGAATCACCATGGTATCTGCCTCCATCTCAGGGTTTGAAAGAGCACTCTCTGTGTCCATAACTACAGAACACGCACAAGAAGTTAGCATCACATTTCTCCTCTCACGGTCACGCTTCAAGGCCTGGATGTGGAAGGTACTGACAGGGCACACACAGGTGGTTCTGTATTCTCACAGCTGCACAGGGGTCTGGCTGCCCTTGGGACACTGAGCTGGCAGCTCTCACATGAAGTGAAAAGCCATGGCGTGCCCACATGACCTGTGGCTAAGTCAGCCCTGGACGCAGGCCAGGAGGCTGGATTACCAGAGGTGAGCGATGGACAACCAGAGCTGAGTGACTCATAACCAGCTGCCAGTGATGAATAACCAGTGCTAGTGATGGAAAGTCGGTGCTGAGGTTCTGGGCTTGAACTGGCCCTTCCCACCTCCTTGCTCCTTAGGAACCTCTGCCCATGCTGCACCCCAAAGCAGCTGCAGCCCCTCACTCCTGCCCTGGTGTGTCTGCCCCAGAGCCCACAGCGTGGTGGCCTCCTGCCTCAGCCAGCCCTAGTCCTGGCCCTGCTGCTGCCAGCCAGGGCTATGTGCTGGCCCCTGCCTGCCTACCTGCTCCCTGCCCAGCTGCTGGAGCACTCTGGGCATTCTGGGCTTGCAGGGCCAGGAGAAAGAGGAGCAGGAGGCAGTGCCTCAGGGCCATGATCCCCCCTGCTCGCAACACTCTGCTGCTGCTGATGCTGCTGCCAAGCACCCCCTTGGAGTCACCAGGCTCGCTCCGGCACAGCGAGTGGCCTGGGACACTCTCCCGTCCCCCGCGAGGCCGGGAGTGCTGCTAAGGCTGTCACCTTGCACAGGCGAGGTTCTGTGCGACGAAAGGCAGAAGAAAGAATGGGCTTCTGTTGAGGGTTTAGTCAGGGTTTATTGAGTAAGAGCAGCAAAAGAATCCACAACGCAGGGGACCCAGTGAACAGCAAACCCTGGACTGGGCTGTGCAATGTGCTATAAAGGGGGAAGGGAACAAGGGAAGGGCTCGCCCACCCGCCAATGGGGTTACAGGAGGGCATGGGGAGCAGGAAAACAGGCATTTAGGAAAACCAATGGGGGTAAGTCGGGGGAGAGGCCCCGGGACCTGAACCTATCAACTGATGGCCTTGGTAGAAGTTTCTAGAGGGAGGGGATGGGCCGTTGAGTGATGGACCGGACAGCAGGGAGGGCTTTAAGGAGTGACACAGCAATTTTTAGGGAACATGGGGAGGAGGCAGAGTGATTGACAACGAAGAGGAGGGAGGAGGCAACAGGGGCAGAAGTGGGACAAACTAAGGCATAACTGAGTGCAACTAAAACATACAAAACCACAATACAACAGTGCAGTGTTGCCCAGAGCACTGAACAAAACAAGTGGGGCTCTGGAACCTCACATCAAACAGAGCTCTCTGATCTCATGACATAGTGGTGTCTCTGAACTCCCCACTGTATGTCCACGTTGCCTGTGAATTCCGGGACCTCGCCTCTATTGTATTTCTTTTTTCTGCACAGGAATGGAAGAAACAAAACAGAGAAGGGTTTATGTATTCTGGGAGGCAGCACTGTGCATGGGAATGCAGTCTTATTCCTCAGAAATCCCCTATCAGAAGCCCTCTATGAAGGCTGTTTTAAAAACCCTGATGCAAGTGTCCTTCTTTGGTAGTATTTTTGTCTGACAGCATTGTGGCAAGAAACCTGCTTTTCCCATTTCTTCTGCTACAGTTTCATCACCTTTCATGGCAAAGGTGCTGCTTCCATCCTCCACTCTCACGCAAACATGAGTGTGCAGTGCTCACGCTTCTCCCAAGTGAGCCTGGTTGATTCCCTTGCCACTTCCAATCCCACTTCAAGATCCCTAAAGGAGCCCCACTAAATCCTGAGCCAAGATCCTTTTTCCCTTTGAGGCAGATGTAGCCCATGTGCACCATCAAGCCTGGTGTCCTGGAGAGTGACCCATGGGTAACGCCCCACACTCCTGCTGGGAACATCAGGATGCCAGGGATTCACTTCTAGAACCTTCCTGTGTCTGGGTCACTGCAAGTGGGACAAGTAAATTCCACATGCGCCCCAGATCCCTCAAGCTGTCATGCAGAGCATCCTGTGACCAGTATCACGTTCCTTCCCCTCTGTATCTCACACAGCCAGCCGTCATCTTTCTGCTCCTTGATCCTCTTTGTGCTCACTGGGGAGGGACTGCCACATCCCCCATGAACTAAGTCACCATATCAGGTCTCCTTGATGTGCTCAGCACTGGACATCCCTCCTTCCCAGAACATCCTTCCCTCTCTGCCCAGACCTTCCTGTTTCAGGGCAGCATCCCAAATGACCTCCTAGAGAAGTTTTTGCATGTCACTCCTCACCAGCATGTCCTCATTCTGGCGCAGGAAAGCCTTGTTAATGGGCGCTGCTGGGAAAGCAGGCTGAGGTGGGCACAAACAGGTCCTACACTGCAGTGCAAGTTTCTCAGAGCTCCTGTCACAGCCCCAGCCCTTCTCCCAGCTCTGTGCATTGTACCCCAACAGAAACAGCCACAACAGGAAAGAACTTACAGCTTTTAGAAATGAATTTCTTTATCAAAATTAGAGAAACAAACATCGTCTGCTAATACAAGGTATCACTATCATCATCACTCAAAGTATCCCTATCACTAAGAATATCAATATCTCTTATCACTAAAATCAGCAAGGTCCTCTAATATTGTGTTATTATTAGAATCACTATCACTAAAAGAATCACTATCTATCACTATCACTACCTATCACTATCACTAAAAGAATCACTATCACTATCACTCTCACTATCACTATCCCTATCACTACCACTATCACTATCACTATCACTGAAGAGTCCCTATTATTAGAACTATCTATCACTACCACTAAAAAAATCACTGTCACTCTCACTATCAGTATCCCGATCACTACCACTACCACTATCCCTATCTATCACTTATCACTATTACTAATCTTCTTTTTCAAACATAAAGTATTCCTCCTGGTACTGGTTGCAGGGGCACCAGGAGGCTGTGGGCTGAGGAGACTCCAGGGAAATCCAGTGGTCCCGTGAAGTAGCCCCCTCAGCCAGAGCACAGCTGGGACACGTCGTCAGAGGAGACGGGTCTGCGCGCATGTTCTTGTATAGCCGGGCCAACTCTGCTGCAAAGATCTCAGGAAACAGGTGGCAGCTGTCCCTGAACCCGTTGGCTTGGGGTCCCTCGCCACTTCCTGGACCTTCTCCTGACTCTGTTTCATCTCTAAGCAGGCCACGGCTCTTCCAGGAAGAGTCCCAGTCCTGTCCTGATGACTCTATGTCTTCCTGGGCCCTCCTGTAGAAACAGATTTCCAAGAAGAGTCCTCAGAGATAGGAATTTGGAGCACAGTTAAACTGCACTGCAGCGATTGCCACAGAGCTGCCTGGGCAATCCAGCATGGTGCAAACACTTCATTGCCAATGGCAGCAATGAATAACTCACACGTCTCTCTTCGGCAGCTTACACATGACGATGTACCCAACTACTGCTGCAAGCAGAATCACAGCTGAGACTGCAAGAGATGCTAGGAGGTACTTCTTCCTGAATTCCCACTGTCCAGGAGTCTCAATTTTTGCCCAGCAGCTGACCCTGGCAGGAGAAAAGACAATGTGAGAGATAATGTTTGTACTCTGCACAGAGGGATAATCCCACAGTGTGCTTCACATGCCCGAGAATTATTTTGTCTCAACTGTCCAGGAGCCCCAACCAGATGGGGCTTCATCCAAGCCTGTCAGGTGCTCCTCTGCAACATCAGGGAATCCTTCAGGGAATCCCTCAGGAACTGTGTCATAATTCTTCCCTATGTTAGATTTACAAAAGAATGTTACACCTATGAAGGTAAATTTCTCATGAATAACACGGGGAAAAGGAGTGCTCATTCTTGTGCAAGCAGTAGAGACGGACTACTCACGCTTGAAGTACCAGCTTGGAATCAGCATGGTATCTGCCTCCATCTCAGGGTCTGAAAGAGCACTCTCTGTGTCCATAACTACAACCAAGCACACACAAGAAGTTACCATCACATTTCTCCTCTCATGGTCACACGGCAAGGCCCGGATGTGGAAGGTACTGACAGGGCACACACAGGTGGTTCTGTATTCTCACAGCTGCACAGGGGTCTGGCTGCCCTTGGGACACTGAGCTGGCAGCTCTCACATGAAGTGAAAAGCCATGGCGTGCCCACATGACCTGTGGCTAGGTCAGCCCTGGACGCAGGCCGGGAGGCTGGATTACCAGAGGTGAGCGATGGACAACCGGAGCTGAGTGACTCAATCCCAGCTGCCAGTGATGAATAACCAGTGCTAGTGATGGAAAGTCGGTGCTGAGGTTCTGGGCTTGAACTGGCCCTTCCCACCTCCTTGCTCCTTAGGAAGCTCTGCCCATGCTGCACCCCAAAGCAGCTGCAGCCCCTCACTGCTGCCCTGGTGTGTCTGCCCCAGAGCCCACAGCGTGGTGGCCTCCTGCCTCAGCCAGCCCTAGTCCTGGCCCCGCTGCTGCCAGCCAGGGCTATGTGCTGGCCCCTGCCTGCCTACCTGCTCCCTGCCCAGCTGTTGGAGCACTCTGGGCATTCTGGGCTTGCAGGGCCAGGAGAAAGAGGAGCAGGAGGCAGTGCCTCAGGGCCATGATCCCCCCTGCTCGCAACACTCTGCTGCTGCTGATGCTGCTGCCAAGCGCCCCCTTGGAGTCACCAGGCTCGCTCCGGCACAGCGAGTGGCCCGGGACACTCTCCCGTCCCCCGCGAGGCCGGGAGTGCTGCTAAGGCTGTCACCTTGCACAGGCGAGGTTCTGTGCGACGAAAGGCAGAAGAAAGAATGGGCTTCTGTTGAGGGTTTAGTCAGGGTTTATTGAGTAAGAGCAGCAAAAGAATCCACAACGCAGGAGATCCTGTGAACAGCAAAACCTGAACCAGGCTGTGCAATGTGCTATAAAGGGGGAAGGGCTCGCCCACCCGCCAATGGGGTTACAGGAGGGCATGGGGAGCAGGAAAACAGGCATTTAGGAAAACCAATGGGGATAAGTCGGGGGAGAGGCCCCGGGACCTGAACCTATCAACTGATGGCCTTGGTAGAAGTTTCTAGAGGGAGGGGATGGGCCGTCGAGTGATGGACCGGACAGCAGGGAGGGCTTTAAGGAGTGACACAGCAATTTTTAGGGAACATGGGGAGGAGGCAGAGTGATTGACAATGAAGAGGAGGGAGGAGGCAACAGGGGCAGAAGTGGGACAAACTAAGGCATAACTGAGTGCAACTAAAACATACAAAACCACAATACAAAAGTGCAGTGTTGCCCAGAGCACTGAACAGCACAGTGGGGGGGCTCTGGAACCTCACATGAAACAGAGCTCTCTGATCTCATGACATAGTGGTGTCTCTGAACTCCCCATTGTATGCCCACGTTGCCTGTGAATTCCTAGACCTCCCCTCTACTGAATTTCTTTTTTCTGCACAGGAATGGAAGGAACAAAACAGAGAAGGGTTTATGTATTCTGGGAGGCAGCACTGTGCATGGGATTGCAGAGGCACTCATGTCTTATTCCTCAGAAATCCCTTATCAGAAGCTCTCTATGAAGGCTGTTTTGAAAACCCAGATGCAAGTGTCCTTCTTTGGTAGTATTTTTGTCTGACAGCATTGTGGCAAGAAACCTGCTTTTCCCATTTCTTCTGCTACAGTTTCATCACCTTTGATGGCAGCACTGCTTCCATTCTCCACTGTCTCGCCAACATGGGTGTGCAGTGCTCACGCTTCTCCCAAGTGAGCCTGGTTAATTCCCTTGCCACTTCCAATCCCACTTCAAGATCCCTAAAGGAGCCCCACTAAATCCTGAGCCAAGATCCTTTTTCCCTTTGAGGCAGATGTTGCCCATGTGCACCATCAAGCCTGGTGTCCTGGACAGTGACCCACGGTCAAAGCCCCACACTCCTGCTGCAAACATCAGGATGCCAGGGATTCACTTCTAGAACCTTCCTGTGTCCGGGTCACTGCAAGTGGGACAAGTAAATTCCACATGCGCCCCAGATCCCTCAAGCTGTCATGCAGAGCCTCCTGTGACCAGTATCACGTTCCTTCCCCTCTGTATCTCACACAGCCAGCCGTCATCTTTCTGCTCCTTGATCCTCTTTGTGCTCACTGGGGAGGGACTGCCACATCCCCTCATGACCTAAGTCACCATATCAGGTCTCCTTGATGTGCTCAGCACTGGACATCCCTCCTTCCCAGAACATCCTTCCCTCTCTGCCCAGACCTTCCTGTTTCAGGGCAGCATCCCAAATGACCTCCTAGAGAAGTTTTTGCATGTCACTCCTCACCAGCATGTCCTCATTCTGGCGCAGGAAAGCCTTGTTAATGGGCGCTGCTGGGAAAGCAGGCTGAGGTGGGCACAAACAGGTCCTACACTGCAGTGCAAGTTTCTCAGAGCTCCTGTCACAGCCCCAGCCCTTCTCCCAGCTCTGTGCATTGTACCCCAACAGAAACAGCCACAACAGGAAAGAACTTACAGCTTTTAGAAATGAATTTCTTTATCAAAATTAGAGAAACAAACATCGTCTGCTAATACAAGGTATCACTATCATCATCACTCAAAGTATCCCTACCACTAAGAATATCAATATCTCTTATCACTAAAATCAGCAAGGTCCTCTAATATTAAGTGTTATTATTAGAATCACTATCACTAAAAGAATCACTATCTATCACTATCACTACCTATCACTATCACTAAAAGAATCACTATCACTATCACTCTCACTATCACTATCCCTATCACTACCACTATCACTATCACTATCACTGAAGAGTCCCTATTATTAGAACTATCTATCACTACCACTAAAAGAATCACTGTCACTCTCACTATCAGTATCCCGATCACTACCACTACCACTATCCCTATCTATCACTTATCACTATTACTAATCTTCTTTTTCAAATATAAAGTATTCCTCCTGGTACTGGTTGCAGGGGCACCAGGAGGCTGTGGGCTGAGGAGACTCCAGGGAAATCCAGTGGTCCCGTGAAGTAGCCCCCTCAGCCAGAGCACAGCTGGGACACGTGGTCTGAGGTGACGGGTCTGCGCGCATGTTCTTGTATAGCCGGGCCAACTCTGCTGCAAAGATCTCAGGAAACAGGTGGCAGCTGTCCCTGAACCCGTTGGCTTGGGGTCCCTCGCCACTTCCTGGACCTTCTCCTGACTCTGTTTCATCTCTAAGCAGGCCACGGCTCTCCCAGGAAGAGTCCCAGTCCTGTCCTGATGCCTCTATGTCTTCCTGGGCCCTCCTGTAGAAACAGATTTCCAAGAAGAGTCCTCAGAGATAGGAATTTGGAGCACAGTTAAACTGCACTGCAGCGATTACCACAGAGCTGCCTGGGCAATCCAGCATGGTGCAAACACTTCATTGCCAATGGCAGCAATGAATAACTCACATGTCTCTCTTCGGCAGCTTACACATGACGATGTAACCAACTACTGCTGCAAGCAGAATCACAGCTGAGACTGCAAGAGATGCTAGGAGGTACTTCTTCCTGAATTCCCACTGTCCAGGAGTCTCAACTTTTTGCCCAGCAGCTGACCCTGGCAGGAGAAAAGACAATGTGAGAGATAATGTTTGTACTCTGCACAGAGGGATAATCCCACAGTGTGCTTCACATGCCCGAGAATTATTTTGTCTCAACTGTCCAGGAGCCCCAACCAGATGGGGCTTCATCCAAGCCTGTCAGGTGCTCCTCTGCAACATCAGGGAATCCTTCAGGGAATCCCTCAGGAACTGTGTCATAATTCTTCCCTATGTTAGATTTACAAAAGAATGTTACACCTATGAAGGTAAATTTCTCATGAATAACACGGGGAAAAGGAGTGCTCATTCTTGTGCAAGCAGTAGAGACGGACTACTCACGCTTGAAGTACCAGCTTGGAATCAGCATGGTATCTGCCTCCATCTCAGGGTCTGAAAGAGCACTCTCTGTGTCCATAACTACAACCAAGCACACACAAGAAGTTACCATCACATTTCTCCTCTCATGGTCACACGGCAAGGCCCGGATGTGGAAGGTACTGACAGGGCACACACAGGTGGTTCTGTATTCTCACAGCTGCACAGGGGTCTGGCTGCCCTTGGGACACTGAGCTGGCAGCTCTCACATGAAGTGAAAAGCCATGGCGTGCCCACATGACCTGTGGCTAGGTCAGCCCTGGACGCAGGCCGGGAGGCTGGATTACCAGAGGTGAGCGATGGACAACCGGAGCTGAGTGACTCAATCCCAGCTGCCAGTGATGAATAACCAGTGCTAGTGATGGAAAGTCGGTGCTGAGGTTCTGGGCTTGAACTGGCCCTTCCCACCTCCTTGCTCCTTAGGAAGCTCTGCCCATGCTGCACCCCAAAGCAGCTGCAGCCCCTCACTGCTGCCCTGGTGTGTCTGCCCCAGAGCCCACAGCGTGGTGGCCTCCTGCCTCAGCCAGCCCTAGTCCTGGCCCCGCTGCTGCCAGCCAGGGCTATGTGCTGGCCCCTGCCTGCCTACCTGCTCCCTGCCCAGCTGTTGGAGCACTCTGGGCATTCTGGGCTTGCAGGGCCAGGAGAAAGAGGAGCAGGAGGCAGTGCCTCAGGGCCATGATCCCCCCTGCTCGCAACACTCTGCTGCTGCTGATGCTGCTGCCAAGCGCCCCCTTGGAGTCACCAGGCTCGCTCCGGCACAGCGAGTGGCCCGGGACACTCTCCCGTCCCCCGCGAGGCCGGGAGTGCTGCTAAGGCTGTCACCTTGCACAGGCGAGGTTCTGTGCGACGAAAGGCAGAAGAAAGAATGGGCTTCTGTTGAGGGTTTAGTCAGGGTTTATTGAGTAAGAGCAGCAAAAGAATCCACAACGCAGGAGATCCTGTGAACAGCAAAACCTGAACCAGGCTGTGCAATGTGCTATAAAGGGGGAAGGGCTCGCCCACCCGCCAATGGGGTTACAGGAGGGCATGGGGAGCAGGAAAACAGGCATTTAGGAAAACCAATGGGGATAAGTCGGGGGAGAGGCCCCGGGACCTGAACCTATCAACTGATGGCCTTGGTAGAAGTTTCTAGAGGGAGGGGATGGGCCGTCGAGTGATGGACCGGACAGCAGGGAGGGCTTTAAGGAGTGACACAGCAATTTTTAGGGAACATGGGGAGGAGGCAGAGTGATTGACAATGAAGAGGAGGGAGGAGGCAACAGGGGCAGAAGTGGGACAAACTAAGGCATAACTGAGTGCAACTAAAACATACAAAACCACAATACAAAAGTGCAGTGTTGCCCAGAGCACTGAACAGCACAGTGGGGGGGCTCTGGAACCTCACATGAAACAGAGCTCTCTGATCTCATGACATAGTGGTGTCTCTGAACTCCCCATTGTATGCCCACGTTGCCTGTGAATTCCTAGACCTCCCCTCTACTGAATTTCTTTTTTCTGCACAGGAATGGAAGGAACAAAACAGAGAAGGGTTTATGTATTCTGGGAGGCAGCACTGTGCATGGGATTGCAGAGGCACTCATGTCTTATTCCTCAGAAATCCCTTATCAGAAGCTCTCTATGAAGGCTGTTTTGAAAACCCAGATGCAAGTGTCCTTCTTTGGTAGTATTTTTGTCTGACAGCATTGTGGCAAGAAACCTGCTTTTCCCATTTCTTCTGCTACAGTTTCATCACCTTTGATGGCAGCACTGCTTCCATTCTCCACTGTCTCGCCAACATGGGTGTGCAGTGCTCACGCTTCTCCCAAGTGAGCCTGGTTAATTCCCTTGCCACTTCCAATCCCACTTCAAGATCCCTAAAGGAGCCCCACTAAATCCTGAGCCAAGATCCTTTTTCCCTTTGAGGCAGATGTTGCCCATGTGCACCATCAAGCCTGGTGTCCTGGACAGTGACCCACGGTCAAAGCCCCACACTCCTGCTGCAAACATCAGGATGCCAGGGATTCACTTCTAGAACCTTCCTGTGTCCGGGTCACTGCAAGTGGGACAAGTAAATTCCACATGCGCCCCAGATCCCTCAAGCTGTCATGCAGAGCCTCCTGTGACCAGTATCACGTTCCTTCCCCTCTGTATCTCACACAGCCAGCCGTCATCTTTCTGCTCCTTGATCCTCTTTGTGCTCACTGGGGAGGGACTGCCACATCCCCTCATGACCTAAGTCACCATATCAGGTCTCCTTGATGTGCTCAGCACTGGACATCCCTCCTTCCCAGAACATCCTTCCCTCTCTGCCCAGACCTTCCTGTTTCAGGGCAGCATCCCAAATGACCTCCTAGAGAAGTTTTTGCATGTCACTCCTCACCAGCATGTCCTCATTCTGGCGCAGGAAAGCCTTGTTAATGGGCGCTGCTGGGAAAGCAGGCTGAGGTGGGCACAAACAGGTCCTACACTGCAGTGCAAGTTTCTCAGAGCTCCTGTCACAGCCCCAGCCCTTCTCCCAGCTCTGTGCATTGTACCCCAACAGAAACAGCCACAACAGGAAAGAACTTACAGCTTTTAGAAATGAATTTCTTTATCAAAATTAGAGAAACAAACATCGTCTGCTAATACAAGGTATCACTATCATCATCACTCAAAGTATCCCTACCACTAAGAATATCAATATCTCTTATCACTAAAATCAGCAAGGTCCTCTAATATTAAGTGTTATTATTAGAATCACTATCACTAAAAGAATCACTATCTATCACTATCACTACCTATCACTATCACTAAAAGAATCACTATCACTATCACTCTCACTATCACTATCCCTATCACTACCACTATCACTATCACTATCACTGAAGAGTCCCTATTATTAGAACTATCTATCACTACCACTAAAAGAATCACTGTCACTCTCACTATCAGTATCCCGATCACTACCACTACCACTATCCCTATCTATCACTTATCACTATTACTAATCTTCTTTTTCAAACATAAAGTATTCCTCCTGGTACTGGTTGCAGGGGCACCAGGAGGCTGTGGGCTGAGGAGACTCCAGGGAAATCCAGTGGTCCCGTGAAGTAGCCCCCTCAGCCAGAGCACAGCTGGGACACGTGGTCTGAGGTGACGGGTCTGCGCGCATGTTCTTGTATAGCCGGGCCAACTCTGCTGCAAAGATCTCAGGAAACAGGTGGCAGCTGTCCCTGAACCCGTTGGCTTGGGGTCCCTCGCCACTTCCTGGACCTTCTCCTGACTCTGTTTCATCTCTAAGCAGGCCACGGCTCTCCCAGGAAGAGTCCCAGTCCTGTCCTGATGCCTCTATGTCTTCCTGGGCCCTCCTGTAGAAACAGATTTCCAAGAAGAGTCCTCAGAGATAGGAATTTGGAGCACAGTTAAACTGCACTGCAGCGATTACCACAGAGCTGCCTGGGCAATCCAGCATGGTGCAAACACTTCATTGCCAATGGCAGCAATGAATAACTCACATGTCTCTCTTCGGCAGCTTACACATGACGATGTAACCAACTACTGCTGCAAGCAGAATCACAGCTGAGACTGCAAGAGATGCTAGGAGGTACTTCTTCCTGAATTCCCACTGTCCAGGAGTCTCAACTTTTTGCCCAGCAGCTGACCCTGGCAGGAGAAAAGACAATGTGAGAGATAATGTTTGTACTCTGCACAGAGGGATAATCCCACAGTGTGCTTCACATGCCCGAGAATTATTTTGTCTCAACTGTCCAGGAGCCCCAACCAGATGGGGCTTCATCCAAGCCTGTCAGGTGCTCCTCTGCAACATCAGGGAATCCTTCAGGGAATCCCTCAGGAACTGTGTCATAATTCTTCCCTATGTTAGATTTACAAAAGAATGTTACACCTATGAAGGTAAATTTCTCATGAATAACACGGGGAAAAGGAGTGCTCATTCTTGTGCAAGCAGTAGAGACGGACTACTCACGCTTGAAGTACCAGCTTGGAATCAGCATGGTATCTGCCTCCATCTCAGGGTCTGAAAGAGCACTCTCTGTGTCCATAACTACAACCAAGCACACACAAGAAGTTACCATCACATTTCTCCTCTCATGGTCACACGGCAAGGCCCGGATGTGGAAGGTACTGACAGGGCACACACAGGTGGTTCTGTATTCTCACAGCTGCACAGGGGTCTGGCTGCCCTTGGGACACTGAGCTGGCAGCTCTCACATGAAGTGAAAAGCCATGGCGTGCCCACATGACCTGTGGCTAGGTCAGTCCTGGACGCAGGCCGGGAGGCTGGATTACCAGAGGTGAGCGATGGACAACCGGAGCTGAGTGACTCAATCCCAGCTGCCAGTGATGAATAACCAGTGCTAGTGATGGAAAGTCGGTGCTGAGGTTCTGGGCTTGAACTGGCCCTTCCCACCTCCTTGCTCCTTAGGAACCTCTGCCCATGCTGCACCCCAAAGCAGCTGCAGCCCCTCACTCCTGCCCTGGTGTGTCTGCCCCAGAGCCCACAGCGTGGTGGCCTCCTGCCTCAGCCAGCCCTAGTCCTGGCCCCGCTGCTGCCAGCCAGGGCTATGTGCTGGCCCCTGCCTGCCTACCTGCTCCCTGCCCAGCTGTTGGAGCACTCTGGGCATTCTGGGCTTGCAGGGCCAGGAGAAAGAGGAGCAGGAGGCAGTGCCTCAGGGCCATGATCCCCCCTGCTCGCAACACTCTGCTGCTGCTGATGCTGCTGCCAAGCGCCCCCTTGGAGTCACCAGGCTCGCTCCGGCACAGCGAGTGGCCCGGGACACTCTCCCGTCCCCCGCGAGGCCGGGAGTGCTGCTAAGGCTGTCACCTTGCACAGGCGAGGTTCTGTGCGACGAAAGGCAGAAGAAAGAATGGGCTTCTGTTGAGGGTTTAGTCAGGGTTTATTGAGTAAGAGCAGCAAAAGAATCCACAACGCAGGAGATCCTGTGAACAGCAAAACCTGAACCAGGCTGTGCAATGTGCTATAAAGGGGGAAGGGCTCGCCCACCCGCCAATGGGGTTACAGGAGGGCATGGGGAGCAGGAAAACAGGCATTTAGGAAAACCAATGGGGATAAGTCGGGGGAGAGGCCCCGGGACCTGAACCTATCAACTGATGGCCTTGGTAGAAGTTTCTAGAGGGAGGGGATGGGCCGTCGAGTGATGGACCGGACAGCAGGGAGGGCTTTAAGGAGTGACACAGCAATTTTTAGGGAACATGGGGAGGAGGCAGAGTGATTGACAATGAAGAGGAGGGAGGAGGCAACAGGGGCAGAAGTGGGACAAACTAAGGCATAACTGAGTGCAACTAAAACATACAAAACCACAATACAAAAGTGCAGTGTTGCCCAGAGCACTGAACAGCACAGTGGGGGGGCTCTGGAACCTCACATCAAACAGAGCTCTCTGATCTCATGACATAGTGGTGTCTCTGAACTCCCCATTGTATGTCCACGTTGCCTGTGAATTCCTAGACCTCCCCTCTACTGAATTTCTTTTTTCTGCACAGGAATGGAAGGAACAAAACAGAGAAGGGTTTATGTATTCTGGGAGGCAGCACTGTGCATGGGATTGCAGAGGCACTCATGTCTTATTCCTCAGAAATCCCTTATCAGAAGCTCTCTATGAAGGCTGTTTTGAAAACCCAGATGCAAGTGTCCTTCTTTGGTAGTATTTTTGTCTGACAGCATTGTGGCAAGAAACCTGCTTTTCCCATTTCTTCTGCTACAGTTTCATCACCTTTGATGGCAGCACTGCTACCATTCTCCACTGTCACGCAAACATGAGTGTGCAGTGCTCACGCTTCTCCCAAGTGAGCCTGGTTGATTCCCTTGCCACTTCCAATCCCACTTCAAGATCACTAAAGGAGCCCCACTAAATCCTGAGCCAAGATCCTTTTTCCCTTTGAGGCAGATGTTGCCCATGTGCACCATCAAGCCTGGTGTCCTGGAGAGTGACCCATGGGTAACGCCCCACACTCCTGCTGGGAACATCAGGATGCCAGGGATTCACTTCTAGAACCTTCCTGTGTCTGGGTCACTGCAAGTGGGACAAGTAAATTCCACATGCGCCCCAGATCCCTCAAGCTGTCATGCAGAGCCTCCTGTGACCAGTATCACGTTCCTTCCCCTCTGTATCTCACACAGCCAGCCGTCATCTTTCTGCTTCTTGATCCTCTTTGTGCTCACTGGGGAGGGACTGCCACATCCCCCATGAACTAAGTCACCATATCAGGTCTCCTTGATGTGCTCAGCACTGGACATCCCTCCTTCCCAGAACATCCTTCCCTCTCTGCCCAGACCTTCCTGATTCAGGGCAGCATCCCAAATGAGCTCCTAGAGAAGTTTTTGCATGTCACTCCTCACCAGCATGTCCTTATTCTGGCGCAGGAAAGCCTTGTTAATGGGCGCTGCTGGGAAAGCAGGCTGAGGTGGGCACAAACAGGTCCTACACTGCAGTGCAAGTTTCTCAGAGCTCCTGTCACAGCCCCAGCCCTTCTCCCAGCTCTGTGCATTGTACCCCAACAGAAACAGCCACAACAGGAAAGAACTTACAGCTTTTAGAAATGAATTTCTTTATCAAAATTAGAGAAACAAACATCGTCTGCTAATACAAGGTATCACTATCATCATCACTCAAAGTATCCCTACCACTAAGAATATCAATATCTCTTATCACTAAAATCAGCAAGGTCCTCTAATATTAAGTGTTATTATTAGAATCACTATCACTAAAAGAATCACTATCTATCACTATCACTACCTATCACTATCACTAAAAGAATCACTATCACTATCACTCTCACTATCACTATCCCTATCACTACCACTATCACTATCACTATCACTGAAGAGTCCCTATTATTAGAACTATCTATCACTACCACTAAAAGAATCACTTTCACTCTCACTATCAGTATCCCGATCACTACCACTACCACTATCCCTATCTATCACTTATCACTATTACTAATCTTCTTTTTCAAACATAAAGTATTCCTCCTGGTACTGGTTGCAGGGGCACCAGGAGGCTGTGGGCTGAGGAGACTCCAGGGAAATCCAGTGGTCCCGTGAAGTAGCCCCCTCAGCCAGAGCACAGCTGGGACACGTGGTCTGAGGTGACGGGTCTGCGCGCATGTTCTTGTATAGCCGGGCCAACTCTGCTGCAAAGATCTCAGGAAACAGGTGGCAGCTGTCCCTGAACCCGTTGGCTTGGGGTCCCTCGCCACTTCCTGGACCTTCTCCTGACTCTGTTTCATCTCTAAGCAGGCCACGGCTCTCCCAGGAAGAGTCCCAGTCCTGTCCTGATGCCTCTATGTCTTCCTGGGCCCTCCTGTAGAAACAGATTTCCAAGAAGAGTCCTCAGAGATAGGAATTTGGAGCACAGTTAAACTGCACTGCAGCGATTACCACAGAGCTGCCTGGGCAATCCAGCATGGTGCAAACACTTCATTGCCAATCGAAGCAATGAATAACTCACACGTCTCTCTTCGGCAGCTTACACATGACGATGTAACCAACTACTGCTGCAAGCAGAATCACAGCTGAGACTGCAAGAGATGCTAGGAGGTACTTCTTCCTGAATTCCCACTGTCCAGGAGTCTCAACTTTTTGCCCAGCAGCTGACCCTGGCAGGAGAAAAGACAATGTGAGAGATAATGTTTGTAATCTGCACAGAGGGATAATCCCACAGTGTGCTTCACATGCCCGAGAATTATTTTGTCTCAACTGTCCAGGAGCCCCAACCAGATGGGGCTTCATCCAAGCCTGTCAGGTGCTCCTCTGCAACATCAGGGAATCCTTCAGGGAATCCCTCAGGAACTGTGTCATAATTCTTCCCTATGTTAGATTTACAAAAGAATGTTACACCTATGAAGGTAAATTTCTCATGAATAACACGGGGAAAAGGAGTGCTCATTCTTGTGCAAGCAGTAGAGACGGACTACTCACGCTTGAAGTACCAGCTTGGAATCAGCATGGTATCTGCCTCCATCTCAGGGTCTGAAAGAGCACTCTCTGTGTCCATAACTACAACCAAGCACACACAAGAAATTACCATCACATTTCTCCTCTCATGGTCACACGGCAAGGCCTGGATGTGGAAGGTACTGACAGGGCACACACAGGTGGTTCTGTATTCTCACAGCTGCACAGGGGTCTGGCTGCCCTTGGGACACTGAGCTGGCAGCTCTCACATGAAGTGAAAAGCCATGGCGTGCCCACATGACCTGTGGCTAGGTCAGCCCTGGAGCCAGGCCGGGAGGCTGGATTACCAGAGGTGAGCGATGGACAACCGGAGCTGAGTGACTCAATCCCAGCTGCCAGTGATGAATAACCAGTGCTAGTGATGGAAAGTCGGTGCTGAGGTTCTGGGCTTGAACTGGCCCTTCCCACCTCCTTGCTCCTTAGGAAGCTCTGCCCATGCTGCACCCCAAAGCAGCTGCAGCCCCTCACTGCTGCCCTGGTGTGTCTGCCCCAGAGCCCACAGCGTGGTGGCCTCCTGCCTCAGCCAGCCCTAGTCCTGGCCCTGCTGCTGCCAGCCAGGGTTATGTGCTGGCCCCTGCCTGCCTACCTGCTCCCTGCCCAGCTGTTGGAGCACTCTGGGCATTCTGGGCTTGCAGGGCCAGGAGAAAGAGGAGCAGGAGGCAGTGCCTCAGGGCCATGATCCCCCCTGCTCGCAACACTCTGCTGCTGCTGATGCTGCTGCCAAGCGCCCCCTTGGAGTCACCAGGCTCGCTCCGGCACAGCGAGTGGCCCGGGACACTCTCCCGTCCCCCGCGAGGCCGGGAGTGCTGCTAAGGCTGTCACCTTGCACAGGCGAGGTTCTGTGCGACGAAAGGCAGAAGAAAGAATGGGCTTCTGTTGAGGGTTTAGTCAGGGTTTATTGAGTAAGAGCAGCAAAAGAATCCACAACGCAGGAGATCCAGTGAACAGCAAAACCTGAACCAGGCTGTGCAATGTGCTATAAAGGGGGAAGGGCTCGCCCACCCGCCAATGGGGTTACAGGAGGGCATGGGGAGCAGGAAAACAGGCATTTAGGAAAACCAATGGGGGTAAGTCGGGGGAGAGGCCCCGGGACCTGAACCTATCAACTGATGGCCTTGGTAGAAGTTTCTAGAGGGAGGGGATGGGCCGTCGAGTGATGGACCGGACAGCAGGGAGGGCTTTAAGGAGTGACACAGCAATTTTTAGGGAACATGGGGAGGAGGCAGAGTGACTGACAATGAAGAGGAGGGAGGAGGCAACAGGGGCAGAAGTGGGACAAACTAAGTCATAACTGAGTGCAACTAAAACATACAAAACCACAATACAACAGTGCAGTGTTGCCCAGAGCACTGAACAGCACAGTGGGGGGGCTCTGGAACCTCACATCAAACAGAGCTCTCTGATCTCATGACATAGTGGTGTCTCTGAACTCCCCATTGTATGCCCACGTTGCCTGTGAATTCCTAGACCTCCCCTCTACTGAATTTCTTTTTTCTGCACAGGAATGGAAGGAACAAAACAGAGAAGGGTTTATGTATTCTGGGAGGCAGCACTGTGCATGGGATTGCAGAGGCACTCATGTCTTATTCCTCAGAAATCCCCTATCAGAAGCCCTCTATGAAGGCTGTTTTGAAAACCCAGATGCAAGTGTCCTTCTTTGGTAGTATTTTTGTCTGACAGCATTGTGGCAAGAAACCTGCTTTTCCCATTTCTTCTGCTACAGTTTCATCACCTTTGATGGCAGCACTGCTACCATTCTCCACTGTCACGCAAACATGAGTGTGCAGTGCTCACGCTTCTCCCAAGTGAGCCTGGTTGATTCCCTTGCCACTTCCAATCCCACTTCAAGCTCACTAAAGGAGCCCCACTAAATCCTGAGCCAAGATCCTTTTTTCCCTTTGAGGCAGATGTTGCCCATGTGCACCATCAAGCCTGGTGTCCTGGAGAGTGACCCATGGGTAACGCCCCACACTCCTGCTGGGAACATCAGGATGCCAGGGATTCACTTCTAGAACCTTCCTGTGTCTGGGTCACTGCAAGTGGGACAAGTAAATTCCACATGCGCCCCAGATCCCTCAAGCTGTCATGCAGAGCCTCCTGTGACCAGTATCACGTTCCTTCCCCTCTGTATCTCACACAGCCAGCCGTCATCTTTCTGCTCCTTGATCCTCTTTGTGCTCACTGGGGAGGGACTGCCACATCCCCCATGAACTAAGTCACCATATCAGGTCTCCTTGATGTGCTCAGCACTGGACATCCCTCCTTCCCAGAACATCCTTCCCTCTCTGCCCAGACCTTCCTGATTCAGGGCAGCATCCCAAATGAGCTCCTAGAGAAGTTTTTGCATGTCACTCCTCACCAGCATGTCCTTATTCTGGCGCAGGAAAGCCTTGTTAATGGGCGCTGCTGGGAAAGCAGGCTGAGGTGGGCACAAACAGGTCCTACACTGCAGTGCAAGTTTCTCAGAGCTCCTGTCACAGCCCCAGCCCTTCTCCCAGCTCTGTGCATTGTACCCCAACAGAAACAGCCACAACAGGAAAGAACTTACAGCTTTTAGAAATGAATTTCTTTATCAAAATTAGAGAAACAAACATCGTCTGCTAATACAAGGTATCACTATCATCATCACTCAAAGTATCCCTACCACTAAGAATATCAATATCTCTTATCACTAAAATCAGCAAGGTCCTCTAATATTAAGTGTTATTATTAGAATCACTATCACTAAAAGAATCACTATCTATCACTATCACTACCTATCACTATCACTAAAAGAATCACTATCACTATCACTCTCACTATCACTATCCCTATCACTACCACTATCACTATCACTATCACTGAAGAGTCCCTATTATTAGAACTATCTATCACTACCACTAAAAGAATCACTGTCACTCTCACTATCAGTATCCCGATCACTACCACTACCACTATCCCTATCTATCACTTATCACTATTACTAATCTTCTTTTTCAAACATAAAGTATTCCTCCTGGTACTGGTTGCAGGGGCACCAGGAGGCTGTGGGCTGAGGAGACTCCAGGGAAATCCAGTGGTCCCGTGAAGTAGCCCCCTCAGCCAGAGCACAGCTGGGACACGTGGTCTGAGGTGACGGGTCTGCGCGCATGTTCTTGTATAGCCGGGCCAGCTCTGCTGCAAAGATCTCAGGAAACAGGTGGCAGCTGTCCCTGAACCCGTTGGCTTGGGGTCCCTCGCCACTTCCTGGACCTTCTCCTGACTCTGTTTCATCTCTAAGCAGGCCACGGCTCTCCCAGGAAGAGTCCCAGTCCTGTCCTGATGCCTCTATGTCTTCCTGGGCCCTCCTGTAGAAACAGATTTCCAAGAAGAGTCCTCAGAGATAGGAATTTGGAGCACAGTTAAACTGCACTGCAGCGATTACCACAGAGCTGCCTGGGCAATCCAGCATGGTGCAAACACTTCATTGCCAATGGCAGCAATGAATAACTAACACGTCTCTCTTCGGCAGCTTACACATGACGATGTAACCAACTACTGCTGCAAGCAGAATCACAGCTGAGACTGCAAGAGATGCTAGGAGGTACTTCTTCCTGAATTCCCACTGTCCAGGAGTCTCAACTTTTTGCCCAGCAGCTGACCCTGGCAGGAGAAAAGACAATGTGAGAGATAATGTTTGTACTCTGCACAGAGGGATAATCCCACAGTGTGCTTCACATGCCCGAGAATTATTTTGTCTCAACTGTCCAGGAGCCCCAACCAGATGGGGCTTCATCCAAGCCTGTCAGGTGCTCCTCTGCAACATCAGGGAATCCTTCAGGGAATCCCTCAGGAACTGTGTCATAATTCTTCCCTATGTTAGATTTACAAAAGAATGTTACACCTATGAAGGTAAATTTCTCATGAATAACACGGGGAAAAGGAGTGCTCATTCTTGTGCAAGCAGTAGAGACGGACTACTCACGCTTGAAGTACCAGCTTGGAATCAGCATGGTATCTGCCTCCATCTCAGGGTCTGAAAGAGCACTCTCTGTGTCCATAACTACAACCAAGCACACACAAGAAATTACCATCACATTTCTCCTCTCATGGTCACACGGCAAGGCCCGGATGTGGAAGGTACTGACAGGGCACACACAGGTGGTTCTGTATTCTCACAGCTGCACAGGGGTCTGGCTGCCCTTGGGACACTGAGCTGGCAGCTCTCACATGAAGTGAAAAGCCATGGCGTGCCCACATGACCTGTGGCTAGGTCAGCCCTGGACGCAGGCCGGGAGGCTGGATTACCAGAGGTGAGCGATGGACAACCGGAGCTGAGTGACTCAATCCCAGCTGCCAGTGATGAATAACCAGTGCTAGTGATGGAAAGTCGGTGCTGAGGTTCTGGGCTTGAACTGGCCCTTCCCACCTCCTTGCTCCTTAGGAAGCTCTGCCCATGCTGCACCCCAAAGCAGCTGCAGCCCCTCACTGCTGCCCTGGTGTGTCTGCCCCAGAGCCCACAGCGTGGTGGCCTCCTGCCTCAGCCAGCCCTAGTCCTGGCCCTGCTGCTGCCAGCCAGGGCTATGTGCTGGCCCCTGCCTGCCTACCTGCTCCCTGCCCAGCTGTTGGAGCACTCTGGGCATTCTGGGCTTGCAGGGCCAGGAGAAAGAGGAGCAGGAGGCAGTGCCTCAGGGCCATGATCCCCCCTGCTCGCAACACTCTGCTGCTGCTGATGCTGCTGCCAAGCGCCCCCTTGGAGTCACCAGGCTCGCTCCGGCACAGCGAGTGGCCCGGGACACTCTCCCGTCCCCCGCGAGGCCGGGAGTGCTGCTAAGGCTGTCACCTTGCACAGGCGAGGTTCTGTGCGACGAAAGGCAGAAGAAAGAATGGGCTTCTGTTGAGGGTTTAGTCAGGGTTTATTGAGTAAGAGCAGCAAAAGAATCCACAACGCAGGAGATCCAGTGAACAGCAAAACCTGAACCAGGCTGTGCAATGTGCTATAAAGGGGGAAGGGCTCGCCCACCCGCCAATGGGGTTACAGGAGGGCATGGGGAGCAGGAAAACAGGCATTTAGGAAAACCAATGGGGGTAAGTCGGGGGAGAGGCCCCGGGACCTGAACCTATCAACTGATGGCCTTGGTAGAAGTTTCTAGAGGGAGGGGATGGGCCGTCGAGTGATGGACCGGACAGCAGGGAGGGCTTTAAGGAGTGACACAGCAATTTTTAGGGAACATGGGGAGGAGGCAGAGTGACTGACAATGAAGAGGAGGGAGGAGGCAACAGGGGCAGAAGTGGGACAAACTAAGTCATAACTGAGTGCAACTAAAACATACAAAACCACAATACAACAGTGCAGTGTTGCCCAGAGCACTGAACAGCACAGTGGGGGGGCTCTGGAACCTCACATCAAACAGAGCTCTCTGATCTCATGACATAGTGGTGTCTCTGAACTCCCCATTGTATGCCCACGTTGCCTGTGAATTCCTAGACCTCCCCTCTACTGAATTTCTTTTTTCTGCACAGGAATGGAAGGAACAAAACAGAGAAGGGTTTATGTATTCTGGGAGGCAGCACTGTGCATGGGATTGCAGAGGCACTCATGTCTTATTCCTCAGAAATCCCTTATCAGAAGCCCTCTATGAAGGCTGTTTTGAAAACCCAGATGCAAGTGTCCTTCTTTGGTAGTATTTTTGTCTGACAGCATTGTGGCAAGAAACCTGCTTTTCCCATTTCTTCTGCTACAGTTTCATCACCTTTGATGGCAGCACTGCTACCATTCTCCACTGTCACGCAAACATGAGTGTGCAGTGCTCACGCTTCTCCCAAGTGAGCCTGGTTGATTCCCTTGCCACTTCCAATCCCACTTCAAGCTCACTAAAGGAGCCCCACTAAATCCTGAGCCAAGATCCTTTTTCCCTTTGAGGCAGATGTTGCCCATGTGCACCATCAAGCCTGGTGTCCTGGAGAGTGACCCATGGGTAACGCCCCACACTCCTGCTGGGAACATCAGGATGCCAGGGATTCACTTCTAGAACCTTCCTGTGTCTGGGTCACTGCAAGTGGGACAAGTAAATTCCACATGCGCCCCAGATCCCTCAAGCTGTCATGCAGAGCCTCCTGTGACCAGTATCACGTTCCTTCCCCTCTGTATCTCACACAGCCAGCCGTCATCTTTCTGCTCCTTGATCCTCTTTGTGCTCACTGGGGAGGGACTGCCACATCCCCCATGAACTAAGTCACCATATCAGGTCTCCTTGATGTGCTCAGCACTGGACATCCCTCCTTCCCAGAACATCCTTCCCTCTCTGCCCAGACCTTCCTGATTCAGGGCAGCATCCCAAATGAGCTCCTAGAGAAGTTTTTGCATGTCACTCCTCACCAGCATGTCCTCATTCTGGCGCAGGAAAGCCTTGTTAATGGGCGCTGCTGGGAAAGCAGGCTGAGGTGGGCACAAACAGGTCCTACACTGCAGTGCAAGTTTCTCAGAGCTCCTGTCACAGCCCCAGCCCTTCTCCCAGCTCTGTGCATTGTACCCCAACAGAAACAGCCACAACAGGAAAGAACTTACAGCTTTTAGAAATGAATTTCTTTATCAAAATTAGAGAAACAAACATCGTCTGCTAATACAAGGTATCACTATCATCATCACTCAAAGTATCCCTACCACTAAGAATATCAATATCTCTTATCACTAAAATCAGCAAGGTCCTCTAATATTAAGTGTTATTATTAGAATCACTATCACTAAAAGAATCACTATCTATCACTATCACTACCTATCACTATCACTAAAAGAATCACTATCACTATCACTCTCACTATCACTATCCCTATCACTACCACTATCACTATCACTATCACTGAAGAGTCCCTATTATTAGAACTATCTATCACTACCACTAAAAGAATCACTGTCACTCTCACTATCAGTATCCCGATCACTACCACTACCACTATCCCTATCTATCACTTATCACTATTACTAATCTTCTTTTTCAAACATAAAGTATTCCTCCTGGTACTGGTTGCAGGGGCACCAGGAGGCTGTGGGCTGAGGAGACTCCAGGGAAATCCAGTGGTCCCATGAAGTAGCCTCCTCAGCCAGAGCACAGCTGGGACACGTCGTCAGAGGAGTCGGGTCTGCGCGCATGTTCTTGTATAGCCGGGCCAACTCTGCTGCAAAGATCTCAGGAAACAGGTGGCAGCTGTCCCTGAACCCGTTGGCTTGGGGTCCCTCGCCACTTCCTGGACCTTCTCCTGACTCTGTTTCATCTCTAAGCAGGCCACGGCTCTCCCAGGAAGAGTCCCAGTCCTGTCCTGATGTCTCTATGTCTTCCTGGGCCCTCCTGTAGAATCAGATTTCCAAGAAGAGTCCTCAGAGATAGGAATTTGGAGCACAGTTAAACTGCACTGCAGCGATTACCACAGAGCTGCCTGGGCAATCCAGCATGGTGCAAACACTTCATTGCCAATGGCAGCAATGAATAACTCACATGTCTCTCTTCGGCAGCTGACACATGACGATGTACCCAACTACTGCTGCAAGCAGAATCACAGCTGAGACTGCAAGAGATGCTAGGAGGTACTTCTTCCTGAATTCCCACTGTCCAGGAGTCTCAACTTTTTGCCCAGCAGCTGACCCTGGCAGGAGAAAAGACAATGTGAGAGATAATGTTTGTACTCTGCACAGAGGGATAATCCCACAGTGTGCTTCACATGCCCAAGAATTATTTTGTTCAGAGATTTCTTCCTCTGGCTCTGGTGTCTCAGCATCAGGGACCAAGAGGTTCTCATGGGGAAGAGCCCAGTGTGTGCCAGGGAGCAGCACTGCCCCTGTCTTTTCCTCTGGGCTGCAGGCCAGGGCTGTGTGCAGGGCAGCTGCAATTCATCCATGGAGAGCACTGCAGGGATACAGCAGAAATGCTGCTTCTCTTCCAAGACAGCATTGCCAAAGTTGGAATATTCCAACTCACCGGAATATTCCGCAGGCTCAGCAAGAGAGCTGGTGTCCTGTACTACTTCTCTTTCTTCATCTGAGCCTGGCACACTGTTACTTTCTTCCACAGGGAGGGTCTCTGGCAAAGTCTCAGAATCTGTCTCTACACAAAACACATTGGACACTTTAACCAGAAGCCACTGCCCCTTCCCACAAGCATGGTACCATGGCCTGGGAATTCTGGCAGGTGGCAATGAGGAGCCCGCTGTGCCCAAAGACAAGAGGAATCCATAGCTGAGTTTTCTGCAATGCAACATGAAATGCAGACCCAAACCACCCAAGACTTAATCAACCAAATGACCCCCAGAAAGAATGCCTTCTGGCTCATACTCATACTTGAGGTCCAGCTTCAACCCATCCCTGAGCCTGAGGTTGGGCAGGGGCAGCCAAGACTGCGTGGGATATCATTTTTGCCTCCATGCTGTGCTGAGTGTTAGGTGCAAACAACTTCAGCAGAGGTCTTTTCCCAACATCTGGCTGCCAATGTCTGCACACAGCAGCTCTGGCCAGCAATGGTACATCTGCAGCAGCAGCTGGAGATGCCCCTGGCAATCATCTGGAAGCACCGCTATGAGCAGATGCTGTGCTGGACCATCTCCATGGCTCACTTCAGGGCGTGGGAAATGGGGTGTCCCTGCAGCAAGACTGACTGAGCGCTTCTGGCTATCCAGGATTCAGAACACCCCTAGAGGAACGAAAAGCTTCACGTCCCAGGTCTCACGGTTAACAGAATGGGATGTACCAACCAGATGGGGCTTCATCCAAGCCTGTCAGGTGCTCCTCTGCAACATCAGGGAATCCTTCAGGGAATCCCTCAGGAACTGTGTCATAATCCCTATGTTAGATTTACAAAAGAATGTTACACCTATGAAGGTAAATTTCTCATGAATAACACGGGGAAAAGGAGTGCTCATTCTTGTGAAAGCAGTAGAGACTGACTACTCACGCTTGAAGTACCAGCTTGGAATCAGCATGGTATGTGCCTCTAGCTCAGGGTCTGAAAGTGCACTCTCTGTGTCCATAACTACAACCAAGCACACACAAGAAGTTATATTTCTCCTCTCATGGTCACACGGCAAGGCCTGGATGTGGAAGGTACTGACAGGGCACACACAGGTGGTTCTGTATTCTCACAGCTGCACGGGGGTCTGGCTGCCCTTGGGACACTGAGCTGGCAGCTCTCACATGAAGTGAAAAGCCATGGCGTGCCCACATGACCTGTGGCTAGGTCAGCCCTGGACGCAGGCCGGGAGGCTGGATTACCAGAGGTGAGCGATGGACAACCGGAGCTGAGTGATGCATAAACCAGCTGCCAGTGATGAATAACCAGTGCTAGTGATGGAGAAACTGTTGCTGAGGTTCTGGCTTGAACTGGCCCTTCCCACCTCCTTGCTCCTTAGGAACCTCTGCCCATGCTGCACCCTAAAGCAGCTGCAGCCCCTCACTGCTGCCCTGGTGTGTCTGCCCCAGAGCCCACAGCGTGGTGGCCTCCTGGCTCAGCCAGCCCTAGTCCTGGCCCCGCTGCTGCCAGCCAGGGCTATGTGCTGGCCCCCTGCCTGCCTACCTGCTCCCCTGCCCAGCTGTTGGAGCACTCTGGGCATTCTGGGCTTGCAGGGCCAGGAGAAAGAGGAGCAGGAGGCAGTGCCTCAGGGCCATGATCCCCCCTGCTCGCAACACTCTGCTGCTGCTGATGCTGCTGACACTGCTGCTGCTGCAGTGTTGCCGAGAGTGAGCATTGAACAACACAGTGGAGCTTTGGAACCTCACATTAAACAGAGCTCTGTGACCTCATGACATAGTGGTGTCTCTGAACTCCCCCAACGTATGCCCACATTGCCTGTGAATTCTCTTTTGAATTTCCTTTTTTTACACAGGAATGAAAGGAGCAAAACAGAGAGGGTGGGTATACTCTGGGAGGCAGCACTGTGCATTGAAATGAAGGGGCACTCATGCCTTATTCCTCAGAAATCTCCTATGAGAAGCGTCTATGAAGGCTGCTGTAAAAAAAACAGGTGGAAGTGTCTTTCTTTCGTACTATTTTTCCTTTTACCACATTCTAGAAAGAAACCTGCTTTTCCCACTTCTGCTACAGTTTCATCACCTTTGATGGCAGCACTGCTTCCATCCTCCACTGTCATGCAAACATGGGTGTGCAGTGCTCACACTTCTCCCAAGTGAGCCTGGTTGATTCCCTTTCCACTTCCAATCCCACTTCAAGCTCATTAAAGGAGCCCCACTAAATCCTGAGCCAAGGTCCTTTTTCCCTTTGAGGCAGATGTAGCCCCATGTGCCAGCTTTAGGCCTGGTGTCCTGTAGAGTAACCCACGGTCAAAGCCCCACCACTCCTGCTGAGAACACCAGGGTGCCAGGGGTTCACCTCTAGAACCTTCCCGTGTCTGGGTCACTGCAAGCGGCACAAGTAAATACCACATGTGCCCCAGATCCCTCAAGCCCTCATCCAGAGGCCCTGAGATTCCCTCCTGCTTGTCCTCGGACACCATGAGGTACTGCCATGGGAGACACACAAATGTGCCGGCTGCTGCAGATTACAGCTAACACGGGTGGCCTTTTAGCTGAACAACTCCTGTGGGAGAGAAATATTCAGGACTCTTTTGTGCCAGGCACCCCTACCTCAGAATCTCTTGGAAAGCCTTAGAGTGTGCCTTTGGTATAATTGCCCCTGAAGCACCAGTTAAGCCCCAGGTGTTTAGAGCTGCAAGCACAGAGGCACTGCCAGATTTCCACCCCTGGGGTGTCTCTCCAAGGCTCATAAGCAGTGTCCAGCTGACAAGCTGCAGCAACTCGGCCGATGCTGTGCTCTGGAATCAAGCACGGATCACTGCTCACCTTGAAGGCTGCAGCACATAATGAGCAGAGGGCCGTAGCAGGCTGGAGGGTGTCTTGGTCACATCTCCTAGCCAGAAGCCAGGCAGGCTGCCCAGCTGGCTCGGCGTTGGGTCTGAGCGCCACCCCGGGCCCTCCATTGCTGCCCGAGGGGAGGCACCGAGGAACACTGCCCTTCTTTGTTCCTAACTGGCCATAGACGCAGTCTCTCCCTTAGCGCACTCCGCGGCATTGTGCTGCTCGGCGGCTCGTCAGCAGCTGTGGGAGCAGTGTCCCCAGAGCAGCTGTGGTGCTGCTGAAGCCGCCTGCCGCGTGTGGCACGGCAGGGAGGCAGCGCTGCCTGCAGCCCGCGGCCTTCTTGTCCCCCGCTGCCGCCATTTCGCACAGGGGCCGTGAGGGGCCGTGAGGGGCTGTGGGGCTGTGCCGGCCCCGCTTCCCGGGCCGCAGCTCCAGCTGCTGCCGCTGGCTCGGAGCGGCCCCGCTCCGGCCCGAGGGCCGAGGCGCCTGTCCCGGGCCCGACTGGCCGCTGACGTGCCGCTGCAGGAGAGCTCCCCGCCGTGTCCCGGCTGCAGAGAACGGCTGCCGGGCCAGTTCGCCTGGGAGCCTGAGCCGAGCGTGGCACAGGGAGCGGAGCCGAGAAATAGTGACAGAACGGACGGGGACAGGAAACAGAACGGAGAGACAACGAGAGCAAAGGAGGGGCAGGGAACGGGAGCAGAGCTGCGAGAAGGGACAGCGGGGAAAGAGGAAGAGACGCAGAATGTGCAGGAGGGAGCAGGAGAGAGTAAAATCTGGGCTTGGGCAGGATGGAGATTCTTGAAGAAGCTTTGGAGGGACTGCAAGACAGAGAGGGAGTAGGAGAGAACAGGGGTATAGCGAGAAACCAAGGGATGGGCAACTCGAAAATTCAACCCACAAGGAGAAACCCCGGGGGCATTTTTTTGTTGCAGCCCGTTGAATCCAGAGGTGTTTTCCTGCTGCAGTGGCAGGTCAGCTCCCTTGAAGCAGCTGAGGCATTTCAGAAATGGCACTGCAGGGCATGACCATGCATATGTCCCACAGCTCTCTGTTCACATGTGCATCGGCAGGACTGCAAGTGTGCATGTCCATATGAGAAGAGTTTGTGAGGCTTGGTTCAAGGGCTGAGGCACAGCTCTCTTTTGAAAAGAGCCTAGGGCAGCCCTCTCAGGAGGTGGGTATCTCAGAGGCTGCTGAGAGGCCCATGAGAGACAGCCCAGAGGTGGAGCTGGAGCTGCTGTGGAGAGGAGAGGGACAAGGTTGAGGAGCTCTGTGGTTCCTCTTTACCACTCCAAAGGGAATAGCAGTGTCTTGGGACAGTCTTTACCGCCTGAGGCAGAAGTAGCAGGAACCCCCCCAAAACCCCACAGGGTGCAGAGATGCCTTCAAGCATCTCTCTGGCAATTGCTGCTGGCAATATCCTCCCCACACACTGCTGGCAACAGTCAGCCTCAGAGAGCTGTGCTGCATTTCTTGGACAGCAGCTTTGCTGCACTCTCGCCTCCAGCTTTGGCTGCAGATGGCCGAGCTGGAGCGGCCATGGGGAAAGGCCTGCAGGTCCACAGTGAATGTGAGTCGTGAGCCCAGGACAGCAGTTTCCCTGACGTGTTGGTTTCTTGCAGTTCCTCGCTTTCTGCATCTGAGACGGGCACTCGGTCACTTCTTTCCTTCTGGAAAGCCTCCTTCTTTGCAATCCTACATTCCAGTCTTAATCTCCCTGAACCAAAAGTTAAGTCCCAAAACAGCAGTTAAGGAGCCACACACATTCTCCAACTGCCACCCTCGCTCAAGCAAAACACCACAGCATGCTTCCTGTGTTTTGTTCCACCTTTGGCTTTCTTCCCATAGCGAGTGGGAAAAGACTCTCATTTTTTATTATAATTGTTGTCTCTGTTATCAAAATACGTTTTAGTAATATTCATGACTAAGATCACATTCCTTCCCCTCAGTATCTTGCAAAGCCTGGTTCCAGCTTTTTGCTCCTTGATCCTCTTGGAGCTCATTGGGGAGGGGACTGCCACATCTCCCATGACCTAAGTCACCATATCAGGTCTCCTTGATGTGCTGAACACAGGACAGCCCTCCTTCCCAGAACGTCTTCCCTCTCTGCCCAGACCTTCCTGATTCGGGGCAACATCCCAAATGAGCTCCTAGAGAAATTGTTGCATGTCACTCCTCACCAGCATGTCCTTATTCTGGTGCAGGAAAGCCTTGTTAATGGGCGCTGCTGGGAAAGCTGGCTGAGGCTGGCACAAACAGGTCCTGCACTGCAGTGGTAGTTTCTCAGAGCTCCTGTCCCACCCCCAGCCCTGCTCCAATCTCCCTGCATTCTACCCCAACAGAAACAGCCACAACACGCAAGAATTTACTGCTTTTGGAAACAGATTTATTTTTCAAAATCACAGAAACAATCATCATCCACTAATACAAAGTATCACTACCATCATCACTCAAAGTATCACTATCACTATCACTACAATAAGCACGGTCCTCTAATACCAAGTATCGCTATCACAGTCACTGTCACTAAAAGAATCACTACCACTATCTATCACTATCACTATCTATCACTGTCACTATCACTATCAATAAAAGAATTCCTATTACTATAACTATCTATCACTACCACTGAAAGAATCACTCTATCACTACCACTACCACTATACCACTATCACTGTCCCTATCACTATCACTACCACTATCATTATCACTATCACTAATCTTCATCTTGGAACATAAAATATTCCTGCTGGTACTGGTTACAGGGGCACCATGAGGCTGTGGGCTGAGGAGACTCCAGGGAAATCCAGTGGTCCCGTGAAGTAGCCCCCTCAGCCAGAGCACAGCTGGGACACGTCGTCAGAGGAGACGGGTCTGCGCGCATGCTCTTGTATAGCCGGGCCAACTCTGCTGAAAAGATCTCAGGAAACAGGTGGCAGCTGTCCCTGAACCCGTTGGCTTGGGGTCCCTCGCCACTTCCTGGACCTTCTCCTGACTCTGTTTCATCTCTAAGCAGGCCACGGCTCTCCCAGGAAGAATCCCAGTCCTGTCCTGATGCCTCTATGTCTTCCTGGGCCCTCCTGTAGAAACAGATTTCCAAGAAGAGTCCTCAGAGATAGGAATTTGGAGCACAGTTAAACTGCACTGCAGCGATTTCCACAGAGCTGCCTGGGCACTCCAGCATGGTGCAAACACTTCATTGCCAATGGCAGCAATGAATAACTCACATGTCTCTCTTCGGCAGCTGACACATGACGATGTACCCAACTACTGCTGCAAGCAGAATCACAGCCGAGACTGCAAGAGATGCTAGGAGGTACTTCTTCCTGAATTCCCACTGTCCAGCAGCTGACCCTGGCAGGAGAAAAGAGAATGCGAGAGACAGTGTTTGTACTCTGTTCTAGGGATAATCCCACAGTGTGCTTTACATGCCCGAGAATTATTTTGTTCAGAGATTTCTTCCTCTGGCTCTGGTGACTCAGCATCAGGGACCAAGAGGTTCTCATGGGGAAGAGCCCAGTGTGTGCCAGGGAGCAGCACTGCCCCTGTCTTTTCCTCTGGGCTGCAGGCCAGGGCTGTGTGCTGGGCAGCTGCAATTCATCCATGGAGAGCACTGCAGGGATATAGCAGAAATGCTGCTCTTCTTCCAAGACAGCATCGCCCAAGCACTCACCCGAATATTCCTCAGGCTCAGCAATTTTGCTGGTGTCCTCTATTACTTCTGTTTCTTCATCTGAGCCTGGCACACTGTTACTTTCTTCCACAGGGAGGGTCTCTGGCAAAGTCTCAGAATCTGTCTCTACACAAAACACATTGGACACTTTAACCAGAAGCCACTGCCCCTTCCCACAAGCATGGTACCATGGCCTGGGAATTCTGGCAGGTGGCAGTGAGGAGCCCGCTGTGCCCAAAGACAGGAGGAATCCATAGCCCAGTTTCCTGCCATGCAACATGAAATGCAGACCCAAACCACCCAAGACTTAATCAACCAAATGACCCCCAGAAAGAATGCCTTCTGGCTCATACTCATACTTGAGGTCCAGCTTCAACCCATCCCTGAGCCTGAGGTTGGGCAGGGGCAGCCAAGACTGCGTGGGATATCATTTTTGCCTCCGTGCTGTGCTGAGTGTTAGATGCAAACAACTTCAGCAGAGGTCTTTTCCCAACATCTGGCTGCCAATGTCTGCACACAGCAGCTCTGGCCAGTAATGGTACATCTGCAGCAGCAGCTGGAGATGCCCCTGGCAATCATCTGGAAGCACAGCTGTGAGCAGATGCTGTGCTGGACCATCTCCATGGCTCACTCCAGTGCGTGGGAAATAGGGTGTCCCTGCAGCAAGACTGACTGAGCGCTTCTGGCTATCCAGGATTCAGAACACCCCTAGAGGAACGAAAAGCTTCACGTCCCAGGTCTCACGGTTAACAGAATGGGATGTACCAACCAGATGGGGCTTCATCCAAGCCTGTCAGGTGCTCCTCTGCAACATCAGGGAATCCTTCAGGGAATCCCTCAGGAACTGTGTCATAATTCTTCCCTATGTTAGATTTACAAAAGAATGTTACACCTATGAAGGTAAATTTCTCATGAATAACACGGGGAAAAGGAGTGCTCATTCTTGTGAAAGCAGTAGAGACTGACTACTCACGCTTGAAGTACCAGCTTGGAATCAGCATGGTATGTGCCTCTAGCTCAGGGTCTGAAAGTGCACTCTCTGTGTCCATAACTACAACCAAGCACACACAAGAAGTTATATTTCTCCTCTCATGGTCACACGGCAAGGCCTGGATGTGGAAGGTACTGACAGGGCACACTCAGGTGGTTCTGTATTCTCACAGCTGCACGGGGGTCTGGCTGCCCTTGGGACACTGAGCTGGCAGCTCTCACATGAAGTGAAAAGCCATGGCGTGCCCACATGACCTGTGGCTAGGTCAGCCCTGGACGCAGGCCGGGAGGCTGGATTACCAGAGGTGAGCGATGGACAACCGGAGCTGAGTGATGCATAACCAGCTGCCAGTGATGAATAACCAGTGCTAGTGATGGAGAACTGTTGCTGAGGTTCTGGGCTTGAACTGGCCCTTCCCACCTCCTTGCTCCTTAGGAACCTCTGCCCATGCTGCACCCTAAAGCAGCTGCAGCCCCTCACTGCTGCCCTGGTGTGTCTGCCCCAGAGCCCACAGCGTGGTGGCCTCCTGGCTCAGCCAGCCCTAGTCCTGGCCCCGCTGCTGCCAGCCAGGGCTATGTGCTGGCCCCTGCCTGCCTACCTGCTCCCTGCCCAGCTGTTGGAGCACTCTGGGCATTCTGGGCTTGCAGGGCCAGGAGAAAGAGGAGCAGGAGGCAGTGCCTCAGGGCCATGATCCCCCCTGCTCGCAACACTCTGCTGCTGCTGATGCTGCTGACACTGCTGCTGCTGCAGTGTTGCCGAGAGTGAGCATTGAACAACACAGTGGAGCTTTGGAACCTCACATTAAACAGAGCTCTGTGACCTCATGACATAGTGGTGTCTCTGAACTCCCCAACGTATGCCCACATTGCCTGTGAATTCTCTTTTGAATTTCCTTTTTTTACACAGGAATGAAAGGAGCAAAACAGAGAAGGGTGGGTATACTCTGGGAGGCAGCACTGTGCATTGAAATGAAGGGGCACTCATGCCTTATTCCTCAGAAATCTCCTATGAGAAGCGTCTATGAAGGCTGCTGTAAAAAAAACAGGTGGAAGTGTCTTTCTTTCGTACTATTTTCCTTTTACCACATTCTAGAAAGAAACCTGCTTTTCCCACTTCTGCTACAGTTTCATCACCTTTGATGGCAGCACTGCTTCCATCCTCCACTGTCATGCAAACATGGGTGTGCAGTGCTCACACTTCTCCCAAGTGAGCCTGGTTGATTCCCTTTCCACTTCCAATCCCACTTCAAGCTCATTAAAGGAGCCCCACTAAATCCTGAGCCAAGGTCCTTTTTCCCTTTGAGGCAGATGTAGCCCATGTGCCAGCTTTAGGCCTGGTGTCCTGTAGAGTAACCCACGGTCAAAGCCCCACACTCCTGCTGAGAACACCAGGGTGCCAGGGGTTCACCTCTAGAACCTTCCCGTGTCTGGGTCACTGCAAGCGGCACAAGTAAATACCACATGTGCCCCAGATCCCTCAAGCCCTCATCCAGAGGCCCTGAGATCCCTCCTGCTTGTCCTCGGACACCATGAGGTACTGCCATGGGAGACACACAAATGTGCCGGCTGCTGCAGATTACAGCTAACACGGGTGGCCTTTTAGCTGAACAACTCCTGTGGGAGAGAAATATTCAGGACTCTTTTGTGCCAGGCACCCCTACCTCAGAATCTCTTGGAAAGCCTTAGAGTGTGCCTTTGGTATAATTGCCCCTGAAGCACCAGTTAAGCCCCAGGTGTTTAGAGCTGCAAGCACAGAGGCACTGCCAGATTTCCACCCCTGGGGTGTCTCTCCAAGGCTCATAAGCAGTGTCCAGCTGACAAGCTGCAGCAACTCGGCCGATGCTGTGCTCTGGAATCAAGCACGGATCACTGCTCACCTTGAAGGCTGCAGCACATAATGAGCAGAGGGCCGTAGCAGGCTGGAGGGTGTCTTGGTCACATCTCCTAGCCAGAAGCCAGGCAGGCTGCCCAGCTGGCTCGGCGTTGGGTCTGAGCGCCACCCCGGGCCCTCCATTGCTGCCCGAGGGGAGGCACCGAGGAACACTGCCCTTCTTTGTTCCTAACTGGCCATAGACGCAGTCTCTCCCTTAGCGCACTCCGCGGCATTGTGCTGCTCGGCGGCTCGTCAGCAGCTGTGGGAGCAGTGTCCCCAGAGCAGCTGTGGTGCTGCTGAAGCCGCCTGCCTCGTGTGGCACGGCAGGGAGGCAGCGCTGCCTGCAGCCCGCGGCCTTCTTGTCCCCCGCTGCCGCCATTTCGCACAGGGGCCGTGAGGGGCCGTGAGGGGCTGTGGGGCTGTGCCGGCCCCGCTTCCCGGGCCGCAGCTCCAGCTGCTCCCGCTGGCTCGGAGCGGCCCCGCTCCGCCACGAGGGCCGAGGCGCCTGTGCCGGGCCCGACTGGCCGCTGACGTGCCGCTGCAGGAGAGCTCCCCGCCGTGTCCCGGCTGCAGAGAACGGCTGCCGGGCCAGTTCGCCTGGGAGCCTGAGCCGAGCGTGGCACAGGGAGCGGAGCCGAGAAATAGTGACAGAACGGACGGGGACAGGAAACAGAACGGAGAGACAACGAGAGCAAAGGAGGGGCAGGGAACGGGAGCAGAGCTGTGAGAAGGGACAGCGGGGAAAGAGGAAGAGACGCAGAATGTGCAGGAGGGAGCAGGAGAGAGTAAAATCTGGGCTTGGGCAGGATGGAGATTCTTGAAGAAGCTTTGGAGGGACTGCAAGACAGAGAGGGAGTAGGAGAGAACAGGGGTATAGCGAGAAACCAAGGGATGGGCAACTCGAAAATTCAACCCACAAGGAGAAACCCCGGGGGCATTTTTTTGTTGCAGCCCGTTGAATCCAGAGGTGTTTTCCTGCTGCAGTGGCAGGTCAGCTCCCTTGAAGCAGCTGAGGCATTTCAGAAATGGCACTGCAGGGCATGACCATGCATATGTCCCACAGCTCTCTGTTCACATGTGCATCGGCAGGACTGCAAGTGTGCATGTCCATATGAGAAGAGTTTGTGAGGCTTGGTTCAAGGGCTGAGGCACAGCTCTCTTTTGAAAAGAGCCTAGGGCAGCCCTCTCAGGAGGTGGGTATCTCAGAGGCTGCTGAGAGGCCCATGAGAGACAGCCCAGAGGTGGAGCTGGAGCTGCTGTGGAGAGGAGAGGAACAAGGGTGAGGAGCTCTGTGGTTCCTCTTTACCACTCCAAAGGGAATAGCAGTGTCTTGGGACAGTCTTTACCGCCTGAGGCAGAAGTAGCAGGAACCCCCCCCAAAACCCCACAGGGTGCAGAGATGCCTTCAAGCATCTCTCTGGCAATTGCTGCTGGCAATATCCTCCCCACACACTGCTGGCAACAGTCAGCCTCAGAGAGCTGTGCTGCATTTCTTGGACAGCAGCTTTGCTGCACTCTCGCCTCCAGCTTTGGCTGCAGATGGCCGAGCTGGAGCGGCCATGGGGAAAGGCCTGCAGGTCCACAGTGAATGTGAGTCGTGAGCCCAGGACAGCAGTTTCCCTGACGTGTTGGTTTCTTGCAGTTCCTCGCTTTCTGCATCTGAGACGGGCACTCGGTCACTTCTTTCCTTCTGGAAAGCCTCCTTCTTTGCAATCCTACATTCCAGTCTTAATCTCCCTGAACCAAAAGTTAAGTCCCAAAACAGCAGTTAAGGAGCCACACACATTCTCCAACTGCCACCCTCGCTCAAGCAAAACACCACAGCATGCTTCCTGTGTTTTGTTCCACCTTTGGCTTTCTTCCCATAGCGAGTGGGAAAAGACTCTCATTTTTTATTATAATTGTTGTCTCTGTTATCAAAATACGTTTTAGTAATATTCATGACTAAGATCACATTCCTTCCCCTCAGTATCTTGCAAAGCCTGGTTCCAGCTTTTTGCTCCTTGATCCTCTTGGAGCTCATTGGGGAGGGGACTGCCACATCTCCCATGACCTAAGTCACCATATCAGGTCTCCTTGATGTGCTGAACACAGGACAGCCCTCCTTCCCAGAACGTCTTCCCTCTCTGCCCAGACCTTCCTGATTCGGGGCAACATCCCAAATGAGCTCCTAGAGAAATTGTTGCATGTCACTCCTCACCAGCATGTCCTTATTCTGGTGCAGGAAAGCCTTGTTAATGGGCGCTGCTGGGAAAGCTGGCTGAGGCTGGCACAAACAGGTCCTGCACTGCAGTGGTAGTTTCTCAGAGCTCCTGTCCCACCCCCAGCCCTGCTCCAATCTCCCTGCATTCTACCCCAACAGAAACAGCCACAACACGCAAGAATTTACTGCTTTTGGAAACAGATTTATTTTTCAAAATCACAGAAACAATCATCATCCACTAATACAAAGTATCACTACCATCATCACTCAAAGTATCACTATCACTATCACTACAATAAGCACGGTCCTCTAATACCAAGTATCGCTATCACAGTCACTGTCACTAAAAGAATCACTACCACTATCTATCACTATCACTATCTATCACTGTCACTATCACTATCAATAAAAGAATTCCTATTACTATAACTATCTATCACTATCACTGAAAGAATCACTCTATCACTACCACTACCACTATACCACTATCACTGTCCCTATCACTATCACTACCACTATCATTATCACTATCACTAATCTTCATCTTGGAACATAAAATATTCCTGCTGGTACTGGTTACAGGGGCACCATGAGGCTGTGGGCTGAGGAGACTCCAGGGAAATCCAGTGGTCCCGTGAAGTAGCCCCCTCAGCCAGAGCACAGCTGGGACACGTCGTCAGAGGAGACGGGTCTGCGCGCATGCTCTTGTATAGCCGGGCCAACTCTGCTGCAAAGATCTCAGGAAACAGGTGGCAGCTGTCCCTGAACCCGTTGGCTTGGGGTCCCTCGCCACTTCCTGGACCTTCTCCTGACTCTGTTTCATCTCTAAGCTGGCCACGGCTCTCCCAGGAAGAATCCCAGTCCTGTCCTGATGCCTCTATGTCTTCCTGGGCCCTCCTGTAGAAACAGATTTCCAAGAAGAGTCCTCAGAGATAGGAATTTGGAGCACAGTTAAACTGCACTGCAGCGATTTCCACAGAGCTGCCTGGGCACTCCAGCATGGTGCAAACACTTCATTGCCAATGGCAGCAATGAATAACTCACATGTCTCTCTTCGGCAGCTGACACATGACGATGTACCCAACTACTGCTGCAAGCAGAATCACAGCCGAGACTGCAAGAGATGCTAGGAGGTACTTCTTCCTGAATTCCCACTGTCCAGCAGCTGACCCTGGCAGGAGAAAAGAGAATGCGAGAGACAGTGTTTGTACTCTGTTCTAGGGATAATCCCACAGTGTGCTTTACATGCCCGAGAATTATTTTGTTCAGAGATTTCTTCCTCTGGCTCTGGTGACTCAGCATCAGGGACCAAGAGGTTCTCATGGGGAAGAGCCCAGTGTGTGCCAGGGAGCACCACTGCCCCTGTCTTTTCCTCTGGGCTGCAGGCCAGGGCTGTGTGCTGGGCAGCTGCAATTCATCCATGGAGAGCACTGCAGGGATATAGCAGAAATGCTGCTCTTCTTCCAAGACAGCATCGCCCAAGCACTCACCCGAATATTCCTCAGGCTCAGCAATTTTGCTGGTGTCCTCTATTACTTCTGTTTCTTCATCTGAGCCTGGCACACTGTTACTTTCTTCCACAGGGAGGGTCTCTGGCAAAGTCTCAGAATCTGTCTCTACACAAAACACATTGGACACTTTAACCAGAAGCCACTGCCCCTTCCCACAAGCATGGTACCATGGCCTGGGAATTCTGGCAGGTGGCAGTGAGGAGCCCGCTGTGCCCAAAGACAGGAGGAATCCATAGCCCAGTTTCCTGCCATGCAACATGAAATGCAGACCCAAACCACCCAAGACTTAATCAACCAAATGACCCCCAGAAAGAATGCCTTCTGGCTCATACTCATACTTGAGGTCCAGCTTCAACCCATCCCTGAGCCTGAGGTTGGGCAGGGGCAGCCAAGACTGCGTGGGATATCATTTTTGCCTCCGTGCTGTGCTGAGTGTTAGATGCAAACAACTTCAGCAGAGGTCTTTTCCCAACATCTGGCTGCCAATGTCTGCACACAGCAGCTCTGGCCAGTAATGGTACATCTGCAGCAGCAGCTGGAGATGCCCCTGGCAATCATCTGGAAGCACAGCTGTGAGCAGATGCTGTGCTGGACCATCTCCATGGCTCACTCCAGTGCGTGGGAAATAGGGTGTCCCTGCAGCAAGACTGACTGAGCGCTTCTGGCTATCCAGGATTCAGAACACCCCTAGAGGAACGAAAAGCTTCACGTCCCAGGTCTCACGGTTAACAGAATGGGATGTACCAACCAGATGGGGCTTCATCCAAGCCTGTCAGGTGCTCCTCTGCAACATCAGGGAATCCTTCAGGGAATCCCTCAGGAACTGTGTCATAATTCTTCCCTATGTTAGATTTACAAAAGAATGTTACACCTATGAAGGTAAATTTCTCATGAATAACACGGGGAAAAGGAGTGCTCATTCTTGTGAAAGCAGTAGAGACTGACTACTCACGCTTGAAGTACCAGCTTGGAATCAGCATGGTATGTGCCTCTAGCTCAGGGTCTGAAAGTGCACTCTCTGTGTCCATAACTACAACCAAGCACACACAAGAAGTTATATTTCTCCTCTCATGGTCACACGGCAAGGCCTGGATGTGGAAGGTACTGACAGGGCACACTCAGGTGGTTCTGTATTCTCACAGCTGCACGGGGGTCTGGCTGCCCTTGGGACACTGAGCTGGCAGCTCTCACATGAAGTGAAAAGCCATGGCGTGCCCACATGACCTGTGGCTAGGTCAGCCCTGGACGCAGGCCGGGAGGCTGGATTACCAGAGGTGAGCGATGGACAACCGGAGCTGAGTGATGCATAACCAGCTGCCAGTGATGAATAACCAGTGCTAGTGATGGAGAACTGTTGCTGAGGTTCTGGGCTTGAACTGGCCCTTCCCACCTCCTTGCTCCTTAGGAACCTCTGCCCATGCTGCACCCTAAAGCAGCTGCAGCCCCTCACTCCTGCCCTGGTGTGTCTGCCCCAGAGCCCACAGCGTGGTGGCCTCCTGGCTCAGCCAGCCCTAGTCCTGGCCCCGCTGCTGCCAGCCAGGGCTATGTGCTGGCCCCTGCCTGCCTACCTGCTCCCTGCCCAGCTGTTGGAGCACTCTGGGCATTCTGGGCTTGCAGGGCCAGGAGAAAGAGGAGCAGGAGGCAGTGCCTCAGGGCCATGATCCCCCCTGCTCGCAACACTCTGCTGCTGCTGATGCTGCTGACACTGCTGCTGCTGCAGTGTTGCCGAGAGTGAGCATTGAACAACACAGTGGAGCTTTGTAACCTCACATTAAACAGAGCTCTGTGACCTCATGACATAGTGGTGTCTCTGAACTCCCCAACGTATGCCCACATTGCCTGTGAATTCTCTTTTGAATTTCCTTTTTTTACACAGGAATGAAAGGAGCAAAACAGAGAAGGGTGGGTATACTCTGGGAGGCAGCACTGTGCATTGAAATGAAGGGGCACTCATGCCTTATTCCTCAGAAATCTCCTATGAGAAGCGTCTATGAAGGCTGCTGTAAAAAAAACAGGTGGAAGTGTCTTTCTTTCGTACTATTTTTCTTTTACCACATTCTAGAAAGAAACCTGCTTTTCCCACTTCTGCTACAGTTTCATCACCTTTGATGGCAGCACTGCTTCCATCCTCCACTGTCATGCAAACATGGGTGTGCAGTGCTCACACTTCTCCCAAGTGAGCCTGGTTGATTCCCTTTCCACTTCCAATCCCACTTCAAGCTCATTAAAGGAGCCCCACTAAATCCTGAGCCAAGGTCCTTTTTCCCTTTGAGGCAGAGGTAGCCCATGTGCCAGCTTTAGGCCTGGTGTCCTGTAGAGTAACCCACGGTCAAAGCCCCACACTCCTGCTGAGAACACCAGGGTGCCAGGGGTTCACCTCTAGAACCTTCCCGTGTCTGGGTCACTGCAAGCGGCACAAGTAAATACCACATGTGCCCCAGATCCCTCAAGCCCTCATCCAGAGGCCCTGAGATCCCTCCTGCTTGTCCTCGGACACCATGAGGTACTGCCATGGGAGACACACAAATGTGCCGGCTGCTGCAGATTACAGCTAACACGGGTGGCCTTTTAGCTGAACAACTCCTGTGGGAGAGAAATATTCAGGACTCTTTTGTGCCAGGCACCCCTACCTCAGAATCTCTTGGAAAGCCTTAGAGTGTGCCTTTGGTATAATTGCCCCTGAAGCACCACTTAAGCCCCAGGTGTTTAGAGCTGCAAGCACAGAAGCACTGCCAGATTTCCACCCCTGGGGTGTCTCTCCAAGGCTCATAAGCAGTCTCCAGCTGACAAGCTGCAGCAACTCGGCCGATGCTGTGCTCTGGAATCAAGCACGGATCACTGCTCACCTTGAAGGCTGCAGCACATAATGAGCAGAGGGCCGTAGCAGGCTGGAGGGTGTCTTGGTCACATCTCCTAGCCAGAAGCCAGGCAGGCTGCCCAGCTGGCTCGGCGTTGGGTCTGAGCGCCACCCCGGGCCCTCCATTGCTGCCCGAGGGGAGGCACCGAGGAACACTGCCCTTCTTTGTTCCTAACTGGCCATAGACGCAGTCTCTCCCTTAGCGCACTCCGCGGCATTGTGCTGCTCGGCGGCTCGTCAGCAGCTGTGGGAGCAGTGTCCCCAGAGCAGCTGTGGTGCTGCTGAAGCCGCCTGCCTCGTGTGGCACGGCAGGGAGGCAGCGCTGCCTGCAGCCCGCGGCCTTCTTGTCCCCCGCTGCCGCCATTTCGCACAGGGGCCGTGAGGGGCCGTGAGGGGCTGTGGGGCTGTGCCGGCCCCGCTTCCCGGGCCGCAGCTCCAGCTGCTCCCGCTGGCTCGGAGCGGCCCCGCTCCGGCCCGAGGGCCGAGGCGCCTGTCCCGGGCCCGACTGGCCGCTGACGTGCCGCTGCAGGAGAGCTCCCCGCCGTGTCCCGGCTGCAGAGAACGGCTGCCGGGCCAGTTCGCCTGGGAGCCTGAGCCGAGCGTGGCACAGGGAGCGGAGCCGAGAAATAGTGACAGAACGGACGGGGACAGGAAACAGAACGGAGAGACACGAGAGCAAAGGAGGGGCAGGGAACGGGAGCAGAGCTGCGAGAAGGGACAGCGGGGAAAGAGGAAGAGACGCAGAATGTGCAGGAGGGAGCAGGAGAGAGTAAAATCTGGGCTTGGGCAGGATGGAGATTCTTGAAGAAGCTTTGGAGGGACTGCAAGACAGAGAGGGAGTAGGAGAGAACAGGGGTATAGCGAGAAACCAAGGGATGGGCAACTCGAAAATTCAACCCACAAGGAGAAACCCCGGGGGCATTTTTTTGTTGCAGCCCGTTGAATCCAGAGGTGTTTTCCTGCTGCAGTGGCAGGTCAGCTCCCTTGAAGCAGCTGAGGCATTTCAGAAATGGCACTGCAGGGCATGACCATGCATATGTCCCACAGCTCTCTGTTCACATGTGCATCGGCAGGACTGCAAGTGTGCATGTCCATATGAGAAGAGTTTGTGAGGCTTGGTTCAAGGGCTGAGGCACAGCTCTCTTCTGAAAAGAGCCTAGGGCAGCCCTCTCAGGAGGTGGGTATCTCAGAGGCTGCTGAGAGGCCCATGAGAGACAGCCCAGAGGTGGAGCTGGAGCTGCTGTGGAGAGGAGAGGAACAAGGGTGAGGAGCTCTGTGGTTCCTCTTTACCACTCCAAAGGGAATAGCAGTGTCTTGGGACAGTCTTTACCGCCTGAGGCAGAAGTAGCAGGAACCCCCCCAAAACCCCACAGGGTGCAGAGATGCCTTCAAGCATCTCTCTGGCAATTGCTGCTGGCAATATCCTCCCCACACACTGCTGGCAACAGTCAGCCTCAGAGAGCTGTGCTGCATTTCTTGGACAGCAGCTTTGCTGCACTCTCGCCTCCAGCTTTGGCTGCAGAGGGCTGAGCTGGAGCGGCCATGGGGAAAGGCCTGCAGGTCCACAGTGAATCTGAGGCGTGAGCCCAGGACAGCAGTTTCCCTGGCGTGTTGGTTTCTTGCAGTTCCTCGCTTTCTGCATCTGAGACGGGCACTCGGTCACTTCTTTCCTTCTGGAAAGCCTCCTTCTTTGCAATCCTACATTCCAGTCTTAATCTCCCTGAACCAAAAGTTAAGTCCCAAAACAGCAGTTAAGGAGCCACACACATTCTGCAACTGCCACCCTCGCTCAAGCAAAACACCACAGCATGCTTCCTGTGTTTTGTTCCACCTTTGGCTTTCTTCCCATAGCGAGTGGGAAAAGACTCTCATTTTTTATTATAATTGTTGTCTCTGTTATCAAAATACGTTTTAGTAATATTCATGACTAAGATCACATTCCTTCCCCTCAGTATCTTGCAAAGCCTGGTTCCAGCTTTTTGCTCCTTGATCCTCTTGGAGCTCATTGGGGAGGGGACTGCCACATCTCCCATGACCTAAGTCACCATATCGGGTCTCCTTGATGTGCTGAACACAGGACAGCCCTCCTTCCCAGAACGTCTTCCCTCTCTGCCCAGACCTTCCTGATTCGGGGCAACATCCCAAATGAGCTCCTAGAGAAATTTTTGCAGGTCACTCCTCACCAGCATGTCCTTATTCTGGTGCAGGAAAGCCTTGTTAATGGGCGCTGCTGGGAAAGCTGGCTGAGGCTGGCACAAACAGGTCCTGCACTGCAGTGGTAGTTTCTCAGAGCTCCTGTCCCACCCCCAGCCCTGCTCCAATCTCCCTGCATTCTACCCCAGCAGAAACAGCCACAACACGCAAGAATTTACTGCTTTTGGAAACAGATTTATTTTTCAAAATCACAGAAACAATCATCATCCACTAATACAAAGTATCACTACCATCATCACTCAAAGTATCACTATCACTATCACTAAAATAAGCACGGTCCTCTAATACCAAGTATCGCTATCACAATTACTGTCACTAAAAGGATCACTATCACTATCTATCACTATCACTATCTATCATTGTCACTATCACTATCAATAAAAGAATTCCTATTACTATAACTATCTATCACTACCACTGAAAGAATCACTCCATCACTACCACTACCACTATACCACTATCACTGTCCCTATCACTATCACTACCACTATCATTATCACTATCACTAATCTTCATCTTGGAACATAAAATATTCCTGCTGGTACTGGTTACAGGGGCACCATGAGGCTGTGGGCTGAGGAGACTCCAGGGAAATCCAGTGGTCCCGTGAAGTAGCCCCCTCAGCCAGAGCACAGCTGGGACACGTCGTCAGAGGAGACGGGTCTGCGCGCATGCTCTTGTATAGCCGGGCCAACTCTGCTGCAAAGATCTCAGGAAACAGGTGGCAGCTGTCCCTGAACCCGTTGGCTTGGGGTCCCTCGCCACTTCCTGGACCTTCTCCTGACTCTGTTTCATCTCTAAGCAGGCCACGGCTCTCCCAGGAAGAATCCCAGTCCTGTCCTGATGCCTCTATGTCTTCCTGGGCCCTCCTGTAGAAACAGATTTCCAAGAAGAGTCCTCAGAGATAGGAATTTGGAGCACAGTTAAACTGCACTGCAGCGATTTCCACAGAGCTGCCTGGTGCAAACACTCCAGCATGGTGCAAACACTTCATTGCCAATGGCAGCAATGAATAACTCACATGTCTCTCTTCGGCAGCTGACACATGACGATGTACCCAACTACTGCTGCAAGCAGAATCACAGCCGAGACTGCAAGAGATGCTAGGAGGTACTTCTTCCTGAATTCCCACTGTCCAGCAGCTGACCCTGGCAGGAGAAAAGAGAATGCGAGAGACAGTGTTTGTACTCTGTTCTAGGGATAATCCCACAGTGTGCTTTACATGCCCGAGAATTATTTTGTTCAGAGATTTCTTCCTCTGGCTCTGGTGACTCAGCATCAGGGACCAAGAGGTTCTCATGGAGAAGAGCCCAGTGTGTGCCAGGGAGCAGCACTGCCCCTGTCTTTTCCTCTGGGCTGCAGGCCAGGGCTGTGTGCTGGGCAGCTGCAATTCATCCATGGAGAGCACTGCAGGGATATAGCAGAAATGCTGCTCTTCTTCCAAGACAGCATCGCCCAAGCACTCACCCGAATATTCCTCAGGCTCAGCAATTTTGCTGGTGTCCTCTATTACTTCTGTTTCTTCATCTGAGCCTGGCACACTGTTACTTTCTTCCACAGGGAGGGTCTCTGGCAAAGTCTCAGAATCTGTCTCTACACAAAACACATTGGACACTTTAACCAGAAGCCACTGCCCCTTCCCACAAGCATGGTACCATGGCCTGGGAATTCTGGCAGGTGGCAGTGAGGAGCCCGCTGTGCCCAAAGACAGGAGGAATCCATAGCCCAGTTTCCTGCCATGCAACATGAAATGCAGACCCAAACCACCCAAGACTTAATCAACCAAATGACCCCCAGAAAGAATGCCTTCTGGCTCATACTCATACTTGAGGTCCAGCTTCAACCCATCCCTGAGCCTGAGGTTGGGCAGGGGCAGCCAAGACTGCGTGGGATATCATTTTTGCCTCCGTGCTGTGCTGAGTGTTAGATGCAAACAACTTCAGCAGAGGTCTTTTCCCAACATCTGGCTGCCAATGTCTGCACACAGCAGCTCTGGCCAGTAATGGTACATCTGCAGCAGCAGCTGGAGATGCCCCTGGCAATCATCTGGAAGCACAGCTGTGAGCAGATGCTGTGCTGGACCATCTCCATGGCTCACTCCAGTGCGTGGGAAATAGGGTGTCCCTGCAGCAAGACTGACTGAGCGCTTCTGGCTATCCAGGATTCAGAACACCCCTAGAGGAACGAAAAGCTTCACGTCCCAGGTCTCACGGTTAACAGAATGGGATGTACCAACCAGATGGGGCTTCATCCAAGCCTGTCAGGTGCTCCTCTGCAACATCAGGGAATCCTTCAGGGAATCCCTCAGGAACTGTGTCATAATTCTTCCCTATGTTAGATTTACAAAAGAATGTTACACCTATGAAGGTAAATTTCTCATGAATAACACGGGGAAAAGGAGTGCTCATTCTTGTGAAAGCAGTAGAGACTGACTACTCACGCTTGAAGTACCAGCTTGGAATCAGCATGGTATGTGCCTCTAGCTCAGGGTCTGAAAGAGCACTCTCTGTGTCCATAACTACAACCAAGCACACACAAGAAGTTATATTTCTCCTCTCATGGTCACACGGCAAGGCCTGGATGTGGAAGGTACTGACAGGGCACACACAGGTGGTTCTGTATTCTCACAGCTGCACGGGGGTCTGGCTGCCCTTGGGACACTGAGCTGGCAGCTCTCACATGAAGTGAAAAGCCATGGCGTGCCCACATGACCTGTGGCTAGGTCAGCCCTGGAGCCAGGCCGGGAGGCTGGATTACCAGAGGTGAGCGATGGACAACCGGAGCTGAGTGATGCATAACCAGCTGCCAGTGATGAATAACCAGTGCTAGTGATGGAGAACTGTTGCTGAGGTTCTGGGCTTGAACTGGCCCTTCCCACCTCCTTGCTCCTTAGGAACCTCTGCCCATGCTGCACCCCAAAGCAGCTGCAGCCCCTCACTCCTGCCCTGGTGTGTCTGCCCCAGAGCCCACAGCGTGGTGGCCTCCTGGCTCAGCCAGCCCTAGTCCTGGCCCCGCTGCTGCCAGCCAGGGCTATGTGCTGGCCCCTGCCTGCCTACCTGCTCCCTGCCCAGCTGTTGGAGCACTCTGGGCATTCTGGGCTTGCAGGGCCAGGAGAAAGAGGAGCAGGAGGCAGTGCCTCAGGGCCATGATCCCCCCTGCTCGCAACACTCTGCTGCTGCTGATGCTGCTGACACTGCTGCTGCTGCAGTGTTGCCGAGAGTGAGCATTGAACAACACAGTGGAGCTTTGGAACCTCACATTAAACAGAGCTCTGTGACCTCATGACATAGTGGTGTCTCTGAACTCCCCAACGTATGCCCACATTGCCTGTGAATTCTCTTTTGAATTTCCTTTTTTTACACAGGAATGAAAGGAGCAAAACAGAGAAGGGTGGGTATACTCTGGGAGGCAGCACTGTGCATTGAAATGAAGGGGCACTCATGCCTTATTCCTCAGAAATCTCCTATGAGAAGCGTCTATGAAGGCTGCTGTAAAAAAAACAGGTGGAAGTGTCTTTCTTTCGTACTATTTTTCTTTTACCACATTCTAGAAAGAAACCTGCTTTTCCCACTTCTGCTACAGTTTCATCACCTTTGATGGCAGCACTGCTTCCATCCTCCACTGTCATGCAAACATGGGTGTGCAGTGCTCACACTTCTCCCAAGTGAGCCTGGTTGATTCCCTTTCCACTTCCAATCCCACTTCAAGCTCATTAAAGGAGCCCCACTAAATCCTGAGCCAAGGTCCTTTTTCCCTTTGAGGCAGATGTAGCCCATGTGCCAGCTTTAGGCCTGGTGTCCTGTAGAGTAACCCACGGTCAAAGCCCCACACTCCTGCTGAGAACACCAGGGTGCCAGGGGTTCACCTCTAGAACCTTCCCGTGTCTGGGTCACTGCAAGCGGCACAAGTAAATACCACATGTGCCCCAGATCCCTCAAGCCCTCATCCAGAGGCCCTGAGATCCCTCCTGCTTGTCCTCGGACACCATGAGGTACTGCCATGGGAGACACACAAATGTGCCGGCTGCTGCAGATTACAGCTAACACGGGTGGCCTTTTAGCTGAACAACTCCTGTGGGAGAGAAATATTCAGGACTCTTTTGTGCCAGGCACCCCTACCTCAGAATCTCTTGGAAAGCCTTAGAGTGTGCCTTTGGTATAATTGCCCCTGAAGCACCAGTTAAGCCCCAGGTGTTTAGAGCTGCAAGCACAGAGGCACTGCCAGATTTCCACCCCTGGGGTGTCTCTCCAAGGCTCATAAGCAGTGTCCAGCTGACAAGCTGCAGCAACTCGGCCGATGCTGTGCTCTGGAATCAAGCACGGATCACTGCTCACCTTGAAGGCTGCAGCACATAATGAGCAGAGGGCCGTAGCAGGCTGGAGGGTGTCTTGGTCACATCTCCTAGCCAGAAGCCAGGCAGGCTGCCCAGCTGGCTCGGCGTTGGGTCTGAGCGCCACCCCGGGCCCTCCATTGCTGCCCGAGGGGAGGCACCGAGGAACACTGCCCTTCTTTGTTCCTAACTGGCCATAGACGCAGTCTCTCCCTTAGCGCACTCCACGGCATTGTGCTGCTCGGCGGCTCGTCAGCAGCTGTGGGAGCAGTGTCCCCAGAGCAGCTGTGGTGCTGCTGAAGCCGCCTGCCGTGTGTGGCACGGCAGGGAGGCAGCGCTGCCCGCAGCCCGCGGCCTTCTTGTCCCCCGCTGCCGCCATTTCGCACAGGGGCCGTGAGGGGCCGTGAGGGGCTGTGGGGCTGTGCCGGCCCCGCTTCCCGGGCCGCAGCTCCAGCTGCTGCCGCTGGCTCGGAGCGGCCCCGCTCCGCCACGAGGGCCGAGGCGCCTGTCCCGGGCCCGACTGGCCGCTGACGTGCCGCTGCAGGAGAGCTCCCCGCCGTGTCCCGGCTGCAGAGAACGGCTGCCGGGCCAGTTCGCCTGGGAGCCTGAGCCGAGCGTGGCACAGGGAGCGGAGCCGAGAAATAGTGACAGAACGGACGGGGACAGGAAACAGAACGGAGAGACAACGAGAGCAAAGGAGGGGCAGGGAACGGGAGCAGAGCTGCGAGAAGGGACAGCGGGGAAAGAGGAAGAGACGCAGAATGTGCAGGAGGGAGCAGGAGAGAGTAAAATCTGGGCTTGGGCAGGATGGAGATTCTTGAAGAAGCTTTGGAGGGACTGCAAGACAGAGAGGGAGTAGGAGAGAACAGGGGTATAGCGAGAAACCAAGGGATGGGCAACTCGAAAATTCAACCCACAAGGAGAAACCCCGGGGGCATTTTTTTGTTGCAGCCCGTTGAATCCAGAGGTGTTTTCCTGCTGCAGTGGCAGGTCAGCTCCCTTGAAGCAGCTGAGGCATTTCAGAAATGGCACTGCAGGGCATGACCATGCATATGTCCCACAGCTCTCTGTTCACATGTGCATCGGCAGGACTGCAAGTGTGCATGTCCATATGAGAAGAGTTTGTGAGGCTTGGTTCAAGGGCTGAGGCACAGCTCTCTTCTGAAAAGAGCCTAGGGCAGCCCTCTCAGGAGGTGGGTATCTCAGAGGCTGCTGAGAGGCCCATGAGAGACAGCCCAGAGGTGGAGCTGGAGCTGCTGTGGAGAGGAGAGGAACAAGGGTGAGGAGCTCTGTGGTTCCTCTTTACCACTCCAAAGGGAATAGCAGTGTCTTGGGACAGTCTTTACCGCCTGAGGCAGAAGTAGCAGGAACCCCCCCCAAAACCCCACAGGGTGCAGAGATGCCTTCAAGCATCTCTCTGGCAATTGCTGCTGGCAATATCCTCCCCACACACTGCTGGCAACAGTCAGCCTCAGAGAGCTGTGCTGCATTTCTTGGACAGCAGCTTTGCTGCACTCTCGCCTCCAGCTTTGGCTGCAGAGGGCTGAGCTGGAGCGGCCATGGGGAAAGGCCTGCAGGTCCACAGTGAATCTGAGGCGTGAGCCCAGGACAGCAGTTTCCCTGGCGTGTTGGTTTCTTGCAGTTCCTCGCTTTCTGCATCTGAGACGGGCACTCGGTCACTTCTTTCCTTCTGGAAAGCCTCCTTCTTTGCAATCCTACATTCCAGTCTTAATCTCCCTGAACCAAAAGTTAAGTCCCAAAACAGCAGTTAAGGAGCCACACACATTCTGCAACTGCCACCCTCGCTCAAGCAAAACACCACAGCATGCTTCCTGTGTTTTGTTCCACCTTTGGCTTTCTTCCCATAGCGAGTGGGAAAAGACTCTCATTTTTTATTATAATTGTTGTCTCTGTTATCAAAATACGTTTTAGTAATATTCACGACTAAGATCACATTCCTTCCCCTCAGTATCTTGCAAAGCCTGGTTCCAGCTTTTTGCTCCTTGATCCTCTTGGAGCTCATTGGGGAGGGGACTGCCACATCTCCCATGACCTAAGTCACCATATCGGGTCTCCTTGATGTGCTGAACACAGGACAGCCCTCCTTCCCAGAACGTCTTCCCTCTCTGCCCAGACCTTCCTGATTCGGGGCAACATCCCAAATGAGCTCCTAGAGAAATTGTTGCATGTCACTCCTCACCAGCATGTCCTTATTCTGGTGCAGGAAAGCCTTGTTAATGGGCGCTGCTGGGAAAGCTGGCTGAGGCTGGCACAAACAGGTCCTGCACTGCAGTGGTAGTTTCTCAGAGCTCCTGTCCCACCCCCAGCCCTGCTCCAATCTCCCTGCATTCTACCCCAGCAGAAACAGCCAAAACACGCAAGAATTTACTGCTTTTGGAAACAGATTTATTTTTCAAAATCACAGAAACAATCATCATCCACTAATACAAAGTATCACTACCATCATCACTCAAAGTATCACTATCACTATCACTAAAATAAGCACGGTCCTCTAATACCAAGTATCGCTATCACAATTACTGTCACTAAAAGGATCACTACCACTATCTATCACTATCACTATCTATCATTGTCACTATCACTATCAATAAAAGAATTCCTATTACTATAACTATCTATCACTACCACTGAAAGAATCACTCTATCACTACCACTACCACTATACCACTATCACTGTCCCTATCACTATCACTACCACTATCATTATCACTATCACTAATCTTCATCTTGGAACATAAAATATTCCTGCTGGTACTGGTTACAGGGGCACCATGAGGCTGTGGGCTGAGGAGACTCCAGGGAAATCCAGTGGTCCCGTGAAGTAGCCCCCTCAGCCAGAGCACAGCTGGGACACGTCGTCAGAGGAGACGGGTCTGCGCGCATGCTCTTGTATAGCCGGGCCAACTCTGCTGAAAAGATCTCAGGAAACAGGTGGCAGCTGTCCCTGAACCCGTTGGCTTGGGGTCCCTCGCCACTTCCTGGACCTTCTCCTGACTCTGTTTCATCTCTAAGCAGGCCACGGCTCTCCCAGGAAGAATCCCAGTCCTGTCCTGATGCCTCTATGTCTTCCTGGGCCCTCCTGTAGAAACAGATTTCCAAGAAGAGTCCTCAGAGATAGGAATTTGGAGCACAGTTAAACTGCACTGCAGCGATTTCCACAGAGCTGCCTGGGCACTCCAGCATGGTGCAAACACTTCATTGCCAATGGCAGCAATGAATAACTCACATGTCTCTCTTCGGCAGCTGACACATGACGATGTACCCAACTACTGCTGCAAGCAGAATCACAGCCGAGACTGCAAGAGATGCTAGGAGGTACTTCTTCCTGAATTCCCACTGTCCAGCAGCTGACCCTGGCAGGAGAAAAGAGAATGCGAGAGACAGTGTTTGTACTCTGTTCTAGGGATAATCCCACAGTGTGCTTTACATGCCCGAGAATTATTTTGTTCAGAGATTTCTTCCTCTGGCTCTGGTGACTCAGCATCAGGGACCAAGAGGTTCTCATGGGGAAGAGCCCAGTGTGTGCCAGGGAGCACCACTGCCCCTGTCTTTTCCTCTGGGCTGCAGGCCAGGGCTGTGTGCTGGGCAGCTGCAATTCATCCATGGAGAGCACTGCAGGGATACAGCAGAAATGCTGCTCTTCTTCCAAGACAGCATCGCCCAAGCACTCACCCGAATATTCCTCAGGCTCAGCAATTTTGCTGGTGTCCTCTATTACTTCTGTTTCTTCATCTGAGCCTGGCACACTGTTACTTTCTTCCACAGGGAGGGTCTCTGGCAAAGTCTCAGAATCTGTCTCTACACAAAACACATTGGACACTTTAACCAGAAGCCACTGCCCCTTCCCACAAGCATGGTACCATGGCCTGGGAATTCTGGCAGGTGGCAGTGAGGAGCCCGCTGTGCCCAAAGACAGGAGGAATCCATAGCCCAGTTTCCTGCCATGCAACATGAAATGCAGACCCAAACCACCCAAGACTTAATCAACCAAATGACCCCCAGAAAGAATGCCTTCTGGCTCATACTCATACTTGAGGTCCAGCTTCAACCCATCCCTGAGCCTGAGGTTGGGCAGGGGCAGCCAAGACTGCGTGGGATATCATTTTTGCCTCCGTGCTGTGCTGAGTGTTAGATGCAAACAACTTCAGCAGAGGTCTTTTCCCAACATCTGGCTGCCAATGTCTGCACACAGCAGCTCTGGCCAGTAATGGTACATCTGCAGCAGCAGCTGGAGATGCCCCTGGCAATCATCTGGAAGCACAGCTGTGAGCAGATGCTGTGCTGGACCATCTCCATGGCTCACTCCAGTGCGTGGGAAATAGGGTGTCCCTGCAGCAAGACTGACTGAGCGCTTCTGGCTATCCAGGATTCAGAACACCCCTAGAGGAACGAAAAGCTTCACGTCCCAGGTCTCACGGTTAACAGAATGGGATGTACCAACCAGATGGGGCTTCATCCAAGCCTGTCAGGTGCTCCTCTGCAACATCAGGGAATCCTTCAGGGAATCCCTCAGGAACTGTGTCATAATTCTTCCCTATGTTAGATTTACAAAAGAATGTTACACCTATGAAGGTAAATTTCTCATGAATAACACGGGGAAAAGGAGTGCTCATTCTTGTGAAAGCAGTAGAGACTGACTACTCACGCTTGAAGTACCAGCTTGGAATCAGCATGGTATGTGCCTCTAGCTCAGGGTCTGAAAGTGCACTCTCTGTGTCCATAACTACAACCAAGCACACACAAGAAGTTATATTTCTCCTCTCATGGTCACACGGCAAGGCCTGGATGTGGAAGGTACTGACAGGGCACACACAGGTGGTTCTGTATTCTCACAGCTGCACGGGGGTCTGGCTGCCCTTGGGACACTGAGCTGGCAGCTCTCACATGAAGTGAAAAGCCATGGCGTGCCCACATGACCTGTGGCTAGGTCAGCCCTGGAGCCAGGCCGGGAGGCTGGATTACCAGAGGTGAGCGATGGACAACCGGAGCTGAGTGATGCATAACCAGCTGCCAGTGATGAATAACCAGTGCTAGTGATGGAGAACTGTTGCTGAGGTTCTGGGCTTGAACTGGCCCTTCCCACCTCCTTGCTCCTTAGGAACCTCTGCCCATGCTGCACCCCAAAGCAGCTGCAGCCCCTCACTCCTGCCCTGGTGTGTCTGCCCCAGAGCCCACAGCGTGGTGGCCTCCTGGCTCAGCCAGCCCTAGTCCTGGCCCCGCTGCTGCCAGCCAGGGCTATGTGCTGGCCCCTGCCTGCCTACCTGCTCCCTGCCCAGCTGTTGGAGCACTCTGGGCATTCTGGGCTTGCAGGGCCAGGAGAAAGAGGAGCAGGAGGCAGTGCCTCAGGGCCATGATCCCCCCTGCTGGCAACACTCTGCTGCTGCTGATGCTGCTGACACTGCTGCTGCTGCAGTGTTGCCGAGAGTGAGCATTGAACAACACAGTGGAGCTTTGGAACCTCACATTAAACAGAGCTCTGTGACCTCATGACATAGTGGTGTCTCTGAACTCCCCAACGTATGCCCACATTGCCAGTGAATTCTCTTTTGAATTTCCTTTTTTTACACAGGAATGAAAGGAGCAAAACAGAGAAGGGTGGGTATACTCTGGGAGGCAGCACTGTGCATTGAAATGAAGGGGCACTCATGCCTTATTCCTCAGAAATCTCCTATGAGAAGCGTCTATGAAGGCTGCTGTAAAAAAAACAGGTGGAAGTGTCTTTCTTTCGTACTATTTTTCTTTTACCACATTCTAGAAAGAAACCTGCTTTTCCCACTTCTGCTACAGTTTCATCACCTTTGATGGCAGCACTGCTTCCATCCTCCACTGTCATGCAAACATGGGTGTGCAGTGCTCACACTTCTCCCAAGTGAGCCTGGTTGATTCCCTTTCCACTTCCAATCCCACTTCAAGCTCATTAAAGGAGCCCCACTAAATCCTGAGCCAAGGTCCTTTTTCCCTTTGAGGCAGATGTAGCCCATGTGCCAGCTTTAGGCCTGGTGTCCTGTAGAGTAACCCACGGTCAAAGCCCCACACTCCTGCTGAGAACACCAGGGTGCCAGGGGTTCACCTCTAGAACCTTCCCGTGTCTGGGTCACTGCAAGCGGCACAAGTAAATACCACATGTGCCCCAGATCCCTCAAGCCCTCATCCAGAGGCCCTGAGATCCCTCCTGCTTGTCCTCGGACACCATGAGGTACTGCCATGGGAGACACACAAATGTGCCGGCTGCTGCAGATTACAGCTAACACGGGTGGCCTTTTAGCTGAACAACTCCTGTGGGAGAGAAATATTCAGGACTCTTTTGTGCCAGGCACCCCTACCTCAGAATCTCTTGGAAAGCCTTAGAGTGTGCCTTTGGTATAATTGCCCCTGAAGCACCAGTTAAGCCCCAGGTGTTTAGAGCTGCAAGCACAGAGGCACTGCCAGATTTCCACCCCTGGGGTGTCTCTCCAAGGCTCATAAGCAGTCTCCAGCTGACAAGCTGCAGCAACTCGGCCGATGCTGTGCTCTGGAATCAAGCACGGATCACTGCTCACCTTGAAGGCTGCAGCACATAATGAGCAGAGGGCCGTAGCAGGCTGGAGGGTGTCTTGGTCACATCTCCTAGCCAGAAGCCAGGCAGGCTGCCCAGCTGGCTCGGCGTTGGGTCTGAGCGCCACCCCGGGCCCTCCATTGCTGCCCGAGGGGAGGCACCGAGGAACACTGCCCTTCTTTGTTCCTAACTGGCCATAGACGCAGTCTCTCCCTTAGCGCACTCCGCGGCATTGTGCTGCTCGGCGGCTCGTCAGCAGCTGTGGGAGCAGTGTCCCCAGAGCAGCTGTGGTGCTGCTGAAGCCGCCTGCCTCGTGTGGCACGGCAGGGAGGCAGCGCTGCCTGCAGCCCGCGGCCTTCTTGTCCCCCGCTGCCGCCATTTCGCACAGGGGCCGTGAGGGGCCGTGAGGGGCTGTGGGGCTGTGCCGGCCCCGCTTCCCGGGCCGCAGCTCCAGCTGCTCCCGCTGGCTCGGAGCGGCCCCGCTCCGGCCCGAGGGCCGAGGCGCCTGTCCCGGGCCCGACTGGCCGCTGACGTGCCGCTGCAGGAGAGCTCCCCGCCGTGTCCCGGCTGCAGAGAACGGCTGCCGGGCCAGTTCGCCTGGGAGCCTGAGCCGAGCGTGGCACAGGGAGCGGAGCCGAGAAATAGTGACAGAACGGACGGGGACAGGAAACAGAACGGAGAGACAACGAGAGCAAAGGAGGGGCAGGGAACGGGAGCAGAGCTGCGAGAAGGGACAGCGGGGAAAGAGGAAGAGACGCAGAATGTGCAGGAGGGAGCAGGAGAGAGTAAAATCTGGGCTTGGGCAGGATGGAGATTCTTGAAGAAGCTTTGGAGGGACTGCAAGACAGAGAGGGAGTAGGAGAGAACAGGGGTATAGCGAGAAACCAAGGGATGGGCAACTCGAAAATTCAACCCACAAGGAGAAACCCCGGGGGCATTTTTTTGTTGCAGCCCGTTGAATCCAGAGGTGTTTTCCTGCTGCAGTGGCAGGTCAGCTCCCTTGAAGCAGCTGAGGCATTTCAGAAATGGCACTGCAGGGCATGACCATGCATATGTCCCACAGCTCTCTGTTCACATGTGCATCGGCAGGACTGCAAGTGTGCATGTCCATATGAGAAGAGTTTGTGAGGCTTGGTTCAAGGGCTGAGGCACAGCTCTCTTCTGAAAAGAGCCTAGGGCAGCCCTCTCAGGAGGTGGGTATCTCAGAGGCTGCTGAGAGGCCCATGAGAGACAGCCCAGAGGTGGAGCTGGAGCTGCTGTGGAGAGGAGAGGAACAAGGGTGAGGAGCTCTGTGGTTCCTCTTTACCACTCCAAAGGGAATAGCAGTGTCTTGGGACAGTCTTTACCGCCTGAGGCAGAAGTAGCAGGAACCCCCCCCAAAACCCCACAGGGTGCAGAGATGCCTTCAAGCATCTCTCTGGCAATTGCTGCTGGCAATATCCTCCCCACACACTGCTGGCAACAGTCAGCCTCAGAGAGCTGTGCTGCGTTTCTTGGACAGCAGCTTTGCTGCACTCTCGCCTCCAGCTTTGGCTGCAGAGGGCTGAGCTGGAGCGGCCATGGGGAAAGGCCTGCAGGTCCACAGTGAATCTGAGGCGTGAGCCCAGGACAGCAGTTTCCCTGGCGTGTTGGTTTCTTGCAGTTCCTCGCTTTCTGCATCTGAGACGGGCACTCGGTCACTTCTTTCCTTCTGGAAAGCCTCCTTCTTTGCAATCCTACATTCCAGTCTTAATCTCCCTGAACCAAAAGTTAAGTCCCAAAACAGCAGTTAAGGAGCCACACACATTCTGCAACTGCCACCCTCGCTCAAGCAAAACACCACAGCATGCTTCCTGTGTTTTGTTCCACCTTTGGCTTTCTTCCCATAGCGAGTGGGAAAAGACTCTCATTTTTTATTATAATTGTTGTCTCTGTTATCAAAATACGTTTTAGTAATATTCATGACTAAGATCACATTCCTTCCCCTCAGTATCTTGCAAAGCCTGGTTCCAGCTTTTTGCTCCTTGATCCTCTTGGAGCTCATTGGGGAGGGGACTGCCACATCTCCCATGACCTAAGTCACCATATCGGGTCTCCTTGATGTGCTGAACACAGGACAGCCCTCCTTCCCAGAACGTCTTCCCTCTCTGCCCAGACCTTCCTGATTCGGGGCAACATCCCAAATGAGCTCCTAGAGAAATTGTTGCATGTCACTCCTCACCAGCATGTCCTTATTCTGGTGCAGGAAAGCCTTGTTAATGGGCGCTGCTGGGAAAGCTGGCTGAGGCTGGCACAAACAGGTCCTGCACTGCAGTGGTAGTTTCTCAGAGCTCCTGTCCCACCCCCAGCCCTGCTCCAATCTCCCTGCATTCTACCCCAGCAGAAACAGCCACAACACGCAAGAATTTACTGCTTTTGGAAACAGATTTATTTTTCAAAATCACAGAAACAATCATCATCCACTAATACAAAGTATCACTACCATCATCACTCAAAGTATCACTATCACTATCACTAAAATAAGCACGGTCCTCTAATACCAAGTATCGCTATCACAATTACTGTCACTAAAAGGATCACTACCACTATCTATCACTATCACTATCTATCATTGTCACTATCACTATCAATAAAAGAATTCCTATTACTATAACTATCTATCACTACCACTGAAAGAATCACTCTATCACTACCACTACCACTATACCACTATCACTGTCCCTATCACTATCACTACCACTATCATTATCACTATCACTAATCTTCATCTTGGAACATAAAATATTCCTGCTGGTACTGGTTACAGGGGCACCATGAGGCTGTGGGCTGAGGAGACTCCAGGGAAATCCAGTGGTCCCGTGAAGTAGCCCCCTCAGCCAGAGCACAGCTGGGACACGTCGTCAGAGGAGACGGGTCTGCGCGCATGCTCTTGTATAGCCGGGCCAACTCTGCTGAAAAGATCTCAGGAAACAGGTGGCAGCTGTCCCTGAACCCGTTGGCTTGGGGTCCCTCGCCACTTCCTGGACCTTCTCCTGACTCTGTTTCATCTCTAAGCAGGCCACGGCTCTCCCAGGAAGAATCCCAGTCCTGTCCTGATGCCTCTATGTCTTCCTGGGCCCTCCTGTAGAAACAGATTTCCAAGAAGAGTCCTCAGAGATAGGAATTTGGAGCACAGTTAAACTGCACTGCAGCGATTTCCACAGAGCTGCCTGGGCACTCCAGCATGGTGCAAACACTTCATTGCCAATGGCAGCAATGAATAACTCACATGTCTCTCTTCGGCAGCTGACACATGACGATGTACCCAACTACTGCTGCAAGCAGAATCACAGCCGAGACTGCAAGAGATGCTAGGAGGTACTTCTTCCTGAATTCCCACTGTCCAGCAGCTGACCCTGGCAGGAGAAAAGAGAATGCGAGAGACAGTGTTTGTACTCTGTTCTAGGGATAATCCCACAGTGTGCTTTACATGCCCGAGAATTATTTTGTTCAGAGATTTCTTCCTCTGGCTCTGGTGACTCAGCATCAGGGACCAAGAGGTTCTCATGGGGAAGAGCCCAGTGTGTGCCAGGGAGCAGCACTGCCCCTGTCTTTTCCTCTGGGCTGCAGGCCAGGGCTGTGTGCTGGGCAGCTGCAATTCATCCATGGAGAGCACTGCAGGGATATAGCAGAAATGCTGCTCTTCTTCCAAGACAGCATCGCCCAAGCACTCACCAGAATATTCCTCAGGCTCAGCAATTTTGCTGGTGTCCTCTATTACTTCTGTTTCTTCATCTGAGCCTGGCACACTGTTACTTTCTTCCACAGGGAGGGTCTCTGGCAAAGTCTCAGAATCTGTCTCTACACAAAACACATTGGACACTTTAACCAGAAGCCACTGCCCCTTCCCACAAGCATGGTACCATGGCCTGGGAATTCTGGCAGGTGGCAGTGAGGAGCCCGCTGTGCCCAAAGACAGGAGGAATCCATAGCCCAGTTTCCTGCCATGCAACATGAAATGCAGACCCAAATCACCCAAGACTTAATCAACCAAATGACCCCCAGAAAGAATGCCTTCTGGCTCATACTCATACTTGAGGTCCAGCTTCAACCCATCCCTGAGCCTGAGGTTGGGCAGGGGCAGCCAAGACTGCGTGGGATATCATTTTTGCCTCCGTGCTGTGCTGAGTGTTAGATGCAAACAACTTCAGCAGAGGTCTTTTCCCAACATCTGGCTGCCAATGTCTGCACACAGCAGCTCTGGCCAGTAATGGTACATCTGCAGCAGCAGCTGGAGATGCCCCTGGCAATCATCTGGAAGCACAGCTGTGAGCAGATGCTGTGCTGGACCATCTCCATGGCTCACTCCAGTGCGTGGGAAATGGGGTGTCCCTGCAGCAAGACTGACTGAGCGCTTCTGGCTATCCAGGATTCAGAACACCCCTAGAGGAACGAAAAGCTTCACGTCCCAGGTCTCACGGTTAACAGAATGGGATGTACCAACCAGATGGGGCTTCATCCAAGCCTGTCAGGTGCTCCTCTGCAACATCAGGGAATCCTTCAGGGAATCCCTCAGGAACTGTGTCATAATTCTTCCCTATGTTAGATTTACAAAAGAATGTTACACCTATGAAGGTAAATTTCTCATGAATAACACGGGGAAAAGGAGTGCTCATTCTTGTGAAAGCAGTAGAGACTGACTACTCACGCTTGAAGTACCAGCTTGGAATCAGCATGGTATGTGCCTCTAGCTCAGGGTCTGAAAGAGCACTCTCTGTGTCCATAACTACAACCAAGCACACACAAGAAGTTATATTTCTCCTCTCATGGTCACACGGCAAGGCCTGGATGTGGAAGGTACTGACAGGGCACACACAGGTGGTTCTGTATTCTCACAGCTGCACGGGGGTCTGGCTGCCCTTGGGACACTGAGCTGGCAGCTCTCACATGAAGTGAAAAGCCATGGCGTGCCCACATGACCTGTGGCTAGGTCAGCCCTGGAGCCAGGCCGGGAGGCTGGATTACCAGAGGTGAGCGATGGACAACCGGAGCTGAGTGATGCATAACCAGCTGCCAGTGATGAATAACCAGTGCTAGTGATGGAGAACTGTTGCTGAGGTTCTGGGCTTGAACTGGCCCTTCCCACCTCCTTGCTCCTTAGGAACCTCTGCCCATGCTGCACCCCAAAGCAGCTGCAGCCCCTCACTCCTGCCCTGGTGTGTCTGCCCCAGAGCCCACAGCGTGGTGGCCTCCTGGCTCAGCCAGCCCTAGTCCTGGCCCCGCTGCTGCCAGCCAGGGCTATGTGCTGGCCCCTGCCTGCCTACCTGCTCCCTGCCCAGCTGTTGGAGCACTCTGGGCATTCTGGGCTTGCAGGGCCAGGAGAAAGAGGAGCAGGAGGCAGTGCCTCAGGGCCATGATCCCCCCTGCTGGCAACACTCTGCTGCTGCTGATGCTGCTGACACTGCTGCTGCTGCAGTGTTGCCGAGAGTGAGCATTGAACAACACAGTGGAGCTTTGGAACCTCACATTAAACAGAGCTCTGTGACCTCATGACATAGTGGTGTCTCTGAACTCCCCAACGTATGCCCACATTGCCTGTGAATTCTCTTTTGAATTTCCTTTTTTTACACAGGAATGAAAGGAGCAAAACAGAGAAGGGTGGGTATACTCTGGGAGGCAGCACTGTGCATTGAAATGAAGGGGCACTCATGCCTTATTCCTCAGAAATCTCCTATGAGAAGCGTCTATGAAGGCTGCTGTAAAAAAAACAGGTGGAAGTGTCTTTCTTTCGTACTATTTTTCTTTTACCACATTCTAGAAAGAAACCTGCTTTTCCCACTTCTGCTACAGTTTCATCACCTTTGATGGCAGCACTGCTTCCATCCTCCACTGTCATGCAAACATGGGTGTGCAGTGCTCACACTTCTCCCAAGTGAGCCTGGTTGATTCCCTTTCCACTTCCAATCCCACTTCAAGCTCATTAAAGGAGCCCCACTAAATCCTGAGCCAAGGTCCTTTTTCCCTTTGAGGCAGATGTAGCCCATGTGCCAGCTTTAGGCCTGGTGTCCTGTAGAGTAACCCACGGTCAAAGCCCCACACTCCTGCTGAGAACACCAGGGTGCCAGGGGTTCACCTCTAGAACCTTCCCGTGTCTGGGTCACTGCAAGCGGCACAAGTAAATACCACATGTGCCCCAGATCCCTCAAGCCCTCATCCAGAGGCCCTGAGATCCCTCCTGCTTGTCCTCGGACACCATGAGGTACTGCCATGGGAGACACACAAATGTGCCGGCTGCTGCAGATTACAGCTAACACGGGTGGCCTTTTAGCTGAACAACTCCTGTGGGAGAGAAATATTCAGGACTCTTTTGTGCCAGGCACCCCTACCTCAGAATCTCTTGGAAAGCCTTAGAGTGTGCCTTTGGTATAATTGCCCCTGAAGCACCAGTTAAGCCCCAGGTGTTTAGAGCTGCAAGCACAGAGGCACTGCCAGATTTCCACCCCTGGGGTGTCTCTCCAAGGCTCATAAGCAGTCTCCAGCTGACAAGCTGCAGCAACTCGGCCGATGCTGTGCTCTGGAATCAAGCACGGATCACTGCTCACCTTGAAGGCTGCAGCACATAATGAGCAGAGGGCCGTAGCAGGCTGGAGGGTGTCTTGGTCACATCTCCTAGCCAGAAGCCAGGCAGGCTGCCCAGCTGGCTCGGCGTTGGGTCTGAGCGCCACCCCGGGCCCTCCATTGCTGCCCGAGGGGAGGCACCGAGGAACACTGCCCTTCTTTGTTCCTAACTGGCCATAGACGCAGTCTCTCCCTTAGCGCACTCCACGGCATTGTGCTGCTCGGCGGCTCGTCAGCAGCTGTGGGAGCAGTGTCCCCAGAGCAGCTGTGGTGCTGCTGAAGCCGCCTGCCTCGTGTGGCACGGCAGGGAGGCAGCGCTGCCTGCAGCCCGCGGCCTTCTTGTCCCCCGCTGCCGCCATTTCGCACAGGGGCCGTGAGGGGCCGTGAGGGGCTGTGGGGCTGTGCCGGCCCCGCTTCCCGGGCCGCAGCTCCAGCTGCTCCCGCTGGCTCGGAGCGGCCCCGCTCCGGCCCGAGGGCCGAGGCGCCTGTCCCGGGCCCGACTGGCCGCTGACGTGCCGCTGCAGGAGAGCTCCCCGCCGTGTCCCGGCTGCAGAGAACGGCTGCCGGGCCAGTTCGCCTGGGAGCCTGAGCCGAGCGTGGCACAGGGAGCGGAGCCGAGAAATAGTGACAGAACGGACGGGGACAGGAAACAGAACGGAGAGACAACGAGAGCAAAGGAGGGGCAGGGAACGGGAGCAGAGCTGCGAGAAGGGACAGCGGGGAAAGAGGAAGAGACGCAGAATGTGCAGGAGGGAGCAGGAGAGAGTAAAATCTGGGCTTGGGCAGGATGGAGATTCTTGAAGAAGCTTTGGAGGGACTGCAAGACAGAGAGGGAGTAGGAGAGAACAGGGGTATAGCGAGAAACCAAGGGATGGGCAACTCGAAAATTCAACCCACAAGGAGAAACCCCGGGGGCATTTTTTTGTTGCAGCCCGTTGAATCCAGAGGTGTTTTCCTGCTGCAGTGGCAGGTCAGCTCCCTTGAAGCAGCTGAGGCATTTCAGAAATGGCACTGCAGGGCATGACCATGCATATGTCCCACAGCTCTCTGTTCACATGTGCATCGGCAGGACTGCAAGTGTGCATGTCCATATGAGAAGAGTTTGTGAGGCTTGGTTCAAGGGCTGAGGCACAGCTCTCTTCTGAAAAGAGCCTAGGGCAGCCCTCTCAGGAGGTGGGTATCTCAGAGGCTGCTGAGAGGCCCATGAGAGACAGCCCAGAGGTGGAGCTGGAGCTGCTGTGGAGAGGAGAGGAACAAGGGTGAGGAGCTCTGTGGTTCCTCTTTACCACTCCAAAGGGAATAGCAGTGTCTTGGGACAGTCTTTACCGCCTGAGGCAGAAGTAGCAGGAACCCCCCCAAAACCCCAGAGATGCCTTCAAGCATCTCTCTGGCAATTGCTGCTGGCAATATCCTCCCCACACACTGCTGGCAACAGTCAGCCTCAGAGAGCTGTGCTGCATTTCTTGGACAGCAGCTTTGCTGCACTCTCGCCTCCAGCTTTGGCTGCAGAGGGCTGAGCTGGAGCGGCCATGGGGAAAGGCCTGCAGGTCCACAGTGAATCTGAGGCGTGAGCCCAGGACAGCAGTTTCCCTGGCGTGTTGGTTTCTTGCAGTTCCTCGCTTTCTGCATCTGAGACGGGCACTCGGTCACTTCTTTCCTTCTGGAAAGCCTCCTTCTTTGCAATCCTACATTCCAGTCTTAATCTCCCTGAACCAAAAGTTAAGTCCCAAAACAGCAGTTAAGGAGCCACACACATTCTGCAACTGCCACCCTCGCTCAAGCAAAACACCACAGCATGCTTCCTGTGTTTTGTTCCACCTTTGGCTTTCTTCCCATAGCGAGTGGGAAAAGACTCTCATTTTTTATTATAATTGTTGTCTCTGTTATCAAAATACGTTTTAGTAATATTCATGACTAAGATCACATTCCTTCCCCTCAGTATCTTGCAAAGCCTGGTTCCAGCTTTTTGCTCCTTGATCCTCTTGGAGCTCATTGGGGAGGGGACTGCCACATCTCCCATGACCTAAGTCACCATATCGGGTCTCCTTGATGTGCTGAACACAGGACAGCCCTCCTTCCCAGAACGTCTTCCCTCTCTGCCCAGACCTTCCTGATTCGGGGCAACATCCCAAATGAGCTCCTAGAGAAATTGTTGCATGTCACTCCTCACCAGCATGTCCTTATTCTGGTGCAGGAAAGCCTTGTTAATGGGCGCTGCTGGGAAAGCTGGCTGAGGCTGGCACAAACAGGTCCTGCACTGCAGTGGTAGTTTCTCAGAGCTCCTGTCCCACCCCCAGCCCTGCTCCAATCTCCCTGCATTCTGCCCCAGCAGAAACAGCCAAAACACGCAAGAATTTACTGCTTTTGGAAACAGATTTATTTTTCAAAATCACAGAAACAATCATCATCCACTAATACAAAGTATCACTACCATCATCACTCAAAGTATCACTATCACTATCACTAAAATAAGCACGGTCCTCTAATACCAAGTATCGCTATCACAATTACTGTCACTAAAAGGATCACTACCACTATCTATCACTATCACTATCTATCATTGTCACTATCACTATCAATAAAAGAATTCCTATTACTATAACTATCTATCACTACCACTGAAAGAATCACTCTATCACTACCACTACCACTATACCACTATCACTGTCCCTATCACTATCACTACCACTATCATTATCACTATCACTAATCTTCATCTTGGAACATAAAATATTCCTGCTGGTACTGGTTACAGGGGCACCATGAGGCTGTGGGCTGAGGAGACTCCAGGGAAATCCAGTGGTCCCGTGAAGTAGCCCCCTCAGCCAGAGCACAGCTGGGACACGTCGTCAGAGGAGACGGGTCTGCGCGCATGCTCTTGTATAGCCGGGCCAACTCTGCTGCAAAGATCTCAGGAAACAGGTGGCAGCTGTCCCTGAACCCGTTGGCTTGGGGTCCCTCGCCACTTCCTGGACCTTCTCCTGACTCTGTTTCATCTCTAAGCAGGCCACGGCTCTCCCAGGAAGAATCCCAGTCCTGTCCTGATGCCTCTATGTCTTCCTGGGCCCTCCTGTAGAAACAGATTTCCAAGAAGAGTCCTCAGAGATAGGAATTTGGAGCACAGTTAAACTGCACTGCAGCGATTTCCACAGAGCTGCCTGGGCACTCCAGCATGGTGCAAACACTTCATTGCCAATGGCAGCAATGAATAACTCACATGTCTCTCTTCGGCAGCTGACACATGACGATGTACCCAACTACTGCTGCAAGCAGAATCACAGCCGAGACTGCAAGAGATGCTAGGAGGTACTTCTTCCTGAATTCCCACTGTCCAGCAGCTGACCCTGGCAGGAGAAAAGAGAATGCGAGAGACAGTGTTTGTACTCTGTTCTAGGGATAATCCCACAGTGTGCTTTACATGCCCGAGAATTATTTTGTTCAGAGATTTCTTCCTCTGGCTCTGGTGACTCAGCATCAGGGACCAAGAGGTTCTCATGGGGAAGAGCCCAGTGTGTGCCAGGGAGCAGCACTGCCCCTGTCTTTTCCTCTGGGCTGCAGGCCAGGGCTGTGTGCTGGGCAGCTGCAATTCATCCATGGAGAGCACTGCAGGGATATAGCAGAAATGCTGCTCTTCTTCCAAGACAGCATCGCCCAAGCACTCACCCGAATATTCCTCAGGCTCAGCAATTTTGCTGGTGTCCTCTATTACTTCTGTTTCTTCATCTGAGCCTGGCACACTGTTACTTTCTTCCACAGGGAGGGTCTCTGGCAAAGTCTCAGAATCTGTCTCTACACAAAACACATTGGACACTTTAACCAGAAGCCACTGCCCCTTCCCACAAGCATGGTACCATGGCCTGGGAATTCTGGCAGGTGGCAGTGAGGAGCCCGCTGTGCCCAAAGACAAGAGGAATCCATAGCCCAGTTTCCTGCCATGCAACATGAAATGCAGACCCAAACCACCCAAGACTTAATCAACCAAATGACCCCCAGAAAGAATGCCTTCTGGCTCATACTCATACTTGAGGTCCAGCTTCAACCCATCCCTGAGCCTGAGGTTGGGCAGGGGCAGCCAAGACTGCGTGGGATATCATTTTTGCCTCCGTGCTGTGCTGAGTGTTAGATGCAAACAACTTCAGCAGAGGTCTTTTCCCAACATCTGGCTGCCAATGTCTGCACACAGCAGCTCTGGCCAGTAATGGTACATCTGCAGCAGCAGCTGGAGATGCCCCTGGCAATCATCTGGAAGCACAGCTGTGAGCAGATGCTGTGCTGGACCATCTCCATGGCTCACTCCAGTGCGTGGGAAATGGGGTGTCCCTGCAGCAAGACTGACTGAGCGCTTCTGGCTATCCAGGATTCAGAACACCCCTAGAGGAACGAAAAGCTTCACGTCCCAGGTCTCACGGTTAACAGAATGGGATGTACCAACCAGATGGGGCTTCATCCAAGCCTGTCAGGTGCTCCTCTGCAACATCAGGGAATCCTTCAGGGAATCCCTCAGGAACTGTGTCATAATTCTTCCCTATGTTAGATTTACAAAAGAATGTTACACCTATGAAGGTAAATTTCTCATGAATAACACGGGGAAAAGGAGTGCTCATTCTTGTGAAAGCAGTAGAGACTGACTACTCACGCTTGAAGTACCAGCTTGGAATCAGCATGGTATGTGCCTCTAGCTCAGGGTCTGAAAGAGCACTCTCTGTGTCCATAACTACAACCAAGCACACACAAGAAGTTATATTTCTCCTCTCATGGTCACACGGCAAGGCCTGGATGTGGAAGGTACTGACAGGGCACACACAGGTGGTTCTGTATTCTCACAGCTGCACGGGGGTCTGGCTGCCCTTGGGACACTGAGCTGGCAGCTCTCACATGAAGTGAAAAGCCATGGCGTGCCCACATGACCTGTGGCTAGGTCAGCCCTGGAGCCAGGCCGGGAGGCTGGATTACCAGAGGTGAGCGATGGACAACCGGAGCTGAGTGATGCATAACCAGCTGCCAGTGATGAATAACCAGTGCTAGTGATGGAGAACTGTTGCTGAGGTTCTGGGCTTGAACTGGCCCTTCCCACCTCCTTGCTCCTTAGGAACCTCTGCCCATGCTGCACCCCAAAGCAGCTGCAGCCCCTCACTCCTGCCCTGGTGTGTCTGCCCCAGTGCCCACAGCGTGGTGGCCTCCTGGCTCAGCCAGCCCTAGTCCTGGCCCCGCTGCTGCCAGCCAGGGCTATGTGCTGGCCCCTGCCTGCCTACCTGCTCCCTGCCCAGCTGTTGGAGCACTCTGGGCATTCTGGGCTTGCAGGGCCAGGAGAAAGAGGAGCAGGAGGCAGTGCCTCAGGGCCATGATCCCCCCTGCTGGCAACACTCTGCTGCTGCTGATGCTGCTGACACTGCTGCTGCTGCAGTGTTGCCGAGAGTGAGCATTGAACAACACAGTGGAGCTTTGGAACCTCACATTAAACAGAGCTCTGTGACCTCATGACATAGTGGTGTCTCTGAACTCCCCAACGTATGCCCACATTGCCTGTGAATTCTCTTTTGAATTTCCTTTTTTTACACAGGAATGAAAGGAGCAAAACAGAGAAGGGTGGGTATACTCTGGGAGGCAGCACTGTGCATTGAAATGAAGGGGCACTCATGCCTTATTCCTCAGAAATCTCCTATGAGAAGCGTCTATGAAGGCTGCTGTAAAAAAAACAGGTGGAAGTGTCTTTCTTTCGTACTATTTTTCTTTTACCACATTCTAGAAAGAAACCTGCTTTTCCCACTTCTGCTACAGTTTCATCACCTTTGATGGCAGCACTGCTTCCATCCTCCACTGTCACGCAAACATGGGTGTGCAGTGCTCACACTTCTCCCAAGTGAGCCTGGTTGATTCCCTTTCCACTTCCAATCCCACTTCAAGCTCATTAAAGGAGCCCCACTAAATCCTGAGCCAAGGTCCTTTTTCCCTTTGAGGCAGATGTAGCCCATGTGCCAGCTTTAGGCCTGGTGTCCTGTAGAGTAACCCACGGTCAAAGCCCCACACTCCTGCTGAGAACACCAGGGTGCCAGGGGTTCACCTCTAGAACCTTCCCGTGTCTGGGTCACTGCAAGCGGCACAAGTAAATACCACATGTGCCCCAGATCCCTCAAGCCCTCATCCAGAGGCCCTGAGATCCCTCCTGCTTGTCCTCGGACACCATGAGGTACTGCCATGGGAGACACACAAATGTGCCGGCTGCTGCAGATTACAGCTAACACGGGTGGCCTTTTAGCTGAACAACTCCTGTGGGAGAGAAATATTCAGGACTCTTTTGTGCCAGGCACCCCTACCTCAGAATCTCTTGGAAAGCCTTAGAGTGTGCCTTTGGTATAATTGCCCCTGAAGCACCAGTTAAGCCCCAGGTGTTTAGAGCTGCAAGCACAGCGGCACTGCCAGATTTCCACCCCTGGGGTGTCTCTCCAAGGCTCATAAGCAGTGTCCAGCTGACAAGCTGCAGCAACTCGGCCGATGCTGTGCTCTGGAATCAAGCACGGATCACTGCTCACCTTGAAGGCTGCAGCACATAATGAGCAGAGGGCCGTAGCAGGCTGGAGGGTGTCTTGGTCACATCTCCTAGCCAGAAGCCAGGCAGGCTGCCCAGCTGGCTCGGCGTTGGGTCTGAGCGCCACCCCGGGCCCTCCATTGCTGCCCGAGGGGAGGCACCGAGGAACACTGCCCTTCTTTGTTCCTAACTGGCCATAGACGCAGTCTCTCCCTTAGCGCACTCCGCGGCATTGTGCTGCTCGGCGGCTCGTCAGCAGCTGTGGGAGCAGTGTCCCCAGAGCAGCTGTGGTGCTGCTGAAGCCACCTGCCTCGTGTGGCACGGCAGGGAGGCAGCGCTGCCTGCAGCCCGCGGCCTTCTTGTCCCCCGCTGCCGCCATTTCGCACAGGGGCCGTGAGGGGCCGTGAGGGGCTGTGGGGCTGTGCCGGCCCCGCTTCCCGGGCCGCAGCTCCAGCTGCTCCCGCTGGCTCGGAGCGGCCCCGCTCCGGCCCGAGGGCCGAGGCGCCTGTCCCGGGCCCGACTGGCCGCTGACGTGCCGCTGCAGGAGAGCTCCCCGCCGTGTCCCGGCTGCAGAGAACGGCTGCCGGGCCAGTTCGCCTGGGAGCCTGAGCCGAGCGTGGCACAGGGAGCGGAGCCGAGAAATAGTGACAGAACGGACGGGGACAGGAAACAGAACGGAGAGACAACGAGAGCAAAGGAGGGGCAGGGAACGGGAGCAGAGCTGCGAGAAGGGACAGCGGGGAAAGAGGAAGAGACGCAGAATGTGCAGGAGGGAGCAGGAGAGAGTAAAATCTGGGCTTGGGCAGGATGGAGATTCTTGAAGAAGCTTTGGAGGGACTGCAAGACAGAGAGGGAGTAGGAGAGAACAGGGGTATAGCGAGAAACCAAGGGATGGGCAACTCGAAAATTCAACCCACAAGGAGAAACCCCGGGGGCATTTTTTTGTTGCAGCCCGTTGAATCCAGAGGTGTTTTCCTGCTGCAGTGGCAGGTCAGCTCCCTTGAAGCAGCTGAGGCATTTCAGAAATGGCACTGCAGGGCATGACCATGCATATGTCCCACAGCTCTCTGTTCACATGTGCATCGGCAGGACTGCAAGTGTGCATGTCCATATGAGAAGAGTTTGTGAGGCTTGGTTCAAGGGCTGAGGCACAGCTCTCTTCTGAAAAGAGCCTAGGGCAGCCCTCTCAGGAGGTGGGTATCTCAGAGGCTGCTGAGAGGCCCATGAGAGACAGCCCAGAGGTGGAGCTGGAGCTGCTGTGGAGAGGAGAGGAACAAGGGTGAGGAGCTCTGTGGTTCCTCTTTACCACTCCAAAGGGAATAGCAGTGTCTTGGGACAGTCTTTACCGCCTGAGGCAGAAGTAGCAGGAACCCCCCCCAAAACCCCACAGGGTGCAGAGATGCCTTCAAGCATCTCTCTGGCAATTGCTGCTGGCAATATCCTCCCCACACACTGCTGGCAACAGTCAGCCTCAGAGAGCTGTGCTGCATTTCTTGGACAGCAGCTTTGCTGCACTCTCGCCTCCAGCTTTGGCTGCAGAGGGCTGAGCTGGAGCGGCCATGGGGAAAGGCCTGCAGGTCCACAGTGAATCTGAGGCGTGAGCCCAGGACAGCAGTTTCCCTGGCGTGTTGGTTTCTTGCAGTTCCTCGCTTTCTGCATCTGAGACGGGCACTCGGTCACTTCTTTCCTTCTGGAAAGCCTCCTTCTTTGCAATCCTACATTCCAGTCTTAATCTCCCTGAACCAAAAGTTAAGTCCCAAAACAGCAGTTAAGGAGCCACACACATTCTGCAACTGCCACCCTCGCTCAAGCAAAACACCACAGCATGCTTCCTGTGTTTTGTTCCACCTTTGGCTTTCTTCCCATAGCGAGTGGGAAAAGACTCTCATTTTTTATTATAATTGTTGTCTCTGTTATCAAAATACGTTTTAGTAATATTCATGACTAAGATCACATTCCTTCCCCTCAGTATCTTGCAAAGCCTGGTTCCAGCTTTTTGCTCCTTGATCCTCTTGGAGCTCATTGGGGAGGGGACTGCCACATCTCCCATGACCTAAGTCACCATATCGGGTCTCCTTGATGTGCTGAACACAGGACAGCCCTCCTTCCCAGAACGTCTTCCCTCTCTGCCCAGACCTTCCTGATTCGGGGCAACATCCCAAATGAGCTCCTAGAGAAATTGTTGCATGTCACTCCTCACCAGCATGTCCTTATTCTGGTGCAGGAAAGCCTTGTTAATGGGCGCTGCTGGGAAAGCTGGCTGAGGCTGGCACAAACAGGTCCTGCACTGCAGTGGTAGTTTCTCAGAGCTCCTGTCCCACCCCCAGCCCTGCTCCAATCTCCCTGCATTCTACCCCAGCAGAAACAGCCAAAACACGCAAGAATTTACTGCTTTTGGAAACAGATTTATTTTTCAAAATCACAGAAACAATCATCATCCACTAATACAAAGTATCACTACCATCATCACTCAAAGTATCACTATCACTATCACTAAAATAAGCACGGTCCTCTAATACCAAGTATCGCTATCACAATTACTGTCACTAAAAGGATCACTACCACTATCTATCACTATCACTATCTATCATTGTCACTATCACTATCAATAAAAGAATTCCTATTACTATAACTATCTATCACTACCACTGAAAGAATCACTCTATCACTACCACTACCACTATACCACTATCACTGTCCCTATCACTATCACTACCACTATCATTATCACTATCACTAATCTTCATCTTGGAACATAAAATATTCCTGCTGGTACTGGTTACAGGGGCACCATGAGGCTGTGGGCTGAGGAGACTCCAGGGAAATCCAGTGGTCCCGTGAAGTAGCCCCCTCAGCCAGAGCACAGCTGGGACACGTCGTCAGAGGAGACGGGTCTGCGCGCATGCTCTTGTATAGCCGGGCCAACTCTGCTGAAAAGATCTCAGGAAACAGGTGGCAGCTGTCCCTGAACCCGTTGGCTTGGGGTCCCTCGCCACTTCCTGGACCTTCTCCTGACTCTGTTTCATCTCTAAGCAGGCCACGGCTCTCCCAGGAAGAATCCCAGTCCTGTCCTGATGCCTCTATGTCTTCCTGGGCCCTCCTGTAGAAACAGATTTCCAAGAAGAGTCCTCAGAGATAGGAATTTGGAGCACAGTTAAACTGCACTGCAGCGATTTCCACAGAGCTGCCTGGGCACTCCAGCATGGTGCAAACACTTCATTGCCAATGGCAGCAATGAATAACTCACATGTCTCTCTTCGGCAGCTGACACATGACGATGTACCCAACTACTGCTGCAAGCAGAATCACAGCCGAGACTGCAAGAGATGCTAGGAGGTACTTCTTCCTGAATTCCCACTGTCCAGCAGCTGACCCTGGCAGGAGAAAAGAGAATGCGAGAGACAGTGTTTGTACTCTGTTCTAGGGATAATCCCACAGTGTGCTTTACATGCCCGAGAATTATTTTGTTCAGAGATTTCTTCCTCTGGCTCTGGTGACTCAGCATCAGGGACCAAGAGGTTCTCATGGGGAAGAGCCCAGTGTGTGCCAGGGAGCACCACTGCCCCTGTCTTTTCCTCTGGGCTGCAGGCCAGGGCTGTGTGCTGGGCAGCTGCAATTCATCCATGGAGAGCACTGCAGGGATACAGCAGAAATGCTGCTCTTCTTCCAAGACAGCATCGCCCAAGCACTCACCCGAATATTCCTCAGGCTCAGCAATTTTGCTGGTGTCCTCTATTACTTCTGTTTCTTCATCTGAGCCTGGCACACTGTTACTTTCTTCCACAGGGAGGGTCTCTGGCAAAGTCTCAGAATCTGTCTCTACACAAAACACATTGGACACTTTAACCAGAAGCCACTGCCCCTTACCACAAGCATGGTACCATGGCCTGGGAATTCTGGCAGGTGGCAGTGAGGAGCCCGCTGTGCCCAAAGACAGGAGGAATCCATAGCCCAGTTTCCTGCCATGCAACATGAAATGCAGACCCAAACCACCCAAGACTTAATCAACCAAATGACCCCCAGAAAGAATGCCTTCTGGCTCATACTCATACTTGAGGTCCAGCTTCAACCCATCCCTGAGCCTGAGGTTGGGCAGGGGCAGCCAAGACTGCGTGGGATATCATTTTTGCCTCTGTGCTGTGCTGAGTGTTAGATGCAAACAACTTTAGCAGAGGTCTTTTCCCAACATCTGGCTGCCAATGTCTGCACACAGCAGCTCTGGCCAGTAATGGTACATCTGCAGCAGCAGCTGGAGATGCCCCTGGCAATCATCTGGAAGCACAGCTGTGAGCGCTGTGCTGGACCATCTCCATGGCTCACTCCAGTGCGTGGGAAATACGGTGTCCCTGCAGCAAGACTGACTGAGCGCTTCTGGCTATCCAGGATTCAGAACACCCCTACAGGAACGAAAAGCTTCACGTCCCAGGTCTCACGGTTAACAGAATGGGATGTACCAACCAGATGGGGCTTCATCCAAGCCTGTCAGGAGCTCCTCTGCAACATCAGGGAATCCTTCAGGGAATCCCTCAGGAACTGTGTCATAATTCTTCCCTATGTTAGATTTACAAAAAATGTTACACCTATGAAGGTAAATTTCTCATTAATAACTCGGGGAAAATGAGTGCTCATTCTAGTGCAAGCAGTAGAGACGGACTACTCACGCTTGAAGTACCAGCTTGGAATCAGCATGGTATCTGCCTCTAGCTCAGGGTCTGAAAGAGCACTCTCTGTGTCCATAACTACAACCAAGCACACACAAGAAGTTACCATCACATTTCTCCTCTCATGGTCACACGGCAAGGCCCGGATGTGGAAGGTACTGACAGGGCACACACAGGTGGTTCTGTATTCTCACAGCTGCACAGGGGTCTGGCTGCCCTTGGGACACTGAGCTGGCAGCTCTCACATGAAGTGAAAAGCCATGGCGTGCCCACATGACCTGTGGCTAAGTCAGCCCTGGACGCAGGCCGGGAGGCTGGATTACCAGAGGTGAGCGATGGAAAACCGGAGCTGAGTGACTCAATCCCAGCTGCCAGTGATGAATAACCAGTGCTAGTGATGGAGAACTGTTGCTGAGGTTCTGGGCTTGAACTGGCCCTTCCCACCTCCTTGCTCCTTAGGAACCTCTGCCCATGCTGCACCCCAAAGCAGCTGCAGCCCCTCACTCCTGCCCTGGTGTGTCTGCCCCAGTGCCCACAGCGTGGTGGCCTCCTGGCTCAGCCAGCCCTAGTCCTGGCCCCGCTGCTGCCAGCCAGGGCTGTGTGCTGGCCCCTGCCTGCCTACCTGCTCCCTGCCCAGCTGTTGGAGCACTCTGGGCATTCTGGGCTTGCAGGGCCAGGAGAAAAAGGAGCAGGAGGCAGTGCCTCAGGGCCATGATCCCCCCTGCTCGCAACACTCTGCTGCTGCTGATGCTGCTGACACTGCTGCTGCTGCAGTGTTGCCGAGAGTGAGCATTGAACAACACAGTGGAGCTTTGGAACCTCACATTAAACAGAGCTCTGTGACCACATGCCATAGTGGTGTCTCTGAACTCCCCAACGTATGCCCACATTGCCTGTGAATTCTCTTTTGAATTTCCTTTTTTTACACAGGAATGAAAGGATCAAAACAGAGAAGGGTGGGTATACTCTGGGAGGCAGCACTGTGCATTGAAATGAAGGGGCACTCATGCCTTATTCCTCAGAAATCTCCTATGAGAAGCGTCTATGAAGGCTGCTGTAAAAAAAACAGGTGGAAGTGTCTTTCTTTCGTACTATTTTTCTTTTACCACATTCTAGAAAGAAACCTGCTTTTCCCACTTCTGCTACAGTTTCATCACCTTTGATGGCAGCACTGCTTCCATCCTCCACTGTCATGCAAACATGGGTGTGCAGTGCTCACACTTCTCCCAAGTGAGCCTGGTTGATTCCCTTTCCACTTCCAATCCCACTTCAAGCTCATTAAAGGAGCCCCACTAAATCCTGAGCCAAGGTCCTTTTTCCCTTTGAGGCAGATGTAGCCCATGTGCCAGCTTTAGGCCTGGTGTCCTGTAGAGTAACCCACGGTCAAAGCCCCACACTCCTGCTGAGAACACCAGGGTGCCAGGGGTTCACCTCTAGAACCTTCCCGTGTCTGGGTCACTGCAAGCGGCACAAGTAAATACCACATGCGCCCCAGATCCCTCAAGCCCTCATCCAGAGGCCCTGAGATCCCTCCTGCTTGTCCTCGGACACCATGAGGTACTGCCATGGGAGACACACAAATGTGCCGGCTGCTGCAGATTACAGCTAACACGGGTGGCCTTTTAGCTGAACAACTCCTGTGGGAGAGAAATATTCAGGACTTTTTTGTGCCAGGCACCCCTACCTCAGAATCTCTTGGAAAGCCTTAGAGTGTGCCTTTGGTATAATTGCCCCTGAAGCACCAGTTAAGCCCCAGGTGTTTAGAGCTGCAAGCACAGAGGCACTGCCAGATTTCCACCCCTGGGGTGTCTCTCCAAGGCTCATAAGCAGTTTCCAGCTGACAAGCTGCAGCAACTCGGCCGATGCCGTGCTCTGGAATCAAGCATGGATCACTGCTCACCTTGAAGGCTGCAGCACATAATGAGCAGAGGGCCGTAGCAGGCTGGAGGGTGTCTTGGTCACATCTCCTAGCCAGAAGCCAGGCAGGCTGCCCAGCTGGCTCGGCGTTGGGTCTGAGCGCCACCCCGGGCCCTCCATTGCTGCCCGAGGGGAGGCACCGAGGAACACTGCCCTTCTTTGTTCCTAACTGGCCATAGACGCAGTCTCTCCCTTAGCGCACTCCGCGGCATTGTGCTGCTCGGCGGCTCGTCAGCAGCTGTGGGAGCAGTGTCCCCAGAGCAGCTGTGGTGCTGCTGAAGCCGCCTGCCGCGTGTGGCACGGCAGGGAGGCAGCGCTGCCTGCAGCCCGCGGCCTTCTTGTCCCCCGCTGCCGCCATTTCGCACAGGGGCCGTGAGGGGCCGTGAGGGGCTGTGGGGCTGTGCCGGCCCCGCTTCCCGGGCCGCAGCTCCAGCTGCTCCCGCTGGCTCGGAGCGGCCCCGCTCCGGCCCGAGGGCCGAGGCGCCTGTCCCGGGCCCGACTGGCCGCTGACGTGCCGCTGCAGGAGAGCTCCCCGCCGTGTCCCGGCTGCAGAGAACGGCTGCCGGGCCAGTTCGCCTGGGAGCCTGAGCCGAGCGTGGCACAGGGAGCGGAGCCGAGAAATAGTGACAGAACGGACGGGGACAGGAAACAGAACGGAGAGACAACGAGAGCAAAGAAGGGGCAGGGAACGGGAGCAGAGCTGCGAGAAGGGACAGCGCGGAAAGAGGAAGAGACGCAGAATGTGCAGGAGGGAGCAGGAGAGAGTAAAATCTGGGCTTGGGCAGGATGGAGATTCTTGAAGAAGCTTTGGAGGGACTGCAAGACAGAGAGGGAGTAGGAGAGAACAGGGGTATAGCGAGAAACCAAGGGATGGGCAACTCGAAAATTCAACCCACAAGGAGAAACCCCGGGGGCATTTTTTTGTTGCAGCCCGTTGAATCCAGAGGTGTTTTCCTGCTGCAGTGGCAGGTCAGCTCCCTTGAAGCAGCTGAGGCATTTCAGAAATGGCACTGCAGGGCATGACCATGCATATGTCCCACAGCTCTCTGTTCACATGTGCATCGGCAGGACTGCAAGTGTGCATGTCCATATGAGAAGAGTTTGTGAGGCTTGGTTCAAGGGCTGAGGCACAGCTCTCTTTTGAAAAGAGCCTAGGGCAGCCCTCTCAGGAGGTGGGTATCTCAGAGGCTGCTGAGAGGCCCATGAGAGACAGCCCAGAGGTGGAGCTGGAGCTGCTGTGGAGAGGAGAGGAACAAGGGTGAGGAGCTCTGTGGTTCCTCTTTACCACTCCAAAGGGAATAGCAGTGTCTTGGGACAGTCTTTACCGCCTGAGGCAGAAGTAGCAGGAACCCCCCCAAAACCCCACAGGGTGCAGAGATGCCTTCAAGCATCTCTCTGGCAATTGCTGCTGGCAATATCCTCCCCACACACTGCTGGCAACAGTCAGCCTCAGAGAGCTGTGCTGCATTTCTTGGACAGCAGCTTTGCTGCACTCTCGCCTCCAGCTTTGGCGGCAGATGGCTGAGCTGGAGCGGCCATGGGGAAAGGCCTGCAGGTCCACAGTGAATCTGAGTCGTGAGCCCAGGACAGCAGTTTCCCTGGCGTGTTGGTTTCTTGCAGTTCCTCGCTTTCTGCATCTGAGACGGGCACTCGGTCACTTCTTTCCTTCTGGAAAGCCTCCTTCTTTGCAATCCTACATTCCAGTCTTAATCTCCCTGAACCAAAAGTTAAGTCCCAAAACAGCAGTTAAGGAGCCACACACATTCTGCAACTGCCACCCTCGCTCAAGCAAAACACCACAGCATGCTTCCTGTGTTTTGTTCCACCTTTGGCTTTCTTCCCATAGCGAGTGGGAAAAGACTCTCATTTTTTATTATAATTGTTGTCTCTGTTATCAAAATACGTTTTAGTAATATTCATGACTAAGATCACATTCCTTCCCCTCAGTATCTTGCAAAGCCTGGTTCCAGCTTTTTGCTCCTTGATCCTCTTGGAGCTCATTGGGGAGGGGACTGCCACATCTCCCATGACCTAAGTCACCATATCGGGTCTCCTTGATGTGCTGAACACAGGACAGCCCTCCTTCCCTCTCTGCCCAGACCTTCCTGATTCGGGGCAACATCCCAAATGAGCTCCTAGAGAAATTGTTGCATGTCACTCCTCACCACCATGTCCTTATTCTGGTGCAGGAAAGCCTTGTTAATGGGCGCTGCTGGGAAAGCTGGCTGAGGCTGGCACAAACAGGTCCTGCACTGCAGTGCAAGTTTTTCAGAGCTCCTGTCCCACCCCCAGCCCTGCTCCAATCTCCCTGCATTCTACCCCAACAGAAACAGCCACAACACGCAAGAATTTACTGCTTTTGGAAACAGATTTATTTTTCAAAATCACAGAAACAATCATCATCCACTAATACAAAGTATCACTACCATCATCACTCAAAGTATCACTATCACTATCACTAAAATAAGCACAGTCCTCTAATACCAAGTATCGCTATCACAATTACTGTCACTAAAAGGATCACTACCACTATCTATCACTATCACTATCTATCACAGTCACTATCACTATCAATAAAAGAATCCCTATTACTATAACTATCTATCACTATCACTGAAAGAATCACTCTATCACTACCACTACCACTATACCACTATCACTGTCCCTATCACTATCACTACCACTATCATTATCACTATCACTAATCTTCATCTTGGAACATAAAATATTCCTGCTGGTACTGGTTACAGGGGCACCATGAGGCTGTGGGCTGAGGAGACTCCAGGGAAATCCAGTGGTCCCGTGAAGTAGCCCCCTCAGCCAGAGCACAGCTGGGACACGTCGTCAGAGGAGACGGGTCTGCGCGCATGCTCTTGTATAGCCAGGCCAACTCTGCTGCAACGATCTCAGGAAACAGGTGGCAGCTGTCCCTGAACCCGTTGGCTTGGGGTCCCTCGCCACTTCCTGGACCTTCTCCTGACTCTGTTTCATCTCTAAGCTGGCCACGGCTCTCCCAGGAAGAATCCCAGTCCTGTCCTGATGCCTCTATGTCTTCCTGGGCCCTCCTGTAGAAACAGATTTCCAAGAAGAGTCCTCAGAGACAGGAATTTGGAGCACAGTTAAACTGCACTGCAGCGATTTCCACAGAACTGCCTGGGCACTCCAGCATGGTGCAAACACTTCATTGCCAATGGCAGCAATGAATAACTCACATGTCTCTCTTCGGCAGCTGACACATGACGATGTACCCAACTACTGCTGCAAGCAGAATCACAGCCGAGACTGCAAGAGATGCTAGGAGGTACTTCTTCCTGAATTCCCACTGTCCAGCAGCTGACCCTGGCAGGAGAAAAGAGAATGCGAGAGACAGTGTTTGTACTCTGTTCTAGGGATAATCCCACAGTGTGCTTTACATGCCCGAGAATTATTTTGTTCAGAGATTTCTTCCTCTGGCTCTGGTGTCTCAGCATCAGGGACCAAGAGGTTCTCATGGGGAAGAGCCCAGTGTGTGCCAGGGAGCAGCACTGCCCCTGTCTTTTCCTCTGGGCTGCAGGCCAGGGCTGTGTGTTGGGCAGCTGCAATTCATCCATGGAGAGCACTGCAGGGATATAGCAGAAATGCTGCTCTTCTTCCAAGACAGCATCGCCCAAGCACTCACCCGAATATTCCTCAGGCTCAGCAATTTTGCTGGTGTCCTCTATTACTTCTGTTTCTTCATCTGAGCCTGGCACACTGTTACTTTCTTCCACAGGGAGGGTCTCTGGCAAAGTCTCAGAATCTGTCTCTACACAAAACACATTGGACACTTTAACCAGAAGCCACTGCCCCTTCCCACAAGCATGGTACCATGGCCTGGGAATTCTGGCAGGTGGCAGTGAGGAGCCCGCTGTGCCCAAAGACAGGAGGAATCCATAGCCCAGTTTCCTGCCATGCAACATGAAATGCAGACCCAAACCACCCAAGACTTAATCAACCAAATGACCCACAGAAAGAATGCCTTCTGGCTCATACTCATACTTGAGGTCCAGCTTCAACCCATCCCTGAGCCTGAGGTTGGGCAGGGGCAGCCAAGACTGCGTGGGATATCATTTTTGCCTCCGTGCTGTGCTGAGTGTTAGATGCAAACAACTTCAGCAGAGGTCTTTTCCCAACATCTGGCTGCCAATGTCTGCACACAGCAGCTCTGGCCAGTAATGGTACATCTGCAGCAGCAGCTGGAGATGCCCCTGGCAATCATCTGGAAGTACAGCTGTGAGCAGATGCCATGCTGGACCTTTTCTATGGCTCACTCCAGGAGGTGTGAAATGGGGTGTCCCTGCAGCAAGACTCTGACTTAACATTTCTGGTTATCCAGGATTCACAACATCCCTAGCGGAATGAAAAGCTTTGCATCCCAGGCTGCAGGGTTAACAGAATGGGATGTACCATCCAGATGGGGCTTCATCCAATCCTTTTAGGAGCTCATCTGCAAAGTCTGGGAATGCTTCAGGGAATCCCTCAGGAACTGTGTCATAATTCTTCGCTACGTCAGATTTATAAAAGAATGTTACACCTATGAATGTGTATTTCTCATGAATAACACGGGGAAAGGAGTGCTCATTATTGTGAAGGCAGTAGAGACTGACTACTCACGCTTGAAGTACCAGCTTGGAATCAGCATGGTATCTGCCTCCATCTCAGGGTCTGAAAGAGCACTCTGTGTTTCCATAACTACCACCAAGCACACACAAGAAATTACCGTCACATTTCTCCTCTCATGGTCACACCTCAAGGCCTGGATGTGGAAGGTACTGACAGGGCACACACAAGTGGGTCTGTATTCTCACATCTTCACAGGGGTCTGGCTGCCCTTGGGACACTGAGCTGGCAGCTCTCACATGAAGTGAAAAGCCATGGCATGCCCACACGACCCTCTCCAGCCCTGTCTCCACGCCTGGAGCCTGGATAACATGTGCTGAGTGATGATAATCAGAGCTGAGTGATGGAGATCTGGTGCTGACATTCTGGGCCTGAACTGCCCCTTCCTATCGCTGGCCTGGGGTATATGTACAAATCACAAACAGGCCGGGCTTTTGTGGAATGTGCCTTGAGCTGATTTATTTTCCTGCATCACTGTCGTTACATGGTAATGACAATGGGAAGATGCCATCAGATGACATCCCAGGCAGCAGACAAAGAACTTAATATTGCAACTCAGTTTATAAGTTTTTTGACCAATCACACAAAGCAATAGCATCTTGACAGTAGTTCTATATAACCCCTTCAAGGACATGTACCTTTGGTTGAAACAATGTCTGCTTATTTCAAATACAATACTTGCTTGCAAGCCTTAAAACACAATGCACAGAGCTCCATTATTAAGCTTCAAACTTCCTAGTATCTTGCTAGATAAACTTTTTTGTAAACTAGGAAGTTATTCTAGGCAAGCATTAATACACAGAGTATTGTTCTGTTTTTCTTTGCTTTTCTACTTTTTACAGAATTTTTCTGCTGACCTATCTCATGGTTACTGCTTCGGTCTAACCACAGTTCTGCTGTTTCTGACCCCTGCCTTTTTGCAGCTTTCCCAAAATCCTCTGATTTTGTGGATTCCCACAATTCTCTTTCTTGGTTCACTTTAAAAGAAAGTTTTATAATCTTGTAGTTTTTTACTTGTGTTTCATAGTTTTACTATAATATTTCTGCCCATTAATTACTTAAAGCATCTTCTTGCTTGCACTAAGCATTGCTATGTCAGAACACAGCAATTTAATGTTGTAAAAGTCTAGTCAGTTTAAAAGGCATAAATTATACTTGATAATACTAACAAGTTATTGTTTGAAAAAATCTCATCGGCTTTAAGGTTTTAATTTAAAAATTTCTTCTATGTCAATAGTTTAATTTACTGTCTTTGAGATTTCGAGAACTCTCTGTGAATGTATTTCTTTTTTTTTCTTGTATGATAAAAAGTTCTTTGATAGCTTTGTCTATCACTTGTCACACACACTGAAGTATCCAAGGTATTACTACTAATATAAATATTAAAACACTTAATACATAGAGACTTCTATTGCAAAGTTCCTTCAGCTGAGGTGCAAATACACAGACTACTGTTCTATTCGTCCTTGATTTTCTACTTTTTAAATAATTTTTCTGCTGACCTATCTCATGGCTGCTGCTTAGCTCTAATCACAGTTCTGCTGTCTCTGAGGCCAGCCTTTTGCAGCTTTCCGTAACCTTCCGATTTTTGTAGATTCCCACACTTTCCCACCTCTTTGCTCCTTAGGAACCTCTGCACCCAAATGCAGCTGCAGCCCCTCACTGCTGCCCTGGCGTGTCTGCCCCAGTGCCCACAGCGTGGTGGCCTCCTGGCTCAGCCAGCCCTAGTCCTGGCCCTGCTGCTGCCAGCCAGGGCTATGTGCTGGCCCCTGCCTGCCTACCTGCTCCCTGCCCAGCTACTGGAGCACTCTGGGCATTCTGGGCTTGCAGGGCCAGGAGAAAGAGGAGCAGGAGGCAGTGCCTCAGGGCCATGATCCCCCCTGCTCGCAACACTCTCCTTCTGCTGCTGATGCTGCTGCTGCTGCCGCTGCTGCTGCTGCCGTGTTGCCGAGAGTGAGCATTGCACAACACAATGGAGCTTTGGAACCTCACGTCAAACAGAGCTCTGTGGCCTCGTGACATAGTGGTGTCTCTGAACTCCCCAATGTATACCCACGTTGCCTGTGAATTCCTGGACCTCCCCTCTATTGAATTTCCTTATTCTGCACAGGAATGTCAGGAGCAAAACAAAGAAGGATTGATGTATTCAGGGAGGCAGCACTGTCCAGGGGAATACTTTGGAACTCATGTCTTATTCCTCAGAAATCTCCTATGAGAAGCCCTCTATGAAGGCTTCTGTAAAACACCCAGATGCAAATGTCTTTCTTCTGCTGCAGTTTCATCACCTTTGATCACAGCAGCACTGCTTACGTCGTCCAATGTCACACAAATATGGGTGTGCAGTGCCCATGCTTCTCCCAAGTGAGCCTGGTTGATTCCCTTGCCACTTCCAATCCCACTTCAAGCTCATTAAAGGAGCCCCACTAAATCCTGAGCCAAGGTCCTTTTTCCCTTTGAGGCAGATGTAGCCCATGTGCCAGCATCAGGCCTGGTGTCCTGTAGAGTGACCCATGGTCAAAGCCCCACACTCCTGCTAGAACACCAGGGTGCCAGGGATTCAGCTCTAGAATCTTCCTGTGTCTGGGTCACTGCAAGTGGCACAAGTAAATACCACACGTGCCCCAGATCCCTCAAGCTTTCATCCAGAGGCCCTGAGCTCCCTCCTGCTTGTCCTCGGACACCATGAGGTACTGCCCTGGGACACACACAAATTTGCCGGTTGCTGCAGATTACAGTTAAAACGGGTGGCCTTTTAGTCAAACAGCTCTTGTGGGAGGGAAATATTCAGGACTTCTCTGTGCCAGGCACCTGTATCTCAGAATCTCTCGGAAAGCCTCAAAACAGTGTCTTTGGTATAACTGCCCCTGAAGCACCAGTTAAGCCCCAGGTGTTTAGATGTGGCAGAATTTTGTTCAGACATGGGTTATAGAAGGGCCATGATCATATACAGCTGGTTAAGAAGTAAAAGGCAGCTGTAAGCGGCAAATTTTCAGGCTTTTCCCTTAATAACAATAAACACCATGTCCTTGAGTAAGTGATGAGAAAGGCATGGTGGAAAACATGGAGGCCTTGGGAATGGTAAATAACAAGTCAACAACAGGATGAGAAAAACAAGCATTAGCCTCAACAAGAAAACCACAGGTATTGGCAACAAAGGAGGGGTTGGTGTGTAATTTGTAACCAATGATGAGGTTTTTGTAATAAGCTTAATTAACACTACTATAAAAGTATGTAATCTGGATCAATAAATCAGAGTTCAATGCTGATCAATTAGGATGTGGTCGTCTCCCTTTGCTTCCTCAGTTAGAGCTGCAAGCACAGAGGCACTGTCAAATTTCCACCCCTGGGGTGTCTGTCCAAGGCTCATAAGCAGTCTCCAGCTGACAAGCTGCAGAAACTCGGCCAATGTCGTGCTCTGGAATCAAGCACAGATGGCTGCTTACCTTGAAGACTGCAGCACATAATGAGCAGAGGGCCGTAGCAGGCTGGATGGTGTCTTGGTCACATCTCCTAGCCAGAAGCCAGGCAGGCTGTTTTATAAACAAGAAATCTGACATTTTTTTTGTGAGAAAAAGGTTACCACTCTTGCTGCTGGCTTGCTGCTTGTGTGTTATGGTAATTATGGGTCATTGTCGTTAATATTTGTTTTTGTATCAGTAAAAGCCTAGCTGGGGCCGAGTTAATGGCTCTTCTCTGGGAAACTGAAGGGCGGGGACCTCCCCAAACAGTGAGGAGAAGAGACTTAGGAGGGGGGAGACATGTAAAATAACTCAAGGACCAGCATGCCATGAGAAGCTACTGCTCCAAACGTACAGAGAAAACGCCAAAACACTGAGCCAATGTAGAGTTGAGAAGTAAGAGTGATGCCTGGACATGAGGAGCAGAGTGCTGGACCTGCAAACACACTGGAAACCTTTGTAGCCGCTCACCCTGAGCAAGAGAGCTGTCCCGAAACCGGAAGTGGACAGGGTGAAGCTGCAGACAACAACATCGAATGGGTCACCACGCCCTAATGGCTCCCACGAGGACCGGACCCCCAGCTCTGCCCCTAGCAGACAAAGCTGCGCATATGCTCCTCCTCGTCCTCGTCCTCATCGCCCTGGGAGAAATGACAGGAGACTGCGGACCTGTCGAGCTGCCCAATCCTGAGCTGATCACTTTTAATAAAGGCACTAAAAGGAGAAAAAGTTTCCTGCCCTGTTTATTTCAGCTGGGGTGCTCCTCCAGGATAGCCACGCCGGAAGAGGACACCAGGCCTGGCCATCTTGGACCTCCAGGACAGCTAGCTATCAGGACCAGAGAGATTGGCTCAGGACCAGCGACCCTGAGGAGCACTGGAGCACCGGACTGGTGAGAAATCCGGTGGCGAGAGTGGGAGACTAGCGAGTGTGTGTTTGAGTGAGACAAGGCCGGCAGCTGGACCGTCGACCTGAGTGTTGTCCCCTCAGTACCGCGTTTCTGGACTTTCGCGAGGAAGCCAGCCGAGAACAGGGGGAAGTGCGTGGAATTAGCGTGAGTCGTCTCCTAAGGGGGAAAGAGGGCCCCCCCCTCAAGGCGTGCGGAGGGAATAGTTTTATGAGTGGCATGAACCCCCAAAAGTCCTGACAGAGGGAAGTCAGGCAGATTGTAAGTCCCAAGAAGCATTCAGGCAAGCTCACAAGCCCTGCAGCAAAGTCCTGACAACGGGGTCAGGCACAAATCCCAGCGAAGGAGGCTGTGGTTTGTTTTTAAGTCCTGATATGGTAAAACCTAAAAATTGGCAGGTTAGGCAAACTAAAAATCAGGCAGTTGTTTTTCCTGACAGAGGGGAGTCAAGCACGAACCAGCTTCTTATGCCACGGTTTCATGTGTTCAAGTCCTGATAGATGTAAGACGTGATGTTAAGAAAGTCAGGCAATCAAGAGATCGGGCAGTTGTTTCAGTATAAAGTCCTGAGCATCAGGCAAAAATTTGAAGTTCAGTGGAGGAGGCTGAAGCTCCTCAAAGAAGTTTTTTTTTGAGATTACCTTGCAGTAGAAGCACCTTTGAGATTTTTTACTGTTGAGACCTGAAAAATGGGAGGGTGTAATAGTAAAAAGACCGGCAAGAGACTGAGGAATATACCTCCCAATAGTCCCTTAGGAGAACTGTTAGAGAAATGGGATTCCATAGAGGCCATGGAGGGATTAGATAAAGTGAAGATAATCCACTACTGTGTAGAAGTCTGGCCGGAATTAGAGGTGCAAGGAGGATTGGCCTTGGTGTGGGACAAAGGACAAGTGGATGTGCCAACAACTAAATAATTATCTGACAGCTCGAGGAGATTCCGATCCTGAGCAATTATTGTATGTAGCTCGCTGGTTAAAGAGCGTTTTTGGGGATGAAGGGGTGTGAATTTGTAAGGTACAGAGGAAGAAAGAGAGGAATGAAGGAGGGGATGATAGGACTAGTAAAAGATGGGACCCCCTGGATTATTTGCCTCCTTCTGCCCTTCTACCTTATAATCCTCTTCTTCAAGCACCTCAAACAGCAGGTTCTTCCCCCAGCTGCCATCTCATTACCACCTACTCAAATTCCTCCTTCTACCTCTTCAGCTTCCCCTATGATAAACCCAGTATCTCCCCCAGTAACCACTCCTCACCACCCCCTTCAGCTCCTCCAGTTCCTTCTGCACCACCACAAGTGCCTACTCCACCTGCTGCATTCTCCACCCCTTCTCCAGCTCCACTTAATATCCACTCAGGCTCTTCTCCCCCTCCTATTGCTGTCCCTTTACCTCCTCCTAGTTGGGACACAAATGCCTCCTTGCCCAGCAAACAGCTATCATCAAATACACCTGCTGATGGGCAGAAAGTTCAGGGTAACCCAGATACCCCTCAAACTAGTAGTTTGGCATGTGAAGATGGGCTGTACTGTAGTACCAGATCCAAGACCTCCAAGGCAGAGAAACTCTTTCCCCTCAGAGAGGTTCCTATGGGAGGAGTAGCGGGAGGTGTTGGCTTTGTGAATGCTGCCCTAACTGCTTCTGAGGTGAGAGGATTCAAGAAAGAGTTAGGGCATTTAGTCAAGGACCCAGTGGGCATAGCCAACCAAGTGGATCAATTCTTAGGTCCAAATATCTACAGCTGGGAGGAGATGAATTCCATTCTGAGTATATTATTTTCCCCAGCAGAGGTCCAGATGATTAGGGCGGCTAGCACAAGAATTTGGGAGAAAGATAACCATCCGGGACCCCAAGTGCCATCAGGTGAACAGAAATTGCCACTAATGGAACCCAGCTGGAACCCTAACTAGGAGGAGGGGAGGAAGGCCATGATGGAATATAGGTCTTTAATAATACGGGGGATCAAAGAGTCAGTTCCCAAAGGAACGAATACCAAATTGGCATTTGAGGGCATACAAGAGAAGGATGAAGCTCCTGCTGCCTGGCTTAATTGCCAAAAGCGTAACTTCCAGTTGTATTCTAGAATAGACCGAGACACCCCAGAAAGTCAAATGCTACTAAAAGTCCAATTTGTTGCCAAATCTTAGCCTGATATACGGAGAAAACGAAAAGATTGAAGATTGGCAAGAAAAGGACATTAATGAGTTATTAAGAGAAGCATTGAAGGTGCATGTAAGGAGGGACGAAGAAAAAGCAAAGGCCAAGGCTAGGATCATGGTTGCTGTAGCTAGAGAAGGTGTGGGGCGGGCAGGTCCACCACCAGGAGGAGGCAAGGATAGGCCAGTACTGTCAGGTACAAGAGGGATGGAGAGACCTCAAGTCCCTTTGAGAGAATGACATTGTATTACTGTGGAGAGCAGGACACGTCAGGAGGTTTTGTAGAAAGCTCAGTCTTGATGAGGCAATAGCCAAGGAACAAGATAATTTAGGAAGGATCCTTAGGGGTGACAATTAGGGGTGTCAAGGGCTTTTTACCATAGGGGACCCAATGCAACATCTAGAAGAGGCCTTGGTAAACTCTGAGGTGGGACCCCTAAATGAAGAATTAGAATTTTTGAGTAGATACAGGAGCAGGTAAGTCCTGTCTCAACAAAGTACTAAAAAGTATAGTATAGTGAAAAAACATCTGAGGTTAGACAAAAACAGCTAGGTAGAAAGGATATCCAATAGCACCAAAACTGGCCAGTAACACTATACTTGTAATAAGTAATGTGAAAACAAAAGGTACCTTATTGTTGTCTTGTTGTGTGTGTGAGAGTGAGTCACAAAGTCAGCCTCAACTTCCCGGGCAGGTGGGAAGGGGGGCAGTGCCAGTGTGTGTGTGACCTGCAAACCAGACTAGTGTTCCCCAGATGGGTGAGGGGCCGCAGCTGTAACAGCGTGAGTGACACGCAGACAGCCTCACAGGTGAATGTGCACCAGAGGCAACCAGAGCCAGGGCCCTACCAAGAGGCCCAGAGATACTGAGACGTGTGGGCCAGCCCCAAGTTGAGGGGAGCCACAGGGACCTGTGATTTTCTAGCAATAATGATCCAGTTTGTGTCTTGAGGGTATAAAGGAATGTGTGAAATTGAGAAATAAAAGAGAGTAAATGTAAACTAATTCGAATAGAGGTAATGTAGATTGTGCATTATAAGTTTTACCACATCTCCTTAGAGGGAAGTGTATTGTGTAGAAGAATAGTGTGAGAAAAAAAAAAATTAAGTGTAAGGGGTTGAAAGAAAAGTAGTATTTAAGCTGTAAGTGAAAGTAAGAAACAGAAGCAAGAGATAAATAGATAAGATCTTGAAAATAGAACAGAAAACCAGTAAGTTAAATACACAGAAAAACAGGAGAATAAAAGCACTTTGGGAATTAAGTTAGCTAACAGAAATACAACTCCTTGCAAAATACAGAGTATGCAGAAGTTGATGAGAGAAACATGCAAGCTATGGAAAAAGAGAAATTAACCAATAACATTAAACAAAGAAACTGAGTTTTGATAGAATCATAAAATAGCAGACCATTAATGCCTATATTTGAAAGCCCATTTCAGGTACTCTTCATTACTAATTCGACTGTGCAGACCAAAAGAAAAAGGTTGGACCCACATCACTCTCACGCCCTGGCATTGAATCAGGATTCAACATCAGTTTTTTCCCTCTGGCATTCTGGCATTAGACTGGACTCCACCCCATTCTCCCTCTGGCATTGGGCCAGACTCCACCCCATTCTCCCTCTGGCACTGGACCAGACTCCACTCCGTTTTCCTTCTCGCATTGGGCCAGAGTCCCAGTTTTTCCCTCTGGCATTGGGCCAGAGTCCACACCACTCTGACCTCCGGGCACTGGATAAGGATTCAACCACATCACAAGTTAATTCACCTGAGTATACTGTGATTTAAAGTTGACTCTCAGAAGGAAGCGTCAAAAAGACTGAGCTGTATGGGAAAATAATTGCTATCAGAGCTCTAACATTGCTTAAGATGTTTCAAGACAGTTCTGTGTAAAATATGTTGGTAAAAAGTTTAAGACTGTAATTAAGTAGTTCTGGTTATGTTCCCCAATTTAGTTCTAACGACTCCAGGTTAATCCTCTACAGAGCACTCCCTTGGGGGAAACCAAAATTGGTAGGGAACAGACCAAGAGAGGTTTAACCAGAGAAGCAGGTAGAAGAGACTCTAAAGAGCTTGGAAGCTTCTTCTCAGTAAAATTCCCCAAGAGGCAAGGCCGGGTGGGCAGGCTGTGCATGATGACCCATACCGGACTCTTGGGAAGGGTAGTAATGATGGCTCTGATTGCTGGTGGTGCTCTGGAGAGCCCAGGAGAGACGGGCTGTGAGTGCTACCAACCCCTCTATGAGGAGGAAGAAGTGAGCTCCTGGTCTAGAGTCCACATCAGTTCTAACCCAAATGGTGTTAACCTCTCCCCCAATTGGTTCTTTATCAGAAAAATAAGAGAGTGCATTGAATAGCACACAATATTGCCACTTTAAGGCAGCCACTCCTGGGAGAGTGCCCTATAGGAGAAGCCTGGTTGTGCTTTGAATGCAATGCTGCTGAAACAAGCTCAGTAGATCTAGTAAAAGTAAAAGAAATGGTAAAAACAGTAAGAAAGATGGTTTGTAACAAGTATTTAGCAGTAAAGTATTCAGGTACCCAGTGGATCCCAAGAGATCCAAGCAAATTAGAGGCTGTTGAGAAAAGAGAAAGAGACAAGTGTACCCACTATGAAGTATATGAATGTTATGAGTATACTGAAAAAGGGATAAACCCCTCTTAGAAAATGAAAGAACTGTGTGAATATAAGGAATGCCCAACAGAAACTGATAACACATTTCGGGAGAGCTCGAAACACCTGGTTTTGATCTCTAGTACTACAGCATACACTAAATTGTCAGGAGACTGGTCTGGCAGCTACACAGGCAGGATAATAAAACCAGCTTTCTTCTCATTACCCAAAGAAACTGGATCAAGTTTAGGAGTTCCCATATACAATGACTTAGGAGAAAGCAAAGAGAAGAAGCAAAGTGCAATAGAAATTGAAAAAAATCCAAAATTTAAAAGCCAAGTTCTGACTTCAATATCTATGTTAAACAGAATCATCAGGCTCCAAGGAGTATTAAAAAAAAAAGAACGCAATTATCAGAAACATTTCAAACAAAATTTTAAAAAATAGCATGTGTAAATAACCAAGAACAAACTCCTACACTTGATTCCAGTTGGTGGGATAACCTATGGGTTTTCAACAAGGGTGTATGGGAAAAAGTTTTTCTTACTGTGTGTATACTTGGAGGATTGCTCTTTTTACTATGCTTGTTTCCCTGTTTCATTAAAGTAGCATTGGCCATGCAGACCAACCTAAAGAAACCAAGGAAGGTAACGAAGTTAAGTAACGATGATTACCAGAGTGCTCAAGAAATTTATAATCAATACAAAAAAATAAATATGAAGCTCATGAGTAAAAAAATTCTAAGTTGATGCAAGCTTAAATTTAAGCTTGATCAAAGAAAAAGTAGGGGGAACTGTTATGAACAAAAATCTGCCATTTTTTTTGTGATAAAAAGGTTACCACTCTTGCTGCTGGGTTGCTGCTGGGGTGCTGCTTGCGTGTTATGGCAATTATGGGTCGTTGTTTTTCATAGTTGTTTTTGTATCAGTAAAAGCCTAGGTAGTGCCGAGTTAATGGCTCTTCTCTGGGAAAGTAAAGGGCAGGGACCTCCTCAAACATTGAGGAGAAGAGACTTAGGATGGGGGGAGACATGCAAAATAACTCAAGGACCAGCATGCCATGAGAAGCTACTGCTCCAAACATACAGAGAAAACGCCAAAACACTGAGCCAATGTAGAGTTGAGAAGTAAGAGTGATGCCTGGACGTGAGGAGCAGAGTGCTGGACCTGTAGACATGCTGGAAACCTTTGTAGGCGCTCACCCTGAGCACGAGAGTCGTCCTGAAACTGGAAGTGGACAGGGCGAAGCTGCGAACAACAACATCTAAGGGGTCACCACGCCCTGAAGGCTCCGACAAGGACTGGACCCCCAGCTCTGCCCCTAGCGGACAAAGCTGCGCATATTCTCCTCCTCGTCTTCGTCACTTTGGGAGAAATGACAGGAGACTGCAGCCCCGTCGAGCTGCCCAATCCTGAGCTGATCACTTTTAATAAAGGCACTAAAAGGAGAAAAAGTTTCCTGCCCTGTTTATTTTAGGCTGCCCAGCTGCCTCGGCGTTGGGTCTGAGCGCCACCCCAGGCCCTCCATTGCTGCCCGAAGGGAGGCACCGAGGAACACTGCCCTTCTTTGTTCCTAACTGGCCATAGACGCAGTCTCTCCCTTAGCACACTCCGCGGCATTGTGCTGCTCAGTGGCTCGTCACCAGCTGTGGGAGCAGTGTCCCCAGAGCAGCTGTGGTGCTGCTGAAGCCGCCTGCCGCGTGTGGCACGGCAGGGAGGCAGCGCTGCCCGCAGCCCGCGGCCTTCTTGTCCCCCGCTGCCGCCATTTCGCACAGGGGCCGTGAGGGGCCGTGAGGGGCTGTGGGGCTGTGCCGGCCCCGCTTCCCAGGCCGCAGCTCCAGCTGCTCCCGCTGGCTTGGAGCGGCCCTGCTCCGGCCCGAGGGCCGAGGCGCCTGTCCCGGGCCCGACTGGCCGCTGACGTGCCGCTGCAGGAGAGCTCCCCGCCGTGTCCCGGCTGCAGAGAACGGCTGCCGGGCCAGTTCGCCTGGGAGCCTGAGCCGAGCGTGGCACAGGGAGCGGAGCCGAGAAATAGTGACAGAACGGACAGGGACAGGAAACAGAATGGAGAGACAACGAGAGCAGGGAACGGGAGCAGAGCTGCGGGAAGGGGCAGCGGGGAAAGAGGAAGAGCCGCAGAATGAGCAGGAGGGAGCAGGAGAGAGCGAAGTCTGGGCTTGGGAAGTATGGAGACTGTTTAAGATGCTTTGGAGGGACAGCAAGATAGAGAGGGAGTAGGAGAGAACAGGGATATAGTGAGTGTTATGTTTGCCCAATTATCCCATCATAAAAAAGCCGAACAATATTAAAAGTAGTAACAATTTAATTGAATAGTTAAAGTAAAAAAATATAAAATTGGATACAATATATTTTGATTATAGGAAGGGATAATTTGTCACAGACATCTTTTCATAAAAATCCTTTCTTTTAGGATTTTTCCCCTTCTGGGAAGCTGATGCCCCAGAAGAAGAATGTGAACAATTATTATCTGCTGCTGTGGAATGTAACAGGTGCATCTGTGATTGGCCCATGTTCCATGTTTACAATTAAGGGCCAATCAGAGACAGAGCTTTCTCTGGGACATATTCACAGAGAGCTCTCTTGTTTATCCTATTCTATTCTATTCTTAGCTGAGCAGCATTTGAACTTTCTCTCTATTCCTATTAGTATAGTCATAATGTATTATATATCATATACTAATAAATCCAGCCTTCTGATCATGAAGCCAAGATTCTCATCTATTTCTCTCACCCTGAGGAACCCTTGCAAAGCCATGTAATAATAATTTGGTTCCAATAATAGCGCATAAGCAAAAGATAACCACAGGGTACAGAGGGCAGAGTTCTGGGACCCTTGCCACCTCACGTACATGCTTGCCAAGCGAAAGTCACCCCTTACATGCCATGTGTCAATAGCATCCCCTCCAATTTTTGGTTCGTCACTTTTCTATCTCCGCCCTTATTACCACCTTTAACATGCGTGCGCCACCACTCGGTTTGGTGGTCGCACAAGTCTTTGGGGGTCGTCACTGATGAAGGCTCTGTAGTCTTCTTTGTTGTCCTTTAATTCACCTTTGGGTTACACATGCGCATCAAGCCAGTACAAAGTAAGCCAAGACTAACGTATCTCTGCATCAAGATATCAAGGCAATAAATCCCTTATAATTAGCATTTGTTGGGACTGAACCAGGTTTTGCTTCCCTTTTTGCTCATTTTTAGCAACTGTATCTTCAACTTCTTTCCAGTGGTGCTTGTGAACATCTGCTGGGAAGGTGGGGGGGGGAGCCCCTCCTTTCCCTCTCTTCTCTGACTTTACAACTTTTACTTATTTGATTATTCCCAAATATTAGTTACTGTGTCAATATTGGTTACTGTTTCAATTTTTGTCAGCATGAATCATACCTATTTACCACAGCGAGAAACCAAGGGACTGGCAACTCGAAAGATCAACACACAAGGAGAAACTCAGGGGCATTCTTTTTGTTGCAGCTCGTTGAATACAGAGGGGTTTTCCTGCTGCAGTGGCAGGTCAGCTCCCTTGAAGCAGCTGAGGCATTTCAGAAATGGCACTGCAGGGCATGACCATGCATATATACATCCCACAGCTCTCTGTTCACATGTGCATCGGCAGGACTGCAAGTGTGCATGTCCATATGAGAAGAGTTTGTGAGGCTTGGTTCAAGGGCTGAGGCACAGCTCTCTTCTGAAAAGAGCCTAGGGCAGCCCTCTCAGGAGGTGGGTATCTCAGAGGCTGCTGAGAGGCCCATGAGAGACAGCCCAGAGGTGGAGCTGGAGCTGCTGTGGAGAGGAGAGGGACAAGGGTGAGGAGCTCTGTGGTTCCTCGTCACCACTCCAAAGGGAATAGCAGTGTCTTGCGACAGTCCTTACCGCCTGAGGCAGAAGTAGCAGGAACCCCCCCAAAACCCCACAGGGTGCAGAGATGCCTTCAAGCATCTCTCTGGCAATTGCTGCTGGCAATATCCTCCCCACACACTGCTGGCAACAGTCAGCCTCAGAGAGCTGTGCTGCGTTTCTTGGACAGCAGCTTTGCTGAACTCACACCTCCAGCTTTGGCTGCAGATGGCTGAGCTGGAGCGGCCATGGGGAAAGGCCTGCAGGCCCACAGTGAATCTGAGCCGTAAGCCCAGGACAGCAGCTCCCTGGCTTGTTGGCTTCTCACAGTTCCTCACTTTCTGCATCTGAGACGGGCACTCAGTCACTTCTTTCCTTCTGGAAAGCCTCCTTCTTTACAATACTACATTCTAGTCTTAATCTCCCTGAACCAAAAGTTAAGTCCCAAAACAGCAATTAAGGAGCCACACACATTCTGCAACTGCCGCACTCGCTCAAGCAAAACACCACAGCATGCTTCCTGTGTTTTGTTCCACCTTTGGCTTTCTTCCCATAGCGAGTGGGAAAAGACTCTCATTTTTATTATATTTGTTGTCTCTGTTATCAAAATAATTTTTAGTAATGTTCCTGTGACTAATATCACATTCCTACCCCTCTGTATCTCATAGCAAAATCCCATAGCACACTTCCTGTATTTTGTTCCACCTTTGACTTTTTTCCCACAGTGAGTGGGAAAAAACAGTCATTTTTATTATTGACTCTATTATCAATTTAATTTTTAGCAATGTTCCTGTGACCAATATCACATTCCTTCCCCTCTGTATCTCAAACAGCCTGGCTCCAGCTTTCTGCTCCTTGATCCTCTTTGTGCTCATTGGGGAGGGACTGCCACATCCCCCATGACCTAAGTCACCATATCAGGTCTCCTTGATGTGCTTAGTACTGGACATCCCTCCTTCCCAGAACATCCTTCCCTCTGTGCCCAGGCCTTCCTGATTCAGGGCAGTATCCCAAATAAGCTCCTAGAGAAGTTTTTGCATGTCCCTCCTCACCAGTGTGTCCTTATTCTGATGCAGGAAAGCCTTGTTAATGGGCGCTGCTGGGAAAGCTGGCTGAGGCTGGCACAAACAGCTCCTGCACTGCAGTGCAATTTTCTCAGAGCTCCTGTCACAGCCTCAGTTCTGCTCCCAGCTCTGGGCATTCTAACCCTGCGACCACACGGCAGATGACAGATATCAGCACAACCAAATGAAACAGAAGAAGCCTTCTGTGTGGGGCTGCAACTGCTGTTCCTTAACAGAGAGGCTGAAGACTCCCAGGACAGAGAAAAAGCCCTGAGCAGAGGAGGGCCCAGGGTACAAAACTGACTAGGAGTAGGTGGGGTAAAGCAACTGGGGAACCTATGAGTAAAGGGATAAGGGGAGGTACAGAGGTGGAGTGAATGGATAACAACCAATGGGGAAGTGGAGGAGGACTACATGAAACAATAAGGAAGTAGGGAACAGTGAACATTTTGGAACTGGGGAAGGAACTATGAGTGATGTCACAACAGCAATTAGCATAGAGAACAAAGAACTGTGGGAAAAGACTTTGAGTTGTCACTCTAACTTAAAGTGTTGGATCATCCCAGGGTATTTCTGTCGCTCCTTCCTCCACGTGAGATACTACATACCCCAACAGAAACAACGGCAACAGGCAAGAACTTCCTGCTCTATAAATCTATTTATTTATATATTACCACTGAAATAGGTACCATTTTCTAGTAACAAAATATGTTCCAGTTGGTACTGGTAACATTTACATCAGGATGGTGTGGGCTGAGGTGATTCCAAAGAAATCCAGTTGTCCTGTGAAGAGGCACTCTCAGCCATGGGAGCGATGGATTGAGGTGAGGGACCTTCCCCTAGGTGCTTGTACAGCTGGCTGAGCTCTGCTGCAAAGGTTAGAGAAGAGTCCTCACAGATATTGATTAAGAGCACAGTTAAAGAAAGAATTGCAGTGTAGCAGTTTCTATGGAGCACTGCTATGGGCTCCCTTGGCACTCCAGCATGGTTTCAATAGCTTACTACCCAGAGAAGAAAAAAGCAACTCAATGGAAAGCCAGCTCACTTGCGTCTGCGCCAGCAACGTGACATGACTATGGCAATCTGAATGCCAAGCAGCAGTCCGACCAAGGCTAAAGCAATCCCTATATATATATAGTTTTTGCTCAGCTCACAGATTCCAGCAGTCTCAGCTTTTTGCCTGACACATGACATTGGCAGGAGAAAAGACAATGTGAGAGACAATGTTTGTACTCAACACTAGGGATAATCCCACAGCATGCTTCAGATGTCAGAGGATTATTGTCTTCAGAGATCTCTTCCTCTGGCTCTGGTGTCTCAGCATCAGGGACCAAGAGGGAATCCATAAACATCTCAGGGGAAGAGCCCAGTGTGTGCCAGGGAGCAGCACTGCCCCTGTCTTTTCCTCTGGGCTGCAGGCCAGGGCTGTGTGCTGGGCAGCTGCAATTCATCCATGGAGAGCACTGCAGGGATACAGCAGAAATGCTGCTCTTCTTCCAAGACAGCATCACCCAAGCACTCACTGGAATATTCCTCAGGCTCAGCAAGAGTGCTGGTGTCCCGTATTACTTCTCTTTCTTCATCTGAGCTTGGCTCACTGTCATTTTCTTCCACAGGGAGGGTCTCTGGCAAAGTCTCAGAATCTGTCTCTTCATAAAAAAACATTGGACACTTTAACCAGAAGCCACTGCCCCTTACCACAAGCCTGGTACCATGGCCTGGGAATTCTGGCAGGTGGCAGTGAGGAGCCCGCTGTGCCCAAAGACAAGAGGAATCCATAGCCCAGTTTTCTGCCATGCAACATGAAATGCAGACCCAAACCACCCAAGACTTAATCAATCAAATGACCCCCAGAAAGAATGCCTTCTGGCTCATACTCATCCTTGAGGTCCAGCTTCAACCCATCCCTGAGCCTGAGGTTGGGCAGGGGCAGCCAAGACTGCGTGGGATATCATTTTTGCCTCCGTGCTGTGCTGAGTGTTAGATGCAAACAACTTCAGCAGAGGTCTTTTCCCAACATCTGGCTGCCAATGTCTGCACACAGCAGCTCTGGCCAGTAATGGTACATCTGCAGCAGCAGCTGGAGATGCTCCTGGCAATCATCTGGAAGCACAGCTGTGAGCAAATGCCATGCTGGACCTTTTCTATGGCTCATTCCAGGAGGTGTGAAATGGGGTGTCCCTGCAGCAAGACTCTGACTGAACACTTCTGGTTATCCAGGATTCACAACATCCCTAGCGGAATGAAAAGCTTCGCATCCCAGGCTGCAGGGTTAACAGAATGGGATGTACCAACCAGATGGGGCTTCATCTATGGCTGTCAGGAGCTCCTCTGCTCCTGACAGGGGAGGGAATCCTTCAGGGAATCCTCCAGGAAATCCTTCAGGGAATCCTTCAGGAACCGTGTCATAATTCTTCCCTAAGTTAGATTTATAAAAGAATGTTACACCTATGAATGTGTATTTCTCATGAATAACATGGGGAAAAGGAGTGCTCATTCTTGTGAAGGCAGTAGAGACTGATTACTCACACTTGAGGTACCAGCTTGGAACCAGCATGGTATCTGCCTCCAGCTCAGGGTTTGAAAGAGCACTCTCTGTGTCCATAACTACAGAACACGCACAAGAAGTTAGCATCACATTTACTCCTCTCATGGTCACACGGCAAGGCCTGGATGTGGAAGGTACTGACAGGGCACACACAGGTGGTTCTGTATTCTCACAGCTGCACAGGGGTCTGGCTGCCCTTGGGACACTGAGCTGGCAGCTCTCACATGAAGTGAAAAGCCATGGCGTGCCCACACGACCTGTGGCTAGGTCAGTCCTGGAGCCAGGCCAGGAGGCTGGATTACCAGAGGTGAGCGATGGACAACCAGAGCTGAGTGACGTATAACCGGCTGCCAGTGATGAATAACCAGTGCTAGTGATGGAAAGTCGGTGCTGAGGTTCTGGGCTTGAACTGGCCCTTCCCACCTCCTTGCTCCTTAGGAACCTCTGCCATGCTGCACCCCAAAGCAGCTGCAGCCCCTCACTGCTGCCCTGGCGTGTCTGCCCCAGTGCCCACAGCGTGGTGGCCTCCTGGCTCAGCCAGCCCTAGTCCTGGCCCCACTGCTGCCAGCCAGGGCTATGTGCTGGCCCCTGCCTGCCTACCTGCTCCCTGCCCAGCTACTGGAGCACTCTGGGCATTCTGGGCTTGCAGCGCCAGGAGAAAGAGGAGCAGGAGGCAGTGCCTCAGGGCCATGATCCCCCCTGCTGGCAACACTCTGCTGCTGCTGATGCTGCTGCCAAGCGCCCCCTTGGAGTCACCAGGCTCGCTCTGGCACAGCCAGTGGCCCGGGACACTCTCCCATCCCTCGGGAGGCCAGGAGAGAGGCTAAGGCTGTCGCTTTGCACAGGCGAGGCTCTGCAGAACGAAAGGTAGAAAAAAGAATGGGCTTCTGTTGAGGGTTTAGTCAGGGTTTACTGAGGAAGTGCGGCAAAGGGATCCACAACCCAGGGGACCCAGTGAACTGCAAACCCTGGACTGGGCTGTGCAATGTGCTATAAAGGGGGAAGGGAACCTGGGAGGGGCTCGCCCACCCGCCAATGGGGTTACAGGAGGGCATGGGGAGCAGGAAAACAGGCATTTAGGAAAACCAATAGGGGCAAGTCGGGGGAGAGGCCCCAGGACCTGAACCTATCAACTGATGGCCTTGGTAGAAGTTTCTAGAGGGAGGAGATGGGCCGTCGAGTGATGGACCGGACAGCAGGGAGGGCTTTAAGGAGTGACACAGCAATTTTTAGGGAACATGGGGAGGAGCCATAGTGATTGACAATGAAGAGGAGGGAGGAGGCAACAGGGGCAGAACAATTTTAACTGGAAAAACTGGGACAAACTAAGGCATAACTTAGTGCAACTAAAACATACAAAACCACAATACAAAACTGCAGTGTTGCCCAGAGCACTGAACAAAACAAGTGGGGTTCTAGAACCTCACATCAAACAGAGCTCTCTGATCTCATGACAAAGTGGTGTCTCTGAACTCCCCATTGTATGCCCACGTTGCCTGTGAATTCCTGGACTTCCCCTCCACTGAATTTCCTTTTTCTGCACAGGAATGGAAGGAGCAAAACTGAGAAGGGTTTATGCATTCTGGGAGGCAGCACTGTGCATGGGAATGCAGAGGCACTCATGTCTTATTCCTCAGAAACCCTATCAGAAGCCCTCTATGAGGGCTGTTTTAAAAAACCAGATGCAAGTGTCCTTCTTTGGTAGTATTTTTGTCTGACAGCATTGTGGCAAGAAACCTGCTTTTCCCATTTCTTCTGCTACAGATTCATCACCTTTGATGGCAGCACTGCTTCCATTCTCCACTGTCACGCCAACATGGGTGTGCAGTGCTCACGCTTCTCCCAAGTGAGCCTGGTTAATGCCCTTGCCACTTCCAATCCCACTTCAAGCTCACTAAAGGAGCCCCACTAAATCCTGAGCCAAGATCCTTTTTCCCTTTGAGGCAGATGTAGCCCATGTGCACCATCAAGCCTGGTGTCCTGTAGAGTGACCCACGGTCAAAGCCCCACACTCCTGCTGGGAACATCAGGGTGCCAGGGATTCACTTCTAGAACCTTCCTGTGTCTGGGTCACTGCAAGTGGGACAAGTAAATTCCACATGCGCCCCAGATCCCTCAAGCTGTCATGCAGAGCCTCCTGTGACCAGTATCACGTTCCTTCCCCTCTGTATCTCACACAGCCAGCCGTCATCTTTCTGCTTCTTGATCCTCTTTGTGCTCACTGGGGAGGGACTGCCACATCCCCTCATGACCTAAGTCACCATATCAGGTCTCCTTGATGTGCTCAGCACTGGACATCCCTCCTTCCCAGAACATCCTTCCCTCTCTGCCCAGACCTTCCTGATTCAGGGCAGCATTCCAAATGAGCTCCTAGAGAAATTTTTGCATGTCACTCCTCACCAGCATGTCCTTATTCTGGTGCAGGAAAGCCTTGTTAATGGGCGCTGCTGGGAAAGCAGGCTGAGGCGTGCACAAACAGGTCCTGCACTGCAGTGCAAGTTTCTCAGAGCTCCTGTCACAGCCCCAGCCCTTCTCCCAGCTCTGTGCATTGTACCCCAACAGAAACGAACTTACAGCTTTTAGAAATCAATTTCTTTATCAAAATCAGAGAAAAAACCATCGTCTGCTAATACAAGGTATCACTATCACCATCACAAAAAGTATCCCTACCACTAAGAATATCAGTATCTCTTATCACTAAAATTAGCACGGTCCTCTAATATTAAGTGTCATTATTAGAATCACTATCACTAAAAGAATCAATATCTATCACTATCACTATCTTTCACTATCACTAAAAGAATCACTATCACTATCACTCTCATATTACTATCCCTATCACTACCTCTATCACTATCTATCACTATCACTGAAGAGTCCCTATTACTAGAACTATCTATCACTACCACTAAAAGAATCACTGTCACTCTCACTATCAGTATCCCGATCACTACCACTACCACTATCCCTATCTATCACTTATCACTATTACTAATCTTCATCTTGGAACATAAAGTATTCCTCCTGGTACTGGTTGCAGGGGCACCAGGAGGCTGTGGGCTGAGGAGTCTCCAGGGAAATCCAGCAGTCCTGTGAAGTAGCCCCCTCAGCCAGAGCACAGCTGGGACACGTCGTCAGAGGAGACGGGTCTGCGCGCATGTTCTTGTATAGCCGGGCCAGCTCTGCTGCAAAGATCTCAGGAAAGAGGCGGCAGCTGTCCTGAACCCGTTGGCCTGGGGTCCCTCGCCACTTCCTGGACCTTCTCCTGACTCTGTTTCTTCTCTAAGCAGGCCATGGCTTTCCCAGGAAGAGTCCCAGCCCTGTCCTGATGCCTCTTTGTCTTCCTGGGCCCTCCTGTAGAAACAGATTTCCAAGAAAGAAGACTCCTCATAGATAGGAATTTGGAGCACAGTTAAACTGCACTGCAGCGATTACCACAGAGCTGCCTGGGCAATCCAGCATGGTGCAATCACTTCATTGCCAAAGGCAGCAATGAATAACTCACATGTCTCTCTTGGGCAGCTGACACATGACGATGTACCCAGCTACTGCTGCAAGCAGAATCACAGCCGAGACTGGAAGTGATGCTAGGAGGTACTTCTTGCTGAATTCCCACTGTCCAAGAGTCTCAACTTTTTGTCCAGCAGGTGATCCTAGCAGTAGAAAAGACAATGTGAGAGACAATATTTGTACTCTGCACTAGGGATAATCCCACAGTGTGCTTTACATGCCCGAGAATTATTTTGTTCAGAGATTTCTTCCTTTGGCTCTGGTGTCTCAGCATCAGGGACCAAGAGAAGAGGTTCTCATGGGGAAGAGCCCAGTGTGTGCCAGGGAGCACCACTGCCCCTGTCTTTTCCACTGGGCTGCAGGCCAGGGCTGTGTGCTGGGCAGCTGCAATTCATCCATGGAGAGCACTGCAGGGATACAGCAGAAATGCTGCTCTTCTTCCAAGACAGCATCACCCAAGCACTCACTGGAATATTCCTCAGGCTCAGCAAGAGTGCTGGTGTCCCGTATTACTTCTCTTTCTTCATCTGAGCTTGGCTCACTGTCATTTTCTTCCACAGGGAGGGTCTCTGGCAAAGTCTCAGAATCTGTCTCTTCATAAAAAAACATTGGACACTTTAACCAGAAGCCACTGCCCCTTACCACAAGCCTGGTACCATGGCCTGGGAATTCTGGCAGGTGGCAGTGAGGAGCCCGCTGTGCCCAAAGACAAGAGGAATCCATAGCCCAGTTTTCTGCCATGCAACATGAAATGCAGACCCAAACCACCCAAGACTTAATCAATCAAATGACCCCCAGAAAGAATGCCTTCTGGCTCATACTCATCCTTGAGGTCCAGCTTCAACCCATCCCTGAGCCTGAGGTTGGGCAGGGGCAGCCAAGACTGCGTGGGATATCATTTTTGCCTCCGCGCTGTGCTGAGTGTTAGATGCAAACAACTTCAGCAGAGGTCTTTTCCCAACATCTGGCTGCCAATGTCTGCACACAGCAGCTCTGGCCAGTAATGGTACATCTGCAGCAGCAGCTGGAGATGCTCCTGGCAATCATCTGGAAGCACAGCTGTGAGCAAATGCCATGCTGGACCTTTTCTATGGCTCATTCCAGGAGGTGTGAAATGGGGTGTCCCTGCAGCAAGACTCTGACTGAACACTTCTGGTTATCCAGGATTCACAACATCCCTAGCGGAATGAAAAGCTTTGCATCCCAGGCTGCAGGGTTAACAGAATGGGATGTACCAACCAGATGGGGCTTCATCTATGGCTGTCAGGAGCTCCTCTGCTCCTGACAGGGGAGGGAATCCTTCAGGGAATCCTCCAGGAAATCCTTCAGGGAATCCTTCAGGAACCGTGTCATAATTCTTCCCTAAGTTAGATTTATAAAAGAATGTTACACCTATGAATGTGTATTTCTCATGAATAACATGGGGAAAAGGAGTGCTCATTCTTGTGAAGGCAGTAGAGACTGATTACTCACACTTGAGGTACCAGCTTGGAACCAGCACGGTATCTGCCTCCAGCTCAGGGTTTGAAAGAGCACTCTCTGTGTCCATAACTACAGAACACGCACAAGAAGTTAGCATCACATTTACTCCTCTCATGGTCACACGGCAAGGCCTGGATGTGGAAGGTACTGACAGGGCACACACAGGTGGTTCTGTATTCTCACAGCTGCACAGGGGTCTGGCTGCCCTTGGGACACTGAGCTGGCAGCTCTCACATGAAGTGAAAAGCCATGGCGTGCCCACACGACCTGTGGCTAGGTCAGCCCTGGAGCCAGGCCAGGAGGCTGGATTACCAGAGGTGAGCGATGGACAACCAGAGCTGAGTGACGTATAACCGGCTGCCAGTGATGAATAACCAGTGCTAGTGATGGAAAGTCGGTGCTGAGGTTCTGGGCTTGAACTGGCCCTTCCCACCTCCTTGCTCCTTAGGAACCTCTGCCCATGCTGCACCCCAAAGCAGCTGCAGCCCCTCACTGCTGCCCTGGTGTGTCTGCCCCAGAGCCCACAGCGTGGTGGCCTCCTGGCTCAGCCAGCCCTAGTCCTGGCCCCGCTGCTGCCAGCCAGGGCTATGTGCTGGCCCCTGCCTGCCTACCTGCTCCCTGCCCAGCTACTGGAGCACTCTGGGCATTCTGGGCTTGCAGCGCCAGGAGAAAGAGGAGCAGGAGGCAGTGCCTCAGGGCCATGATCCCCCCTGCTGGCAACACTCTGCTGCTGCTGATGCTGCTGCCAAGCACCCCCTTGGAGTCACCAGGCTCGCTCTGGCACAGCCAGTGGCCCGGGACACTCTCCCATCCCTCGGGAGGCCAGGAGAGCGGCTAAGGCTGTCGCTTTGCACAGGCGAGGCTCTGCAGAACGAAAGGTAGAAAAAAGAATGGGCTTCTGTTGAGGGTTTAGTCAGGGTTTACTGAGGAAGTGCGGCAAAGGGATCCACAACCCAGGGGACCCAGTGAACTGCAAACCCTGGACTGGGCTGTGCAATGTGCTATAAAGGGGGAAAGGAACCTGGGAGGGGCTCGCCCACCCGCCAATGGGGTTACAGGAGGGCATGGGGAGCAGGAAAACAGGCATTTAGGAAAACCTATAGGGGCAAGTCGGGGGAGAGGCCCCAGGACCTGAACCTATCAACTGATGGCCTTGGTAGAAGTTTCTAGAGGGAGGAGATGGGCCGTCGAGTGATGGACCGGACAGCAGGGAGGGCTTTAAGGAGTGACACAGCAATTTTTAGGGAACATGGGGAGGAGCCATAGTGATTGACAATGAAGAGGAGGGAGGAGGCAACAGAGGCAGAACAATTTTAACTGGAAAAACTGGGACAAACTAAGGCATAACTTAGTGCAACTAAAACATACAAAACCACAATACAAAACTGCAGTGTTGCCCAGAGCACTGAACAAAACAAGTGGGGTTCTAGAACCTCACATCAAACAGAGCTCTCTGATCTCATGACAAAGTGGTGTCTCTGAACTCCCCATTGTATGCCCACGTTGCCTGTGAATTCCTGGACTTCCCCTCCACTGAATTTCCTTTTTCTGCACAGGAATGGAAGGAGCAAAACTGAGAAGGGTTTCTGCATTCTGGGAGGCAGCACTGTGCATGGGAATGCAGAGGCACTCATGCCTTATTCCTCAGAAACCCTATCAGAAGCCCTCTATGAGGGCTGTTTTAAAAACCCAGATGCAAGTGTCCTTCTTTGGTAGTATTTTTGTCTGACAGCATTGTGGCAAGAAACCTGCTTTTCCCATTTCTTCTGCTACAGTTTCATCACCTTTGATGGCAGCACTGCTTCCATTCTCCACTGTCACGCCAACATGGGTGTGCAGTGCTCACGCTTCTCCCAAGTGAGCCTGGTTAATTCCCTTGCCACTTCCAATCCCACTTCAAGCTCACTAAAGGAGCCCCACTAAATCCTGAGCCAAGATCCTTTTTCCCTTTGAGGCAGATGTAGCCCATGTGCACCATCAAGCCTGGTGTCCTGTAGAGTGACCCACGGTCAAAGCCCCACACTCCTGCTGGGAACATCAGGGTGCCAGGGATTCACTTCTAGAACCTTCCTGTGTCTGGGTCACTGCAAGTGGGACAAGTAAATTCCACATGCGCCCCAGATCCCTCAAGCTGTCATGCAGAGCCTCCTGTGACCAGTATCACGTTCCTTCCCCTCTGTATCTCACACAGCCAGCCGTCATCTTTCTGCTCCTTGATCCTCTTTGTGCTCACTGGGGAGGGACTGCCACATCCCCCATGACCTAAGTCACCATATCAGGTCTCCTTGATGTGCTCAGCACTGGACATCCCTCCTTCCCAGAACATCCTTCCCTCTCTGCCCAGACCTTCCTGATTCAGGGCAGCATTCCAAATGAGCTCCTAGAGAAATTTTTGCATGTCACTCCTCACCAGCATGTCCTTATTCTGGTGCAGGAAAGCCTTGTTAATGGGCGCTGCTGGGAAAGCAGGCTGAGGCGTGCACAAACAGGTCCTGCACTGCAGTGCAAGTTTCTCAGAGCTCCTGTCACAGCCCCAGCCCTTCTCCCAGCTCTGTGCATTGTACCCCAACAGAAACGAACTTACAGCTTTTAGAAATGAATTTCTTTATCAAAATCAGAGAAAAAACCATCGTCTGCTAATACAAGGTATCACTATCACCATCACAAAAAGTATCCCTACCACTAAGAATATCAGTATCTCTTATCACTAAAATCAGCACGGTCCTCTAATATTAAGTGTCATTATTAGAATCACTATCACTAAAAGAATCAATATCTATCACTATCACTATCTTTCACTATCACTAAAAGAATCACTATCACTATCACTCTCATATTACTATCCCTATCACTACCTCTATCACTATCTATCACTATCACTGAAGAGTCCCTATTACTAGAACTATCTATCACTACCACTAAAAGAATCACTGTCACTCTCACTATCAGTATCCCTATCACTACCACTACCACTATCCCTATCTATCACTTATCACTATTACTAATCTTCATCTTGGAACATAAAGTATTCCTCCTGGTACTGGTTGCAGGGGCACCAGGAGGCTGTGGGCTGAGGAGTCTCCAGGGAAATCCAGCAGTCCTGTGAAGTAGCCCCCTCAGCCAGAGCACAGCTGGGACACGTCGTCAGAGGAGACGGGTCTGCGCGCATGTTCTTGTATAGCCGGGCCAGCTCTGCTGCAAAGATCTCAGGAAAGAGGCGGCAGCTGTCCTGAACCCGTTGGCCTGGGGTCCCTCGCCACTTCCTGGACCTTCTCCTGACTCTGTTTCTTCTCTAAGCAGGCCATGGCTTTCCCAGGAAGAGTCCCAGCCCTGTCCTGATGCCTCTTTGTCTTCCTGGGCCCTCCTGTAGAAACAGATTTCCAAGAAAGAAGACTCCTCATAGATAGGAATTTGGAGCACAGTTAAACTGCACTGCAGCGATTACCACAGAGCTGCCTGGGCAATCCAGCATGGTGCAATCACTTCATTGCCAAAGGCAGCAATGAATAACTCACATGTCTCTCTTGGGCAGCTGACACATGACGATGTACCCAGCTACTGCTGCAAGCAGAATCACAGCCGAGACTGGAAGTGATGCTAGGAGGTACTTCTTGCTGAATTCCCACTGTCCAAGAGTCTCAACTTTTTGTCCAGCAGGTGATCCTAGCAGTAGAAAAGACAATGTGAGAGACAATATTTGTACTCTGCACTAGGGATAATCCCACAGTGTGCTTTACATGCCCGAGAATTATTTTGTTCAGAGATTTCTTCCTCTGGCTCTGGTGTCTCAGCATCAGGGACCAAGAGAAGAGGTTCTCATGGGGAAGAGCCCAGTGTGTGCCAGGGAGCACCACTGCCCCTGTCTTTTCCACTGGGCTGCAGGCCAGGGCTGTGTGCTGGGCAGCTGCAATTCATCCATGGAGAGCACTGCAGGGATACAGCAGAAATGCTGCTCTTCTTCCAAGACAGCATCACCCAAGCACTCACTGGAATATTCCTCAGGCTCAGCAAGAGTGCTGGTGTCCCGTATTACTTCTCTTTCTTCATCTGAGCTTGGCTCACTGTCATTTTCTTCCACAGGGAGGGTCTCTGGCAAAGTCTCAGAATCTGTCCCTTCATAAAAAAACATTGGACACTTTAACCAGAAGCCACTGCCCCTTACCACAAGCCTGGTACCATGGCCTGGGAATTCTGGCAGGTGGCAGTGAGGAGCCCGCTGTGCCCAAAGACAAGAGGAATCCATAGCCCAGTTTTCTGCCATGCAACATGAAATGCAGACCCAAACCACCCAAGACTTAATCAATCAAATGACCCCCAGAAAGAATGCCTTCTGGCTCATACTCATATTTGAGGTCCAGCTTCAACCCATCCCTGAGCCTGAGGTTGGGCAGGGGCAGCCAAGACTGCGTGGGATATCATTTTTGCCTCTGTGCTGTGCTAAGTGTTCGATGCAAACAACTTCAGCAGAGGTCTTTTCCCAACATCTGGCTGCCAATGTCTGCACACAGCAGCTCTGGCCAGTAATGGTACATCTGCAGCAGCAGCTGGAGATGCTCCTGGCAATCATCTGGAAGCACAGCTGTGAGCAAATGCCATGCTGGACCTTTTCTATGGCTCATTCCAGGAGGTGTGAAATGGGGTGTCCCTGCAGCAAGACTCTGACTGAACACTTCTGGTTATCCAGGATTCACAACATCCCTAGCAGAATGAAAAGCTTCGCATCCCAGGCTGCAGGGTTAACAGAATGGGATGTACCAACCAGATGGGGCTTCATCTATGGCTGTCAGGAGCTCCTCTGCTCCTGACAGGGGAGGGAATCCTTCAGGGAATCCTCCAGGAAATCCTTCAGGGAATCCTTCAGGAACCGTGTCATAATTCTTCCCTAAGTTAGATTTATAAAAGAATGTTACACCTATGAATGTGTATTTCTCATGAATAACATGGGGAAAAGGAGTGCTCATTCTTGTGAAGGCAGTAGAGACTGATTACTCACACTTGAGGTACCAGCTTGGAACCAGCATGGTATCTGCCTCCAGCTCAGGGTTTGAAAGAGCACTCTCTGTGTCCATAACTACAGAACACGCACAAGAAGTTAGCATCACATTTACTCCTCTCATGGTCACACGGCAAGGCCTGGATGTGGAAGGTACTGACAGGGCACACACAGGTGGTTCTGTATTCTCACAGCTGCACAGGGGTCTGGCTGCCCTTGGGACACTGAGCTGGCAGCTCTCACATGAAGTGAAAAGCCATGGCGTGCCCACACGACCTGTGGCTAGGTCAGCCCTGGAGCCAGGCCAGGAGGCTGGATTACCAGAGGTGAGCGATGGACAACCAGAGCTGAGTGACGTATAACCGGCTGCCAGTGATGAATAACCAGTGCTAGTGATGGAAAGTCGGTGCTGAGGTTCTGGGCTTGAACTGGCCCTTCCCACCTCCTTGCTCCTTAGGAACCTCTGCCCATGCTGCACCCCAAAGCAGCTGCAGCCCCTCACTCCTGCCCTGGCGTGTCTGCCCCAGTGCCCACAGCGTGGTGGCCTCCTGGCTCAGCCAGCCCTAGTCCTGGCCCCGCTGCTGCCAGCCAGGGCTATGTGCTGGCCCCTGCCTGCCTACCTGCTCCCTGCCCAGCTGTTGGAGCACTCTGGGCATTCTGGGCTTGCAGGGCCAGGAGAAAAAGGAGCAGGAGGCAGTGCCTCAGGGCCATGATCCCCCCTGCTGGCAACACTCTGCTGCTGCTGATGCTGCTGCCAAGCACCCCCTTGGAGTCACCAGGCTCGCTCTGGCACAGCCAGTGGCCCGGGACACTCTCCCATCCCTCGGGAGGCCAGGAGAGCGGCTAAGGCTGTCGCTTTGCACAGGCGAGGCTCTGCAGAACGAAAGGTAGAAAAAAGAATGGGCTTCTGTTGAGGGTTTAGTCAGGGTTTACTGAGGAAGTGCAGCAAAGGGATCCACAACCCAGGGGACCCAGTGAACTGCAAACCCTGGACTGGGCTGTGCAATGTGCTATAAAGGGGGAAAGGAACCTGGGAGGGGCTCGCCCACCCGCCAATGGGGTTACAGGAGGGCATGGGGAGCAGGAAAACAGGCATTTAGGAAAACCAATAGGGGCAAGTCGGGGGAGAGGCCCCAGGACCTGAACCTATCAACTGATGGCCTTGGTAGAAGTTTCTAGAGGGAGGAGATGGGCCGTCGAGTGATGGACCGGACAGCAGGGAGGGCTTTAAGGAGTGACACAGCAATTTTTAGGGAACATGGGGAGGAGCCATAGTGATTGACAATGAAGAGGAGGGAGGAGGCAACAGGGGCAGAACAATTTTAACTGGAAAAACTGGGACAAACTAAGGCATAACTTAGTGCAACTAAAACATACAAAACCACAATACAAAACTGCAGTGTTGCCCAGAGCACTGAACAAAACAAGTGGGGTTCTAGAACCTCACATCAAACAGAGCTCTCTGATCTCATGACAAAGTGGTGTCTCTGAACTCCCCATTGTATGCCCACGTTGCCTGTGAATTCCTGGACTTCCCCTCCACTGAATTTCCTTTTTTTGCACAGGAATGGAAGGAGCAAAACTGAGAAGGGTTTATGCATTCTGGGAGGCAGCACTGTGCATGGGAATGCAGAGGCACTCATGCCTTATTCCTCAGAAACCCTATCAGAAGCCCTCTATGAGGGCTGTTTTAAAAACCCAGATGCAAGTGTCCTTCTTTGGTAGTATTTTTGTCTGACAGCATTGTGGCAAGAAACCTGCTTTTCCCATTTCTTCTGCTACAGTTTCATCACCTTTGATGGCAGCACTGCTTCCATTCTCCACTGTCACGCCAACATGGGTGTGCAGTGCTCACGCTTCTCCCAAGTGAGCCTGGTTAATTCCCTTGCCACTTCCAATCCCACTTCAAGCTCACTAAAGGAGCCCCACTAAATCCTGAGCCAAGATCCTTTTTCCCTTTGAGGCAGATGTAGCCCATGTGCACCATCAAGCCTGGTGTCCTGTAGAGTGACCCACGGTCAAAGCCCCACACTCCTGCTGGGAACATCAGGGTGCCAGGGATTCACTTCTAGAACCTTCCTGTGTCTGGGTCACTGCAAGTGGGACAAGTAAATTCCACATGCGCCCCAGATCCCTCAAGCTGTCATGCAGAGCCTCCTGTGACCAGTATCACGTTCCTTCCCCTCTGTATCTCACACAGCCAGCCGTCATCTTTCTGCTCCTTGATCCTCTTTGTGCTCACTGGGGAGGGACTGCCACATCCCCCATGACCTAAGTCACCATATCAGGTCTCCTTGATGTGCTCAGCACTGGACATCCCTCCTTCCCAGAACATCCTTCCCTCTCTGCCCAGACCTTCCTGATTCAGGGCAGCATTCCAAATGAGCTCCTAGAGAAATTTTTGCATGTCACTCCTCACCAGCATGTCCTTATTCTGGTGCAGGAAAGCCTTGTTAATGGGCGCTGCTGGGAAAGCAGGCTGAGGCGTGCACAAACAGGTCCTGCACTGCAGTGCAAGTTTCTCAGAGCTCCTGTCACAGCCCCAGCCCTTCTCCCAGCTCTGTGCATTGTACCCCAACAGAAACGAACTTACAGCTTTTAGAAATGAATTTCTTTATCAAAATCAGAGAAAAAACCATCGTCTGCTAATACAAGGTATCACTATCACCATCACAAAAAGTATCCCTACCACTAAGAATATCAGTATCTCTTATCACTAAAATCAGCACGGTCCTCTAATATTAAGTGTCATTATTAGAATCACTATCACTAAAAGAATCAATATCTATCACTATCACTATCTTTCACTATCACTAAAAGAATCACTATCACTATCACTCTCATATTACTATCCCTATCACTACCTCTATCACTATCTATCACTATCACTGAAGAGTCCCTATTACTAGAACTATCTATCACTACCACTAAAAGAATCACTGTCACTCTCACTATCAGTATCCCTATCACTACCACTACCACTATCCCTATCTATCACTTATCACTATTACTAATCTTCATCTTGGAACATAAAGTATTCCTCCTGGTACTGGTTGCAGGGGCACCAGGAGGCTGTGGGCTGAGGAGTCTCCAGGGAAATCCAGCAGTCCTGTGAAGTAGCCCCCTCAGCCAGAGCACAGCTGGGACACGTCGTCAGAGGAGACGGGTCTGCGCGCATGTTCTTGTATAGCCGGGCCAGCTCTGCTGCAAAGATCTCAGGAAAGAGGCGGCAGCTGTCCTGAACCCGTTGGCCTGGGGTCCCTCGCCACTTCCTGGACCTTCTCCTGACTCTGTTTCTTCTCTAAGCAGGCCATGGCTTTCCCAGGAAGAGTCCCAGCCCTGTCCTGATGCCTCTTTGTCTTCCTGGGCCCTCCTGTAGAAACAGATTTCCAAGAAAGAAGACTCCTCATAGATAGGAATTTGGAGCACAGTTAAACTGCACTGCAGCGATTACCACAGAGCTGCCTGGGCAATCCAGCATGGTGCAATCACTTCATTGCCAAAGGCAGCAATGAATAACTCACATGTCTCTCTTGGGCAGCTGACACATGACGATGTACCCAGCTACTGCTGCAAGCAGAATCACAGCCGAGACTGGAAGTGATGCTAGGAGGTACTTCTTGCTGAATTCCCACTGTCCAAGAGTCTCAACTTTTTGTCCAGCAGGTGATCCTAGCAGTAGAAAAGACAATGTGAGAGACAATATTTGTACTCTGCACTAGGGATAATCCCACAGTGTGCTTTACATGCCCGAGAATTATTTTGTTCAGAGATTTCTTCCTCTGGCTCTGGTGTCTCAGCATCAGGGACCAAGAGAAGAGGTTCTCATGGGGAAGAGCCCAGTGTGTGCCAGGGAGCACCACTGCCCCTGTCTTTTCCACTGGGCTGCAGGCCAGGGCTGTGTGCTGGGCAGCTGCAATTCATCCATGGAGAGCACTGCAGGGATACAGCAGAAATGCTGCTCTTCTTCCAAGACAGCATCACCCAAGCACTCACTGGAATATTCCTCAGGCTCAGCAAGAGTGCTGGTGTCCCGTATTACTTCTCTTTCTTCATCTGAGCTTGGCTCACTGTCATTTTCTTCCACAGGGAGGGTCTCTGGCAAAGTCTCAGAATCTGTCCCTTCATAAAAAAACATTGGACACTTTAACCAGAAGCCACTGCCCCTTACCACAAGCCTGGTACCATGGCCTGGGAATTCTGGCAGGTGGCAGTGAGGAGCCCGCTGTGCCCAAAGACAAGAGGAATCCATAGCCCAGTTTTCTGCCATGCAACATGAAATGCAGACCCAAACCACCCAAGACTTAATCAATCAAATGACCCCCAGAAAGAATGCCTTCTGGCTCATACTCATATTTGAGGTCCAGCTTCAACCCATCCCTGAGCCTGAGGTTGGGCAGGGGCAGCCAAGACTGCGTGGGATATCATTTTTGCCTCTGTGCTGTGCTAAGTGTTCGATGCAAACAACTTCAGCAGAGGTCTTTTCCCAACATCTGGCTGCCAATGTCTGCACACAGCAGCTCTGGCCAGTAATGGTACATCTGCAGCAGCAGCTGGAGATGCTCCTGGCAATCATCTGGAAGCACAGCTGTGAGCAAATGCCATGCTGGACCTTTTCTATGGCTCATTCCAGGAGGTGTGAAATGGGGTGTCCCTGCAGCAAGACTCTGACTGAACACTTCTGGTTATCCAGGATTCACAACATCCCTAGCGGAATGAAAAGCTTCGCATCCCAGGCTGCAGGGTTAACAGAATGGGATGTACCAACCAGATGGGGCTTCATCTATGGCTGTCAGGAGCTCCTCTGCTCCTGACAGGGGAGGGAATCCTTCAGGGAATCCTCCAGGAAATCCTTCAGGGAATCCTTCAGGAACCGTGTCATAATTCTTCCCTAAGTTAGATTTATAAAAGAATGTTACACCTATGAATGTGTATTTCTCATGAATAACATGGGGAAAAGGAGTGCTCATTCTTGTGAAGGCAGTAGAGACTGATTACTCACACTTGAGGTACCAGCTTGGAACCAGCATGGTATCTGCCTCCAGCTCAGGGTTTGAAAGAGCACTCTCTGTGTCCATAACTACAGAACACGCACAAGAAGTTAGCATCACATTTACTCCTCTCATGGTCACACGGCAAGGCCTGGATGTGGAAGGTACTGACAGGGCACACACAGGTGGTTCTGTATTCTCACAGCTGCACAGGGGTCTGGCTGCCCTTGGGACACTGAGCTGGCAGCTCTCACATGAAGTGAAAAGCCATGGCGTGCCCACACGACCTGTGGCTAGGTCAGCCCTGGAGCCAGGCCAGGAGGCTGGATTACCAGAGGTGAGCGATGGACAACCAGAGCTGAGTGACGTATAACCGGCTGCCAGTGATGAATAACCAGTGCTAGTGATGGAAAGTCGGTGCTGAGGTTCTGGGCTTGAACTGGCCCTTCCCACCTCCTTGCTCCTTAGGAACCTCTGCCCATGCTGCACCCCAAAGCAGCTGCAGCCCCTCACTCCTGCCCTGGCGTGTCTGCCCCAGTGCCCACAGCGTGGTGGCCTCCTGGCTCAGCCAGCCCTAGTCCTGGCCCCGCTGCTGCCAGCCAGGGCTATGTGCTGGCCCCTGCCTGCCTACCTGCTCCCTGCCCAGCTGTTGGAGCACTCTGGGCATTCTGGGCTTGCAGGGCCAGGAGAAAAAGGAGCAGGAGGCAGTGCCTCAGGGCCATGATCCCCCCTGCTGGCAACACTCTGCTGCTGCTGATGCTGCTGCCAAGCACCCCCTTGGAGTCACCAGGCTCGCTCTGGCACAGCCAGTGGCCCGGGACACTCTCCCATCCCTCGGGAGGCCAGGAGAGCGGCTAAGGCTGTCGCTTTGCACAGGCGAGGCTCTGCAGAACGAAAGGTAGAAAAAAGAATGGGCTTCTGTTGAGGGTTTAGTCAGGGTTTACTGAGGAAGTGCGGCAAAGGGATCCACAACCCAGGGGACCCAGTGAACTGCAAACCCTGGACTGGGCTGTGCAATGTGCTATAAAGGGGGAAAGGAACCTGGGAGGGGCTCGCCCACCCGCCAATGGGGTTACAGGAGGGCATGGGGAGCAGGAAAACAGGCATTTAGGAAAACCAATAGGGGCAAGTCGGGGGAGAGGCCCCAGGACCTGAACCTATCAACTGATGGCCTTGGTAGAAGTTTCTAGAGGGAGGAGATGGGCCGTCGAGTGATGGACCGGACAGCAGGGAGGGCTTTAAGGAGTGACACAGCAATTTTTAGGGAACATGGGGAGGAGCCATAGTGATTGACAATGAAGAGGAGGGAGGAGGCAACAGGGGCAGAACAATTTTAACTGGAAAAACTGGGACAAACTAAGGCATAACTTAGTGCAACTAAAACATACAAAACCACAATACAAAACTGCAGTGTTGCCCAGAGCACTGAACAAAACAAGTGGGGTTCTAGAACCTCACATCAAACAGAGCTCTCTGATCTCATGACAAAGTGGTGTCTCTGAACTCCCCATTGTATGCCCACGTTGCCTGTGAATTCCTGGACTTCCCCTCCACTGAATTTCCTTTTTTTGCACAGGAATGGAAGGAGCAAAACTGAGAAGGGTTTATGCATTCTGGGAGGCAGCACTGTGCATGGGAATGCAGAGGCACTCATGCCTTATTCCTCAGAAACCCTATCAGAAGCCCTCTATGAAGGCTGTTTTAAAAACCCAGATGCAAGTGTCCTTCTTTGGTAGTATTTTTGTCTGACAGCATTGTGGCAAGAAACCTGCTTTTCCCATTTCTTCTGCTACAGTTTCATCACCTTTGATGGCAGCACTGCTTCCATTCTCCACTGTCACGCCAACATGGGTGTGCAGTGCTCACGCTTCTCCCAAGTGAGCCTGGTTAATTCCCTTGCCACTTCCAATCCCACTTCAAGCTCACTAAAGGAGCCCCACTAAATCCTGAGCCAAGATCCTTTTTCCCTTTGAGGCAGATGTAGCCCATGTGCACCATCAAGCCTGGTGTCCTGTAGAGTGACCCACGATCAAAGCCCCACACTCCTGCTGGGAACATCAGGGTGCCAGGGATTCACTTCTAGAACCTTCCTGTGTCTGGGTCACTGCAAGTGGGACAAGTAAATTCCACATGCGCCCCAGATCCCTCAAGCTGTCATGCAGAGCCTCCTGTGACCAGTATCACGTTCCTTCCCCTCTGTATCTCACACAGCCAGCCGTCATCTTTCTGCTTCTTGATCCTCTTTGTGCTCACTGGGGAGGGACTGCCACATCCCCCATGACCTAAGTCACCATATCAGGTCTCCTTGATGTGCTCAGCACTGGACATCCCTCCTTCCCAGAACATCCTTCCCTCTCTGCCCAGACCTTCCTGATTCAGGGCAGCATTCCAAATGAGCTCCTAGAGAAATTTTTGCATGTCACTCCTCACCAGCATGTCCTTATTCTGGTGCAGGAAAGCCTTGTTAATGGGCGCTGCTGGGAAAGCAGGCTGAGGCGTGCACAAACAGGTCCTGCACTGCAGTGCAAGTTTCTCAGAGCTCCTGTCACAGCCCCAGCCCTTCTCCCAGCTCTGTGCATTGTACCCCAACAGAAACGAACTTACAGCTTTTAGAAATGAATTTCTTTATCAAAATCAGAGAAAAAACCATCGTCTGCTAATACAAGGTATCACTATCACCATCACAAAAAGTATCCCTACCACTAAGAATATCAGTATCTCTTATCACTAAAATCAGCACGGTCCTCTAATATTAAGTGTCATTATTAGAATCACTATCACTAAAAGAATCAATATCTATCACTATCACTATCTTTCACTATCACTAAAAGAATCACTATCACTATGACTCTCATATTACTATCCCTATCACTACCTCTATCACTATCTATCACTATCACTGAAGAGTCCCTATTACTAGAACTATCTATCACTACCACTAAAAGAATCACTGTCACTCTCACTATCAGTATCCCTATCACTACCACTACCACTATCCCTATCTATCACTTATCACTATTACTAATCTTCATCTTGGAACATAAAGTATTCCTCCTGGTACTGGTTGCAGGGGCACCAGGAGGCTGTGGGCTGAGGAGTCTCCAGGGAAATCCAGCAGTCCTGTGAAGTAGCCCCCTCAGCCAGAGCACAGCTGGGACACGTGGTCTGAGGTGACGGGTCTGCGCGCATGTTCTTGTATAGCCGGGCCAGCTCTGCTGCAAAGATCTCAGGAAAGAGGCGGCAGCTGTCCTGAACCCGTTGGCCTGGGGTCCCTCGCCACTTCCTGGACCTTCTCCTGACTCTGTTTCTTCTCTAAGCAGGCCATGGCTTTCCCAGGAAGAGTCCCAGCCCTGTCCTGATGCCTCTTTGTCTTCCTGGGCCCTCCTGTAGAAACAGATTTCCAAGAAAGAAGACTCCTCATAGATAGGAATTTGGAGCACAGTTAAACTGCACTGCAGCGATTACCACAGAGCTGCCTGGGCAATCCAGCATGGTGCAATCACTTCATTGCCAAAGGCAGCAATGAATAACTCACATGTCTCTCTTGGGCAGCTGACACATGACGATGTACCCAGCTACTGCTGCAAGCAGAATCACAGCCGAGACTGGAAGTGATGCTAGGAGGTACTTCTTGCTGAATTCCCACTGTCCAAGAGTCTCAACTTTTTGTCCAGCAGGTGATCCTAGCAGTAGAAAAGACAATGTGAGAGACAATATTTGTACTCTGCACTAGGGATAATCCCACAGTGTGCTTTACATGCCCGAGAATTATTTTGTTCAGAGATTTCTTCCTCTGGCTCTGGTGTCTCAGCATCAGGGACCAAGAGAAGAGGTTCTCATGGGGAAGAGCCCAGTGTGTGCCAGGGAGCAGCACTGCCCCTGTCTTTTCCACTGGGCTGCAGGCCAGGGCTGTGTGCTGGGCAGCTGCAATTCATCCATGGAGAGCACTGCAGGGATACAGCAGAAATGCTGCTCTTCTTCCAAGACAGCATCACCCAAGCACTCACTGGAATATTCCTCAGGCTCAGCAAGAGTGCTGGTGTCCCGTATTACTTCTCTTTCTTCATCTGAGCTTGGCTCACTGTCATTTTCTTCCACAGGGAGGGTCTCTGGCAAAGTCTCAGAATCTGTCCCTTCATAAAAAAACATTGGACACTTTAACCAGAAGCCACTGCCCCTTACCACAAGCCTGGTACCATGGCCTGGGAATTCTGGCAGGTGGCAGTGAGGAGCCCGCTGTGCCCAAAGACAAGAGGAATCCATAGCCCAGTTTTCTGCCATGCAACATGAAATGCAGACCCAAACCACCCAAGACTTAATCAATCAAATGACCCCCAGAAAGAATGCCTTCTGGCTCATACTCATACTTGAGGTCCAGCTTCAACCCATCCCTGAGCCTGAGGTTGGGCAGGGGCAGCCAAGACTGCGTGGGATATCATTTTTGCCTCTGTGCTGTGCTAAGTGTTCGATGAAAACAACTTCAGCAGAGGTCTTTTCCCAACATCTGGCTGCCAATGTCTGCACACAGCAGCTCTGGCCAGTAATGGTACATCTGCAGCAGCAGCTGGAGATGCTCCTGGCAATCATCTGGAAGCACAGCTGTGAGCAAATGCCATGCTGGACCTTTTCTATGGCTCATTCCAGGAGGTGTGAAATGGGGTGTCCCTGCAGCAAGACTCTGACTGAACACTTCTGGTTATCCAGGATTCACAACATCCCTAGCGGAATGAAAAGCTTCGCATCCCAGGCTGCAGGGTTAACAGAATGGGATGTACCAACCAGATGGGGCTTCATCTATGGCTGTCAGGAGCTCCTCTGCTCCTGACAGGGGAGGGAATCCTTCAGGGAATCCTCCAGGAAATCCTTCAGGGAATCCTTCAGGAACCGTGTCATAATTCTTCCCTAAGTTAGATTTATAAAAGAATGTTACACCTATGAATGTGTATTTCTCATGAATAACATGGGGAAAAGGAGTGCTCATTCTTGTGAAGGCAGTAGAGACTGATTACTCACACTTGAGGTACCAGCTTGGAACCAGCATGGTATCTGCCTCCAGCTCAGGGTTTGAAAGAGCACTCTCTGTGTCCATAACTACAGAACACGCACAAGAAGTTAGCATCACATTTACTCCTCTCATGGTCACACGGCAAGGCCTGGATGTGGAAGGTACTGACAGGGCACACACAGGTGGTTCTGTATTCTCACAGCTGCACAGGGGTCTGGCTGCCCTTGGGACACTGAGCTGGCAGCTCTCACATGAAGTGAAAAGCCATGGCGTGCCCACACGACCTGTGGCTAGGTCAGCCCTGGAGCCAGGCCAGGAGGCTGGATTACCAGAGGTGAGCGATGGACAACCAGAGCTGAGTGACGTATAACCGGCTGCCAGTGATGAATAACCAGTGCTAGTGATGGAAAGTCGGTGCTGAGGTTCTGGGCTTGAACTGGCCCTTCCCACCTCCTTGCTCCTTAGGAACCTCTGCCCATGCTGCACCCCAAAGCAGCTGCAGCCCCTCACTCCTGCCCTGGCGTGTCTGCCCCAGTGCCCACAGCGTGGTGGCCTCCTGGCTCAGCCAGCCCTAGTCCTGGCCCCGCTGCTGCCAGCCAGGGCTATGTGCTGGCCCCTGCCTGCCTACCTGCTCCCTGCCCAGCTGTTGGAGCACTCTGGGCATTCTGGGCTTGCAGGGCCAGGAGAAAAAGGAGCAGGAGGCAGTGCCTCAGGGCCATGATCCCCCCTGCTGGCAACACTCTGCTGCTGCTGATGCTGCTGCCAAGCACCCCCTTGGAGTCACCAGGCTCGCTCTGGCACAGCCAGTGGCCCGGGACACTCTCCCATCCCTCGGGAGGCCAGGAGAGCGGCTAAGGCTGTCGCTTTGCACAGGCGAGGCTCTGCAGAACGAAAGGTAGAAAAAAGAATGGGCTTCTGTTGAGGGTTTAGTCAGGGTTTACTGAGGAAGTGCGGCAAAGGGATCCACAACCCAGGGGACCCAGTGAACTGCAAACCCTGGACTGGGCTGTGCAATGTGCTATAAAGGGGGAAAGGAACCTGGGAGGGGCTCGCCCACCCGCCAATGGGGTTACAGGAGGGCATGGGGAGCAGGAAAACAGGCATTTAGGAAAACCAATAGGGGCAAGTCGGGGGAGAGGCCCCAGGACCTGAACCTATCAACTGATGGCCTTGGTAGAAGTTTCTAGAGGGAGGAGATGGGCCGTCGAGTGATGGACCGGACAGCAGGGAGGGCTTTAAGGAGTGACACAGCAATTTTTAGGGAACATGGGGAGGAGCCATAGTGATTGACAATGAAGAGGAGGGAGGAGGCAACAGAGGCAGAACAATTTTAACTGGAAAAACTGGGACAAACTAAGGCATAACTTAGTGCAACTAAAACATACAAAACCACAATACAACAGTGCAGTGTTGCCCAGAGCACTGAACAAAACAAGTGGGGTTCTAGAACCTCACATCAAACAGAGCTCTCTGATCTCATGACAAAGTGGTGTCTCTGAACTCCCCATTGTATGCCCACGTTGCCTGTGAATTCCTGGACTTCCCCTCCACTGAATTTCCTTTTTCTGCACAGGAATGGAAGGAGCAAAACTGAGAAGGGTTTATGCATTCTGGGAGGCAGCACTGTGCATGGGAATGCAGAGGCACTCATGCCTTATTCCTCAGAAACCCTATCAGAAGCCCTCTATGAAGGCTGTTTTAAAAACCCAGATGCAAGTGTCCTTCTTTGGTAGTATTTTTGTCTGACAGCATTGTGGCAAGAAACCTGCTTTTCCCATTTCTTCTGCTACAGTTTCATCACCTTTGATGGCAGCACTGCTTCCATTCTCCACTGTCACGCCAACATGGGTGTGCAGTGCTCACGCTTCTCCCAAGTGAGCCTGGTTAATTCCCTTGCCACTTCCAATCCCACTTCAAGCTCACTAAAGGAGCCCCACTAAATCCTGAGCCAAGATCCTTTTTCCCTTTGAGGCAGATGTAGCCCATGTGCACCATCAAGCCTGGTGTCCTGTAGAGTGACCCACGATCAAAGCCCCACACTCCTGCTGGGAACATCAGGGTGCCAGGGATTCACTTCTAGAACCTTCCTGTGTCTGGGTCACTGCAAGTGGGACAAGTAAATTCCACATGCGCCCCAGATCCCTCAAGCTGTCATGCAGAGCCTCCTGTGACCAGTATCACGTTCCTTCCCCTCTGTATCTCACACAGCCAGCCGTCATCTTTCTGCTTCTTGATCCTCTTTGTGCTCACTGGGGAGGGACTGCCACATCCCCCATGACCTAAGTCACCATATCAGGTCTCCTTGATGTGCTCAGCACTGGACATCCCTCCTTCCCAGAACATCCTTCCCTCTCTGCCCAGACCTTCCTGATTCAGGGCAGCATTCCAAATGAGCTCCTAGAGAAATTTTTGCATGTCACTCCTCACCAGCATGTCCTTATTCTGGTGCAGGAAAGCCTTGTTAATGGGCGCTGCTGGGAAAGCAGGCTGAGGCGGGCACAAACAGGTCCTGCACTGCAGTGCAAGTTTCTCAGAGCTCCTGTCACAGCCCCAGCCCTTCTCCCAGCTCTGTGCATTGTACCCCAACAGAAACAGCCACAACAGGAAAGAACTTACAGCTTTTAGAAATGAATTTCTTTATCAAAATCAGAGAAAAAACCATCGTCTGCTAATACAAGGTATCACTATCACCATCACAAAAAGTATCCCTACCACTAAGAATATCAGTATCTCTTATCACTAAAATCAGCACGGTCCTCTAATATTAAGTGTCATTATTAGAATCACTATCACTAAAAGAATCAATATCTATCACTATCACTATCTTTCACTATCACTAAAAGAATCACTATCACTATCACTCTCATATTACTATCCCTATCACTACCTCTATCACTATCTATCACTATCACTGAAGAGTCCCTATTACTAGAACTATCTATCACTACCACTAAAAGAATCACTGTCACTCTCACTATCAGTATCCCTATCACTACCACTACCACTATCCCTATCTATCACTTATCACTATTACTAATCATCCTCTTCAAACATAAAGTATTCCTCCTGGTACTGGTTGCAGGGGCACCAGGAGGCTGTGGGCTGAGGAGTCTCCAGGGAAATCCAGCAGTCCTGTGAAGTAGCCCCCTCAGCCAGAGCACAGCTGGGACACGTCGTCAGAGGAGACGGGTCTGCGCGCATGTTCTTGTATAGCCGGGCCAGCTCTGCTGCAAAGATCTCAGGAAAGAGGCGGCAGCTGTCCTGAACCCGTTGGCCTGGGGTCCCTCGCCACTTCCTGGACCTTCTCCTGACTCTGTTTCTTCTCTAAGCAGGCCATGGCTTTCCCAGGAAGAGTCCCAGCCCTGTCCTGATGCCTCTTTGTCTTCCTGGGCCCTCCTGTAGAAACAGATTTCCAAGAAAGAAGACTCCTCATAGATAGGAATTTGGAGCACAGTTAAACTGCACTGCAGCGATTACCACAGAGCTGCCTGGGCAATCCAGCATGGTGCAATCACTTCATTGCCAAAGGCAGCAATGAATAACTCACATGTCTCTCTTGGGCAGCTGACACATGACGATGTACCCAGCTACTGTTGCAAGCAGAATCACAGCCGAGACTGGAAGTGATGCTAGGAGGTACTTCTTGCTGAATTCCCACTGTCCAAGAGTCTCAACTTTTTGTCCAGCAGGTGATCCTAGCAGTAGAAAAGACAATGTGAGAGACAATATTTGTACTCTGCACTAGGGATAATCCCACAGTGTGCTTTACATGCCCGAGAATTATTTTGTTCAGAGATTTCTTCCTCTGGCTCTGGTGTCTCAGCATCAGGGACCAAGAGAAGAGGTTCTCATGGGGAAGAGCCCAGTGTGTGCCAGGGATCAGCACTGCCCCTGTCTTTTCCACTGGGCTGCAGGCCAGGGCTGTGTGCTGGGCAGCTGCAATTCATCCATGGAGAGCACTGCAGGGATACAGCAGAAATGCTGCTCTTCTTCCAAGACAGCATCACCCAAGCACTCACTGGAATATTCCTCAGGCTCAGCAAGAGTGCTGGTGTCCCGTATTACTTCTCTTTCTTCATCTGAGCTTGGCTCACTGTCATTTTCTTCCACAGGGAGGGTCTCTGGCAAAGTCTCAGAATCTGTCCCTTCATAAAAAAACATTGGACACTTTAACCAGAAGCCACTGCCCCTTACCACAAGCCTGGTACCATGGCCTGGGAATTCTGGCAGGTGGCAGTGAGGAGCCCGCTGTGCCCAAAGACAAGAGGAATCCATAGCCCAGTTTTCTGCCATGCAACATGAAATGCAGACCCAAACCACCCAAGACTTAATCAATCAAATGACCCCCAGAAAGAATGCCTTCTGGCTCATACTCATATTTGAGGTCCAGCTTCAACCCATCCCTGAGCCTGAGGTTGGGCAGGGGCAGCCAAGACTGCGTGGGATATCATTTTTGCCTCCGTGCTGTGCTGAGTGTTCGATGCAAACAACTTCAGCAGAGGTCTTTTCCCAACATCTGGCTGCCAATGTCTGCACACAGCAGCTCTGGCCAGTAATGGTACATCTGCAGCAGCAGCTGGAGATGCCCCTGGCAATCATCTGGAAGCACAGCTGTGAGCAAATGCCATGCTGGACCTTTTCTATGGCTCATTCCAGGAGGTGTGAAATGGGGTGTCCCTGCAGCAAGACTCTGACTGAACACTTCTGGTTATCCAGGATTCACAACATCCCTAGCGGAATGAAAAGCTTTGCATCCCAGGCTGCAGGGTTAACAGAATGGGATGTACCAACCAGATGGGGCTTCATCTATGGCTGTCAGGAGCTCCTCTGCTCCTGACAGGGGAGGGAATCCTTCAGGGAATCCTCCAGGAAATCCTTCAGGGAATCCTTCAGGAACCGTGTCATAATTCTTCCCTAAGTTAGATTTATAAAAGAATGTTACACCTATGAATGTGTATTTCTCATGAATAACATGGGGAAAAGGAGTGCTCATTCTTGTGAAGGCAGTAGAGACTGATTACTCACACTTGAGGTACCAGCTTGGAACCAGCATGGTATCTGCCTCCAGCTCAGGGTTTGAAAGAGCACTCTCTGTGTCCATAACTACAGAACACGCACAAGAAGTTAGCATCACATTTACTCCTCTCATGGTCACACGGCAAGGCCTGGATGTGGAAGGTACTGACAGGGCACACACAGGTGGTTCTGTATTCTCACAGCTGCACAGGGGTCTGGCTGCCCTTGGGACACTGAGCTGGCAGCTCTCACATGAAGTGAAAAGCCATGGCGTGCCCACACGACCTGTGGCTAGGTCAGCCCTGGAGCCAGGCCAGGAGGCTGGATTACCAGAGGTGAGCGATGGACAACCAGAGCTGAGTGACGTATAACCGGCTGCCAGTGATGAATAACCAGTGCTAGTGATGGAAAGTCGGTGCTGAGGTTCTGGGCTTGAACTGGCCCTTCCCACCTCCTTGCTCCTTAGGAACCTCTGCCCATGCTGCACCCCAAAGCAGCTGCAGCCCCTCACTGCTGCCCTGGCGTGTCTGCCCCAGAGCCCACAGCGTGGTGGCCTCCTGCCTCAGCCAGCCCTAGTCCTGGCCCCGCTGCTGCCAGCCAGGGCTATGTGCTGGCCCCTGCCTGCCTACCTGCTCCCTGCCCAGCTGTTGGAGCACTCTGGGCATTCTGGGCTTGTAGCGCCAGGAGAAAAAGGAGCAGGAGGCAGTGCCTCAGGGCCATGATCCCCCCTGCTGGCAACACTCTGCTGCTGCTGATGCTGCTGCCAAGCACCCCCTTGGAGTCACCAGGCTCGCTCTGGCACAGCCAGTGGCCCGGGACACTCTCCCATCCCTCGGGAGGCCAGGAGAGCGGCTAAGGCTGTCGCTTTGCACAGGCGAGGCTCTGCAGAACGAAAGGTAGAAAAAAGAATGGGCTTCTGTTGAGGGTTTAGTCAGGGTTTACTGAGGAAGTGCGGCAAAGGGATCCACAACCCAGGGGACCCAGTGAACTGCAAACCCTGGACTGGGCTGTGCAATGTGCTATAAAGGGGGAAAGGAACCTGGGAGGGGCTCGCCCACCCGCCAATGGGGTTACAGGAGGGCATGGGGAGCAGGAAAACAGGCATTTAGGAAAACCAATAGGGGCAAGTCGGGGGAGAGGCCCCAGGACCTGAACCTATCAACTGATGGCCTTGGTAGAAGTTTCTAGAGGGAGGAGATGGGCCGTCGAGTGATGGACCGGACAGCAGGGAGGGCTTTAAGGAGTGACACAGCAATTTTTAGGGAACATGGGGAGGAGCCATAGTGATTGACAATGAAGAGGAGGGAGGAGGCAACAGAGGCAGAACAATTTTAACTGGAAAAACTGGGACAAACTAAGGCATAACTTAGTGCAACTAAAACATACAAAACCACAATACAACAGTGCAGTGTTGCCCAGAGCACTGAACAAAACAAGTGGGGTTCTAGAACCTCACATCAAACAGAGCTCTCTGATCTCATGACAAAGTGGTGTCTCTGAACTCCCCATTGTATGCCCACGTTGCCTGTGAATTCCTGGACTTCCCCTCCACTGAATTTCCTTTTTCTGCACAGGAATGGAAGGAGCAAAACTGAGAAGGGTTTATGCATTCTGGGAGGCAGCACTGTGCATGGGAATGCAGAGGCACTCATGCCTTATTCCTCAGAAACCCTATCAGAAGCCCTCTATGAGGGCTGTTTTAAAAACCCAGATGCAAGTGTCCTTCTTTGGTAGTATTTTTGTCTGACAGCATTGTGGCAAGAAACCTGCTTTTCCCATTTCTTCTGCTACAGTTTCATCACCTTTGATGGCAGCACTGCTTCCATTCTCCACTGTCACGCCAACATGGGTGTGCAGTGCTCACGCTTCTCCCAAGTGAGCCTGGTTAATTCCCTTGCCACTTCCAATCCCACTTCAAGCTCACTAAAGGAGCCCCACTAAATCCTGAGCCAAGATCCTTTTTCCCTTTGAGGCAGATGTAGCCCATGTGCACCATCAAGCCTGGTGTCCTGTAGAGTGACCCACGATCAAAGCCCCACACTCCTGCTGGGAACATCAGGGTGCCAGGGATTCACTTCTAGAACCTTCCTGTGTCTGGGTCACTGCAAGTGGGACAAGTAAATTCCACATGCGCCCCAGATCCCTCAAGCTGTCATGCAGAGCCTCCTGTGACCAGTATCACGTTCCTTCCCCTCTGTATCTCACACAGCCAGCCGTCATCTTTCTGCTTCTTGATCCTCTTTGTGCTCACTGGGGAGGGACTGCCACATCCCCCATGACCTAAGTCACCATATCAGGTCTCCTTGATGTGCTCAGCACTGGACATCCCTCCTTCCCAGAACATCCTTCCCTCTCTGCCCAGACCTTCCTGATTCAGGGCAGCATTCCAAATGAGCTCCTAGAGAAATTTTTGCATGTCACTCCTCACCAGCATGTCCTTATTCTGGTGCAGGAAAGCCTTGTTAATGGGCGCTGCTGGGAAAGCAGGCTGAGGCGGGCACAAACAGGTCCTGCACTGCAGTGCAAGTTTCTCAGAGCTCCTGTCACAGCCCCAGCCCTTCTCCCAGCTCTGTGCATTGTACCCCAACAGAAACAGCCACAACAGGAAAGAACTTACAGCTTTTAGAAATGAATTTCTTTATCAAAATCAGAGAAAAAACCATCGTCTGCTAATACAAGGTATCACTATCACCATCACAAAAAGTATCCCTACCACTAAGAATATCAGTATCTCTTATCACTAAAATCAGCACGGTCCTCTAATATTAAGTGTCATTATTAGAATCACTATCACTAAAAGAATCAATATCTATCACTATCACTATCTTTCACTATCACTAAAAGAATCACTATCACTATGACTCTCATATTACTATCCCTATCACTACCTCTATCACTATCTATCACTATCACTGAAGAGTCCCTATTACTAGAACTATCTATCACTACCACTAAAAGAATCACTGTCACTCTCACTATCAGTATCCCTATCACTACCACTACCACTATCCCTATCTATCACTTATCACTATTACTAATCATCCTCTTCAAACATAAAGTATTCCTCCTGGTACTGGTTGCAGGGGCACCAGGAGGCTGTGGGCTGAGGAGTCTCCAGGGAAATCCAGCAGTCCTGTGAAGTAGCCCCCTCAGCCAGAGCACAGCTGGGACACGTCGTCAGAGGAGACGGGTCTGCGCGCATGTTCTTGTATAGCCGGGCCAGCTCTGCTGCAAAGATCTCAGGAAAGAGGCGGCAGCTGTCCTGAACCCGTTGGCCTGGGGTCCCTCGCCACTTCCTGGACCTTCTCCTGACTCTGTTTCTTCTCTAAGCAGGCCATGGCTTTCCCAGGAAGAGTCCCAGCCCTGTCCTGATGCCTCTTTGTCTTCCTGGGCCCTCCTGTAGAAACAGATTTCCAAGAAAGAAGACTCCTCATAGATAGGAATTTGGAGCACAGTTAAACTGCACTGCAGCGATTACCACAGAGCTGCCTGGGCAATCCAGCATGGTGCAATCACTTCATTGCCAAAGGCAGCAATGAATAACTCACATGTCTCTCTTGGGCAGCTGACACATGACGATGTACCCAGCTACTGCTGCAAGCAGAATCACAGCCGAGACTGGAAGTGATGCTAGGAGGTACTTCTTGCTGAATTCCCACTGTCCAAGAGTCTCAACTTTTTGTCCAGCAGGTGATCCTAGCAGTAGAAAAGACAATGTGAGAGACAATATTTGTACTCTGCACTAGGGATAATCCCACAGTGTGCTTTACATGCCCGAGAATTATTTTGTTCAGAGATTTCTTCCTCTGGCTCTGGTGTCTCAGCATCAGGGACCAAGAGAAGAGGTTCTCATGGGGAAGAGCCCAGTGTGTGCCAGGGAGCACCACTGCCCCTGTCTTTTCCACTGGGCTGCAGGCCAGGGCTGTGTGCTGGGCAGCTGCAATTCATCCATGGAGAGCACTGCAGGGATACAGCAGAAATGCTGCTCTTCTTCCAAGACAGCATCACCCAAGCACTCACTGGAATATTCCTCAGGCTCAGCAAGAGTGCTGGTGTCCCGTATTACTTCTCTTTCTTCATCTGAGCTTGGCTCACTGTCATTTTCTTCCACAGGGAGGGTCTCTGGCAAAGTCTCAGAATCTGTCCCTTCATAAAAAAACATTGGACACTTTAACCAGAAGCCACTGCCCCTTACCACAAGCCTGGTACCATGGCCTGGGAATTCTGGCAGGTGGCAGTGAGGAGCCCGCTGTGCCCAAAGACAAGAGGAATCCATAGCCCAGTTTTCTGCCATGCAACATGAAATGCAGACCCAAACCACCCAAGACTTAATCAATCAAATGACCCCCAGAAAGAATGCCTTCTGGCTCATACTCATATTTGAGGTCCAGCTTCAACCCATCCCTGAGCCTGAGGTTGGGCAGGGGCAGCCAAGACTGCGTGGGATATCATTTTTGCCTCCGTGCTGTGCTGAGTGTTCGATGCAAACAACTTCAGCAGAGGTCTTTTCCCAACATCTGGCTGCCAATGTCTGCACACAGCAGCTCTGGCCAGTAATGGTACATCTGCAGCAGCAGCTGGAGATGCCCCTGGCAATCATCTGGAAGCACAGCTGTGAGCAAATGCCATGCTGGACCTTTTCTATGGCTCATTCCAGGAGGTGTGAAATGGGGTGTCCCTGCAGCAAGACTCTGACTGAACACTTCTGGTTATCCAGGATTCACAACATCCCTAGCGGAATGAAAAGCTTTGCATCCCAGGCTGCAGGGTTAACAGAATGGGATGTACCAACCAGATGGGGCTTCATCTATGGCTGTCAGGAGCTCCTCTGCTCCTGACAGGGGAGGGAATCCTTCAGGGAATCCTCCAGGAAATCCTTCAGGGAATCCTTCAGGAACCGTGTCATAATTCTTCCCTAAGTTAGATTTATAAAAGAATGTTACACCTATGAATGTGTATTTCTCATGAATAACATGGGGAAAAGGAGTGCTCATTCTTGTGAAGGCAGTAGAGACTGATTACTCACACTTGAGGTACCAGCTTGGAACCAGCATGGTATCTGCCTCCAGCTCAGGGTTTGAAAGAGCACTCTCTGTGTCCATAACTACAGAACACGCACAAGAAGTTAGCATCACATTTACTCCTCTCATGGTCACACGGCAAGGCCTGGATGTGGAAGGTACTGACAGGGCACACACAGGTGGTTCTGTATTCTCACAGCTGCACAGGGGTCTGGCTGCCCTTGGGACACTGAGCTGGCAGCTCTCACATGAAGTGAAAAGCCATGGCGTGCCCACACGACCTGTGGCTAGGTCAGCCCTGGAGCCAGGCCAGGAGGCTGGATTACCAGAGGTGAGCGATGGACAACCAGAGCTGAGTGACGTATAACCGGCTGCCAGTGATGAATAACCAGTGCTAGTGATGGAAAGTCGGTGCTGAGGTTCTGGGCTTGAACTGGCCCTTCCCACCTCCTTGCTCCTTAGGAACCTCTGCCCATGCTGCACCCCAAAGCAGCTGCAGCCCCTCACTGCTGCCCTGGCGTGTCTGCCCCAGAGCCCACAGCGTGGTGGCCTCCTGGCTCAGCCAGCCCTAGTCCTGGCCCCGCTGCTGCCAGCCAGGGCTATGTGCTGGCCCCTGCCTGCCTACCTGCTCCCTGCCCAGCTGTTGGAGCACTCTGGGCATTCTGGGCTTGTAGCGCCAGGAGAAAGAGGAGCAGGAGGCAGTGCCTCAGGGCCATGATCCCCCCTGCTGGCAACACTCTGCTGCTGCTGATGCTGCTGCCAAGCACCCCCTTGGAGTCACCAGGCTCGCTCTGGCACAGCCAGTGGCCCGGGACACTCTCCCATCCCTCGGGAGGCCAGGAGAGCGGCTAAGGCTGTCGCTTTGCACAGGCGAGGCTCTGCAGAACGAAAGGTAGAAAAAAGAATGGGCTTCTGTTGAGGGTTTAGTCAGGGTTTACTGAGGAAGTGCGGCAAAGGGATCCACAACCCAGGGGACCCAGTGAACTGCAAACCCTGGACTGGGCTGTGCAATGTGCTATAAAGGGGGAAAGGAACCTGGGAGGGGCTCGCCCACCCGCCAATGGGGTTACAGGAGGGCATGGGGAGCAGGAAAACAGGCATTTAGGAAAACCAATAGGGGCAAGTCGGGGGAGAGGCCCCAGGACCTGAACCTATCAACTGATGGCCTTGGTAGAAGTTTCTAGAGGGAGGAGATGGGCCGTCGAGTGATGGACCGGACAGCAGGGAGGGCTTTAAGGAGTGACACAGCAATTTTTAGGGAACATGGGGAGGAGCCATAGTGATTGACAATGAAGAGGAGGGAGGAGGCAACAGAGGCAGAACAATTTTAACTGGAAAAACTGGGACAAACTAAGGCATAACTTAGTGCAACTAAAACATACAAAACCACAATACAACAGTGCAGTGTTGCCCAGAGCACTGAACAAAACAAGTGGGGTTCTAGAACCTCACATCAAACAGAGCTCTCTGATCTCATGACAAAGTGGTGTCTCTGAACTCCCCATTGTATGCCCACGTTGCCTGTGAATTCCTGGACTTCCCCTCCACTGAATTTCCTTTTTCTGCACAGGAATGGAAGGAGCAAAACTGAGAAGGGTTTATGCATTCTGGGAGGCAGCACTGTGCATGGGAATGCAGAGGCACTCATGCCTTATTCCTCAGAAACCCTATCAGAAGCCCTCTATGAGGGCTGTTTTAAAAACCCAGATGCAAGTGTCCTTCTTTGGTAGTATTTTTGTCTGACAGCATTGTGGCAAGAAACCTGCTTTTCCCATTTCTTCTGCTACAGTTTCATCACCTTTGATGGCAGCACTGCTTCCATTCTCCACTGTCACGCCAACATGGGTGTGCAGTGCTCACGCTTCTCCCAAGTGAGCCTGGTTAATTCCCTTGCCACTTCCAATCCCACTTCAAGCTCACTAAAGGAGCCCCACTAAATCCTGAGCCAAGATCCTTTTTCCCTTTGAGGCAGATGTAGCCCATGTGCACCATCAAGCCTGGTGTCCTGTAGAGTGACCCACGATCAAAGCCCCACACTCCTGCTGGGAACATCAGGGTGCCAGGGATTCACTTCTAGAACCTTCCTGTGTCTGGGTCACTGCAAGTGGGACAAGTAAATTCCACATGCGCCCCAGATCCCTCAAGCTGTCATGCAGAGCCTCCTGTGACCAGTATCACGTTCCTTCCCCTCTGTATCTCACACAGCCAGCCGTCATCTTTCTGCTTCTTGATCCTCTTTGTGCTCACTGGGGAGGGACTGCCACATCCCCCATGACCTAAGTCACCATATCAGGTCTCCTTGATGTGCTCAGCACTGGACATCCCTCCTTCCCAGAACATCCTTCCCTCTCTGCCCAGACCTTCCTGATTCAGGGCAGCATTCCAAATGAGCTCCTAGAGAAATTTTTGCATGTCACTCCTCACCAGCATGTCCTTATTCTGGTGCAGGAAAGCCTTGTTAATGGGCGCTGCTGGGAAAGCAGGCTGAGGCGGGCACAAACAGGTCCTGCACTGCAGTGCAAGTTTCTCAGAGCTCCTGTCACAGCCCCAGCCCTTCTCCCAGCTCTGTGCATTGTACCCCAACAGAAACAGCCACAACAGGAAAGAACTTACAGCTTTTAGAAATGAATTTCTTTATCAAAATCAGAGAAAAAACCATCGTCTGCTAATACAAGGTATCACTATCACCATCACAAAAAGTATCCCTACCACTAAGAATATCAGTATCTCTTATCACTAAAATCAGCACGGTCCTCTAATATTAAGTGTCATTATTAGAATCACTATCACTAAAAGAATCAATATCTATCACTATCACTATCTTTCACTATCACTAAAAGAATCACTATCACTATGACTCTCATATTACTATCCCTATCACTACCTCTATCACTATCTATCACTATCACTGAAGAGTCCCTATTACTAGAACTATCTATCACTACCACTAAAAGAATCACTGTCACTCTCACTATCAGTATCCCTATCACTACCACTACCACTATCCCTATCTATCACTTATCACTATTACTAATCATCCTCTTCAAACATAAAGTATTCCTCCTGGTACTGGTTGCAGGGGCACCAGGAGGCTGTGGGCTGAGGAGTCTCCAGGGAAATCCAGCAGTCCTGTGAAGTAGCCCCCTCAGCCAGAGCACAGCTGGGACACGTCGTCAGAGGAGACGGGTCTGCGCGCATGTTCTTGTATAGCCGGGCCAGCTCTGCTGCAAAGATCTCAGGAAAGAGGCGGCAGCTGTCCTGAACCCGTTGGCCTGGGGTCCCTCGCCACTTCCTGGACCTTCTCCTGACTCTGTTTCTTCTCTAAGCAGGCCATGGCTTTCCCAGGAAGAGTCCCAGCCCTGTCCTGATGCCTCTTTGTCTTCCTGGGCCCTCCTGTAGAAACAGATTTCCAAGAAAGAAGACTCCTCATAGATAGGAATTTGGAGCACAGTTAAACTGCACTGCAGCGATTACCACAGAGCTGCCTGGGCAATCCAGCATGGTGCAATCACTTCATTGCCAAAGGCAGCAATGAATAACTCACATGTCTCTCTTGGGCAGCTGACACATGACGATGTACCCAGCTACTGCTGCAAGCAGAATCACAGCCGAGACTGGAAGTGATGCTAGGAGGTACTTCTTGCTGAATTCCCACTGTCCAAGAGTCTCAACTTTTTGTCCAGCAGGTGATCCTAGCAGTAGAAAAGACAATGTGAGAGACAATATTTGTACTCTGCACTAGGGATAATCCCACAGTGTGCTTTACATGCCCGAGAATTATTTTGTTCAGAGATTTCTTCCTCTGGCTCTGGTGTCTCAGCATCAGGGACCAAGAGAAGAGGTTCTCATGGGGAAGAGCCCAGTGTGTGCCAGGGAGCACCACTGCCCCTGTCTTTTCCACTGGGCTGCAGGCCAGGGCTGTGTGCTGGGCAGCTGCAATTCATCCATGGAGAGCACTGCAGGGATACAGCAGAAATGCTGCTCTTCTTCCAAGACAGCATCACCCAAGCACTCACTGGAATATTCCTCAGGCTCAGCAAGAGTGCTGGTGTCCCGTATTACTTCTCTTTCTTCATCTGAGCTTGGCTCACTGTCATTTTCTTCCACAGGGAGGGTCTCTGGCAAAGTCTCAGAATCTGTCCCTTCATAAAAAAACATTGGACACTTTAACCAGAAGCCACTGCCCCTTACCACAAGCCTGGTACCATGGCCTGGGAATTCTGGCAGGTGGCAGTGAGGAGCCCGCTGTGCCCAAAGACAAGAGGAATCCATAGCCCAGTTTTCTGCCATGCAACATGAAATGCAGACCCAAACCACCCAAGACTTAATCAATCAAATGACCCCCAGAAAGAATGCCTTCTGGCTCATACTCATATTTGAGGTCCAGCTTCAACCCATCCCTGAGCCTGAGGTTGGGCAGGGGCAGCCAAGACTGCGTGGGATATCATTTTTGCCTCCGTGCTGTGCTGAGTGTTCGATGCAAACAACTTCAGCAGAGGTCTTTTCCCAACATCTGGCTGCCAATGTCTGCACACAGCAGCTCTGGCCAGTAATGGTACATCTGCAGCAGCAGCTGGAGATGCCCCTGGCAATCATCTGGAAGCACAGCTGTGAGCAAATGCCATGCTGGACCTTTTCTATGGCTCATTCCAGGAGGTGTGAAATGGGGTGTCCCTGCAGCAAGACTCTGACTGAACACTTCTGGTTATCCAGGATTCACAACATCCCTAGCGGAATGAAAAGCTTTGCATCCCAGGCTGCAGGGTTAACAGAATGGGATGTACCAACCAGATGGGGCTTCATCTATGGCTGTCAGGAGCTCCTCTGCTCCTGACAGGGGAGGGAATCCTTCAGGGAATCCTCCAGGAAATCCTTCAGGGAATCCTTCAGGAACCGTGTCATAATTCTTCCCTAAGTTAGATTTATAAAAGAATGTTACACCTATGAATGTGTATTTCTCATGAATAACATGGGGAAAAGGAGTGCTCATTCTTGTGAAGGCAGTAGAGACTGATTACTCACACTTGAGGTACCAGCTTGGAACCAGCATGGTATCTGCCTCCAGCTCAGGGTTTGAAAGAGCACTCTCTGTGTCCATAACTACAGAACACGCACAAGAAGTTAGCATCACATTTACTCCTCTCATGGTCACACGGCAAGGCCTGGATGTGGAAGGTACTGACAGGGCACACACAGGTGGTTCTGTATTCTCACAGCTGCACAGGGGTCTGGCTGCCCTTGGGACACTGAGCTGGCAGCTCTCACATGAAGTGAAAAGCCATGGCGTGCCCACACGACCTGTGGCTAGGTCAGCCCTGGAGCCAGGCCAGGAGGCTGGATTACCAGAGGTGAGCGATGGACAACCAGAGCTGAGTGACGTATAACCGGCTGCCAGTGATGAATAACCAGTGCTAGTGATGGAAAGTCGGTGCTGAGGTTCTGGGCTTGAACTGGCCCTTCCCACCTCCTTGCTCCTTAGGAACCTCTGCCCATGCTGCACCCCAAAGCAGCTGCAGCCCCTCACTGCTGCCCTGGCGTGTCTGCCCCAGAGCCCACAGCGTGGTGGCCTCCTGCCTCAGCCAGCCCTAGTCCTGGCCCCGCTGCTGCCAGCCAGGGCTATGTGCTGGCCCCTGCCTGCCTACCTGCTCCCTGCCCAGCTGTTGGAGCACTCTGGGCATTCTGGGCTTGTAGCGCCAGGAGAAAGAGGAGCAGGAGGCAGTGCCTCAGGGCCATGATCCCCCCTGCTGGCAACACTCTGCTGCTGCTGATGCTGCTGCCAAGCACCCCCTTGGAGTCACCAGGCTCGCTCTGGCACAGCCAGTGGCCCGGGACACTCTCCCATCCCTCGGGAGGCCAGGAGAGCGGCTAAGGCTGTCGCTTTGCACAGGCGAGGCTCTGCAGAACGAAAGGTAGAAAAAAGAATGGGCTTCTGTTGAGGGTTTAGTCAGGGTTTACTGAGGAAGTGCGGCAAAGGGATCCACAACCCAGGGGACCCAGTGAACTGCAAACCCTGGACTGGGCTGTGCAATGTGCTATAAAGGGGGAAAGGAACCTGGGAGGGGCTCGCCCACCCGCCAATGGGGTTACAGGAGGGCATGGGGAGCAGGAAAACAGGCATTTAGGAAAACCAATAGGGGCAAGTCGGGGGAGAGGCCCCAGGACCTGAACCTATCAACTGATGGCCTTGGTAGAAGTTTCTAGAGGGAGGAGATGGGCCGTCGAGTGATGGACCGGACAGCAGGGAGGGCTTTAAGGAGTGACACAGCAATTTTTAGGGAACATGGGGAGGAGCCATAGTGATTGACAATGAAGAGGAGGGAGGAGGCAACAGAGGCAGAACAATTTTAACTGGAAAAACTGGGACAAACTAAGGCATAACTTAGTGCAACTAAAACATACAAAACCACAATACAACAGTGCAGTGTTGCCCAGAGCACTGAACAAAACAAGTGGGGTTCTAGAACCTCACATCAAACAGAGCTCTCTGATCTCATGACAAAGTGGTGTCTCTGAACTCCCCATTGTATGCCCACGTTGCCTGTGAATTCCTGGACTTCCCCTCCACTGAATTTCCTTTTTCTGCACAGGAATGGAAGGAGCAAAACTGAGAAGGGTTTATGCATTCTGGGAGGCAGCACTGTGCATGGGAATGCAGAGGCACTCATGCCTTATTCCTCAGAAACCCTATCAGAAGCCCTCTATGAGGGCTGTTTTAAAAACCCAGATGCAAGTGTCCTTCTTTGGTAGTATTTTTGTCTGACAGCATTGTGGCAAGAAACCTGCTTTTCCCATTTCTTCTGCTACAGTTTCATCACCTTTGATGGCAGCACTGCTTCCATTCTCCACTGTCACGCCAACATGGGTGTGCAGTGCTCACGCTTCTCCCAAGTGAGCCTGGTTAATTCCCTTGCCACTTCCAATCCCACTTCAAGCTCACTAAAGGAGCCCCACTAAATCCTGAGCCAAGATCCTTTTTCCCTTTGAGGCAGATGTAGCCCATGTGCACCATCAAGCCTGGTGTCCTGTAGAGTGACCCACGATCAAAGCCCCACACTCCTGCTGGGAACATCAGGGTGCCAGGGATTCACTTCTAGAACCTTCCTGTGTCTGGGTCACTGCAAGTGGGACAAGTAAATTCCACATGCGCCCCAGATCCCTCAAGCTGTCATGCAGAGCCTCCTGTGACCAGTATCACGTTCCTTCCCCTCTGTATCTCACACAGCCAGCCGTCATCTTTCTGCTTCTTGATCCTCTTTGTGCTCACTGGGGAGGGACTGCCACATCCCCCATGACCTAAGTCACCATATCAGGTCTCCTTGATGTGCTCAGCACTGGACATCCCTCCTTCCCAGAACATCCTTCCCTCTCTGCCCAGACCTTCCTGATTCAGGGCAGCATTCCAAATGAGCTCCTAGAGAAATTTTTGCATGTCACTCCTCACCAGCATGTCCTTATTCTGGTGCAGGAAAGCCTTGTTAATGGGCGCTGCTGGGAAAGCAGGCTGAGGCGGGCACAAACAGGTCCTGCACTGCAGTGCAAGTTTCTCAGAGCTCCTGTCACAGCCCCAGCCCTTCTCCCAGCTCTGTGCATTGTACCCCAACAGAAACGAACTTACAGCTTTTAGAAATGAATTTCTTTATCAAAATCAGAGAAAAAACCATCGTCTGCTAATACAAGGTATCACTATCACCATCACAAAAAGTATCCCTACCACTAAGAATATCAGTATCTCTTATCACTAAAATCAGCACGGTCCTCTAATATTAAGTGTCATTATTAGAATCACTATCACTAAAAGAATCAATATCTATCACTATCACTATCTTTCACTATCACTAAAAGAATCACTATCACTATGACTCTCATATTACTATCCCTATCACTACCTCTATCACTATCTATCACTATCACTGAAGAGTCCCTATTACTAGAACTATCTATCACTACCACTAAAAGAATCACTGTCACTCTCACTATCAGTATCCCTATCACTACCACTACCACTATCCCTATCTATCACTTATCACTATTACTAATCTTCCTCTTCAAACATAAAGTATTCCTCCTGGTACTGGTTGCAGGGGCACCAGGAGGCTGTGGGCTGAGGAGTCTCCAGGGAAATCCAGCAGTCCTGTGAAGTAGCCCCCTCAGCCAGAGCACAGCTGGGACACGTCGTCAGAGGAGACGGGTCTGCGCGCATGTTCTTGTATAGCCGGGCCAGCTCTGCTGCAAAGATCTCAGGAAAGAGGCGGCAGCTGTCCTGAACCCGTTGGCCTGGGGTCCCTCGCCACTTCCTGGACCTTCTCCTGACTCTGTTTCTTCTCTAAGCAGGCCATGGCTTTCCCAGGAAGAGTCCCAGCCCTGTCCTGATGCCTCTTTGTCTTCCTGGGCCCTCCTGTAGAAACAGATTTCCAAGAAAGAAGACTCCTCATAGATAGGAATTTGGAGCACAGTTAAACTGCACTGCAGCGATTACCACAGAGCTGCCTGGGCAATCCAGCATGGTGCAATCACTTCATTGCCAAAGGCAGCAATGAATAACTCACATGTCTCTCTTGGGCAGCTGACACATGACGATGTACCCAGCTACTGCTGCAAGCAGAATCACAGCCGAGACTGGAAGTGATGCTAGGAGGTACTTCTTGCTGAATTCCCACTGTCCAAGAGTCTCAACTTTTTGTCCAGCAGGTGATCCTAGCAGTAGAAAAGACAATGTGAGAGACAATATTTGTACTCTGCACTAGGGATAATCCCACAGTGTGCTTTACATGCCCGAGAATTATTTTGTTCAGAGATTTCTTCCTCTGGCTCTGGTGTCTCAGCATCAGGGACCAAGAGAAGAGGTTCTCATGGGGAAGAGCCCAGTGTGTGCCAGGGAGCACCACTGCCCCTGTCTTTTCCACTGGGCTGCAGGCCAGGGCTGTGTGCTGGGCAGCTGCAATTCATCCATGGAGAGCACTGCAGGGATACAGCAGAAATGCTGCTCTTCTTCCAAGACAGCATCACCCAAGCACTCACTGGAATATTCCTCAGGCTCAGCAAGAGTGCTGGTGTCCCGTATTACTTCTCTTTCTTCATCTGAGCTTGGCTCACTGTCATTTTCTTCCACAGGGAGGGTCTCTGGCAAAGTCTCAGAATCTGTCCCTTCATAAAAAAACATTGGACACTTTAACCAGAAGCCACTGCCCCTTACCACAAGCCTGGTACCATGGCCTGGGAATTCTGGCAGGTGGCAGTGAGGAGCCCGCTGTGCCCAAAGACAAGAGGAATCCATAGCCCAGTTTTCTGCCATGCAACATGAAATGCAGACCCAAACCACCCAAGACTTAATCAATCAAATGACCCCCAGAAAGAATGCCTTCTGGCTCATACTCATATTTGAGGTCCAGCTTCAACCCATCCCTGAGCCTGAGGTTGGGCAGGGGCAGCCAAGACTGCGTGGGATATCATTTTTGCCTCCGTGCTGTGCTGAGTGTTCGATGCAAACAACTTCAGCAGAGGTCTTTTCCCAACATCTGGCTGCCAATGTCTGCACACAGCAGCTCTGGCCAGTAATGGTACATCTGCAGCAGCAGCTGGAGATGCCCCTGGCAATCATCTGGAAGCACAGCTGTGAGCAAATGCCATGCTGGACCTTTTCTATGGCTCATTCCAGGAGGTGTGAAATGGGGTGTCCCTGCAGCAAGACTCTGACTGAACACTTCTGGTTATCCAGGATTCACAACATCCCTAGCGGAATGAAAAGCTTTGCATCCCAGGCTGCAGGGTTAACAGAATGGGATGTACCAACCAGATGGGGCTTCATCTATGGCTGTCAGGAGCTCCTCTGCTCCTGACAGGGGAGGGAATCCTTCAGGGAATCCTCCAGGAAATCCTTCAGGGAATCCTTCAGGAACCGTGTCATAATTCTTCCCTAAGTTAGATTTATAAAAGAATGTTACACCTATGAATGTGTATTTCTCATGAATAACATGGGGAAAAGGAGTGCTCATTCTTGTGAAGGCAGTAGAGACTGATTACTCACACTTGAGGTACCAGCTTGGAACCAGCATGGTATCTGCCTCCAGCTCAGGGTTTGAAAGAGCACTCTCTGTGTCCATAACTACAGAACACGCACAAGAAGTTAGCATCACATTTACTCCTCTCATGGTCACACGGCAAGGCCTGGATGTGGAAGGTACTGACAGGGCACACACAGGTGGTTCTGTATTCTCACAGCTGCACAGGGGTCTGGCTGCCCTTGGGACACTGAGCTGGCAGCTCTCACATGAAGTGAAAAGCCATGGCGTGCCCACACGACCTGTGGCTAGGTCAGCCCTGGAGCCAGGCCAGGAGGCTGGATTACCAGAGGTGAGCGATGGACAACCAGAGCTGAGTGACGTATAACCGGCTGCCAGTGATGAATAACCAGTGCTAGTGATGGAAAGTCGGTGCTGAGGTTCTGGGCTTGAACTGGCCCTTCCCACCTCCTTGCTCCTTAGGAACCTCTGCCCATGCTGCACCCCAAAGCAGCTGCAGCCCCTCACTGCTGCCCTGGCGTGTCTGCCCCAGAGCCCACAGCGTGGTGGCCTCCTGCCTCAGCCAGCCCTAGTCCTGGCCCCGCTGCTGCCAGCCAGGGCTATGTGCTGGCCCCTGCCTGCCTACCTGCTCCCTGCCCAGCTGTTGGAGCACTCTGGGCATTCTGGGCTTGTAGCGCCAGGAGAAAGAGGAGCAGGAGGCAGTGCCTCAGGGCCATGATCCCCCCTGCTGGCAACACTCTGCTGCTGCTGATGCTGCTGCCAAGCACCCCCTTGGAGTCACCAGGCTCGCTCTGGCACAGCCAGTGGCCCGGGACACTCTCCCATCCCTCGGGAGGCCAGGAGAGCGGCTAAGGCTGTCGCTTTGCACAGGCGAGGCTCTGCAGAACGAAAGGTAGAAAAAAGAATGGGCTTCTGTTGAGGGTTTAGTCAGGGTTTACTGAGGAAGTGCGGCAAAGGGATCCACAACCCAGGGGACCCAGTGAACTGCAAACCCTGGACTGGGCTGTGCAATGTGCTATAAAGGGGGAAAGGAACCTGGGAGGGGCTCGCCCACCCGCCAATGGGGTTACAGGAGGGCATGGGGAGCAGGAAAACAGGCATTTAGGAAAACCAATAGGGGCAAGTCGGGGGAGAGGCCCCAGGACCTGAACCTATCAACTGATGGCCTTGGTAGAAGTTTCTAGAGGGAGGAGATGGGCCGTCGAGTGATGGACCGGACAGCAGGGAGGGCTTTAAGGAGTGACACAGCAATTTTTAGGGAACATGGGGAGGAGCCATAGTGATTGACAATGAAGAGGAGGGAGGAGGCAACAGAGGCAGAACAATTTTAACTGGAAAAACTGGGACAAACTAAGGCATAACTTAGTGCAACTAAAACATACAAAACCACAATACAACAGTGCAGTGTTGCCCAGAGCACTGAACAAAACAAGTGGGGTTCTAGAACCTCACATCAAACAGAGCTCTCTGATCTCATGACAAAGTGGTGTCTCTGAACTCCCCATTGTATGCCCACGTTGCCTGTGAATTCCTGGACTTCCCCTCCACTGAATTTCCTTTTTCTGCACAGGAATGGAAGGAGCAAAACTGAGAAGGGTTTATGCATTCTGGGAGGCAGCACTGTGCATGGGAATGCAGAGGCACTCATGCCTTATTCCTCAGAAACCCTATCAGAAGCCCTCTATGAGGGCTGTTTTAAAAACCCAGATGCAAGTGTCCTTCTTTGGTAGTATTTTTGTCTGACAGCATTGTGGCAAGAAACCTGCTTTTCCCATTTCTTCTGCTACAGTTTCATCACCTTTGATGGCAGCACTGCTTCCATTCTCCACTGTCACGCCAACATGGGTGTGCAGTGCTCACGCTTCTCCCAAGTGAGCCTGGTTAATTCCCTTGCCACTTCCAATCCCACTTCAAGCTCACTAAAGGAGCCCCACTAAATCCTGAGCCAAGATCCTTTTTCCCTTTGAGGCAGATGTAGCCCATGTGCACCATCAAGCCTGGTGTCCTGTAGAGTGACCCACGATCAAAGCCCCACACTCCTGCTGGGAACATCAGGGTGCCAGGGATTCACTTCTAGAACCTTCCTGTGTCTGGGTCACTGCAAGTGGGACAAGTAAATTCCACATGCGCCCCAGATCCCTCAAGCTGTCATGCAGAGCCTCCTGTGACCAGTATCACGTTCCTTCCCCTCTGTATCTCACACAGCCAGCCGTCATCTTTCTGCTTCTTGATCCTCTTTGTGCTCACTGGGGAGGGACTGCCACATCCCCCATGACCTAAGTCACCATATCAGGTCTCCTTGATGTGCTCAGCACTGGACATCCCTCCTTCCCAGAACATCCTTCCCTCTCTGCCCAGACCTTCCTGATTCAGGGCAGCATTCCAAATGAGCTCCTAGAGAAATTTTTGCATGTCACTCCTCACCAGCATGTCCTTATTCTGGTGCAGGAAAGCCTTGTTAATGGGCGCTGCTGGGAAAGCAGGCTGAGGCGGGCACAAACAGGTCCTGCACTGCAGTGCAAGTTTCTCAGAGCTCCTGTCACAGCCCCAGCCCTTCTCCCAGCTCTGTGCATTGTACCCCAACAGAAACGAACTTACAGCTTTTAGAAATTAATTTCTTTATCAAAATCAGAGAAAAAACCATCGTCTGCTAATACAAGGTATCACTATCACCATCACAAAAAGTATCCCTACCACTAAGAATATCAGTATCTCTTATCACTAAAATCAGCACGGTCCTCTAATATTAAGTGTCATTATTAGAATCACTATCACTAAAAGAATCAATATCTATCACTATCACTATCTTTCACTATCACTAAAAGAATCACTATCACTATGACTCTCATATTACTATCCCTATCACTACCTCTATCACTATCTATCACTATCACTGAAGAGTCCCTATTACTAGAACTATCTATCACTACCACTAAAAGAATCACTGTCACTCTCACTATCAGTATCCCTATCACTACCACTACCACTATCCCTATCTATCACTTATCACTATTACTAATCTTCATCTTGGAACATAAAGTATTCCTCCTGGTACTGGTTGCAGGGGCACCAGGAGGCTGTGGGCTGAGGAGTCTCCAGGGAAATCCAGCAGTCCTGTGAAGTAGCCCCCTCAGCCAGAGCACAGCTGGGACACGTCGTCAGAGGAGACGGGTCTGCGCGCATGTTCTTGTATAGCCGGGCCAGCTCTGCTGCAAAGATCTCAGGAAAGAGGCGGCAGCTGTCCTGAACCCGTTGGCCTGGGGTCCCTCGCCACTTCCTGGACCTTCTCCTGACTCTGTTTCTTCTCTAAGCAGGCCATGGCTTTCCCAGGAAGAGTCCCAGCCCTGTCCTGATGCCTCTTTGTCTTCCTGGGCCCTCCTGTAGAAACAGATTTCCAAGAAAGAAGACTCCTCATAGATAGGAATTTGGAGCACAGTTAAACTGCACTGCAGCGATTACCACAGAGCTGCCTGGGCAATCCAGCATGGTGCAATCACTTCATTGCCAAAGGCAGCAATGAATAACTCACATGTCTCTCTTGGGCAGCTGACACATGACGATGTACCCAGCTACTGCTGCAAGCAGAATCACAGCCGAGACTGGAAGTGATGCTAGGAGGTACTTCTTGCTGAATTCCCACTGTCCAAGAGTCTCAACTTTTTGTCCAGCAGGTGATCCTAGCAGTAGAAAAGACAATGTGAGAGACAATATTTGTACTCTGCACTAGGGATAATCCCACAGTGTGCTTTACATGCCCGAGAATTATTTTGTTCAGAGATTTCTTCCTTTGGCTCTGGTGTCTCAGCATCAGGGACCAAGAGAAGAGGTTCTCATGGGGAAGAGCCCAGTGTGTGCCAGGGAGCAGCACTGCCCCTGTCTTTTCCACTGGGCTGCAGGCCAGGGCTGTGTGCTGGGCAGCTGCAATTCATCCATGGAGAGCACTGCAGGGATACAGCAGAAATGCTGCTCTTCTTCCAAGACAGCATCACCCAAGCACTCACTGGAATATTCCTCAGGCTCAGCAAGAGTGCTGGTGTCCCGTATTACTTCTCTTTCTTCATCTGAGCTTGGCTCACTGTCATTTTCTTCCACAGGGAGGGTCTCTGGCAAAGTCTCAGAATCTGTCCCTTCATAAAAAAACATTGGACACTTTAACCAGAAGCCACTGCCCCTTACCACAAGCCTGGTACCATGGCCTGGGAATTCTGGCAGGTGGCAGTGAGGAGCCCGCTGTGCCCAAAGACAAGAGGAATCCATAGCCCAGTTTTCTGCCATGCAACATGAAATGCAGACCCAAACCACCCAAGACTTAATCAATCAAATGACCCCCAGAAAGAATGCCTTCTGGCTCATACTCATACTTGAGGTCCAGCTTCAACCCATCCCTGAGCCTGAGGTTGGGCAGGGGCAGCCAAGACTGCGTGGGATATCATTTTTGCCTCTGTGCTGTGCTAAGTGTTCGATGCAAACAACTTCAGCAGAGGTCTTTTCCCAACATCTGGCTGCCAATGTCTGCACACAGCAGCTCTGGCCAGTAATGGTACATCTGCAGCAGCAGCTGGAGATGCTCCTGGCAATCATCTGGAAGCACAGCTGTGAGCAAATGCCATGCTGGACCTTTTCTATGGCTCATTGCAGGAGGTGTGAAATGGGGTGTCCCTGCAGCAAGACTCTGACTGAACACTTCTGGTTATCCAGGATTCACAACATCCCTAGCGGAATGAAAAGCTTTGCATCCCAGGCTGCAGGGTTAACAGAATGGGATGTACCAACCAGATGGGGCTTCATCTATGGCTGTCAGGAGCTCCTCTGCTCCTGACAGGGGAGGGAATCCTTCAGGGAACCCTCCAGGAAATCCTTCAGGGAATCCTTCAGGAACCGTGTCATAATTCTTCCCTAAGTTAGATTTATAAAAGAATGTTACACCTATGAATGTGTATTTCTCATGAATAACATGGGGAAAAGGAGTGCTCATTCTTGTGAAGGCAGTAGAGACTGATTACTCACACTTGAGGTACCAGCTTGGAACCAGCATGGTATCTGCCTCCAGCTCAGGGTTTGAAAGAGCACTCTCTGTGTCCATAACTACAGAACACGCACAAGAAGTTAGCATCACATTTACTCCTCTCATGGTCACACGGCAAGGCCTGGATGTGGAAGGTACTGACAGGGCACACACAGGTGGTTCTGTATTCTCACAGCTGCACAGGGGTCTGGCTGCCCTTGGGACACTGAGCTGGCAGCTCTCACATGAAGTGAAAAGCCATGGCGTGCCCACACGACCTGTGGCTAGGTCAGCCCTGGAGCCAGGCCAGGAGGCTGGATTACCAGAGGTGAGCGATGGACAACCAGAGCTGAGTGACGTATAACCGGCTGCCAGTGATGAATAACCAGTGCTAGTGATGGAAAGTCGGTGCTGAGGTTCTGGGCTTGAACTGGCCCTTCCCACCTCCTTGCTCCTTAGGAACCTCTGCCCATGCTGCACCCCAAAGCAGCTGCAGCCCCTCACTGCTGCCCTGGCGTGTCTGCCCCAGAGCCCACAGCGTGGTGGCCTCCTGCCTCAGCCAGCCCTAGTCCTGGCCCCGCTGCTGCCAGCCAGGGCTATGTGCTGGCCCCTGCCTGCCTACCTGCTCCCTGCCCAGCTGTTGGAGCACTCTGGGCATTCTGGGCTTGCAGGGCCAGGAGAAAGAGGAGCAGGAGGCAGTGCCTCAGGGCCATGATCCCCCCTGCTGGCAACACTCTGCTGCTGCTGATGCTGCTGCCAAGCACCCCCTTGGAGTCACCAGGCTCGCTCTGGCACAGCCAGTGGCCCGGGACACTCTCCCATCCCTCGGGAGGCCAGGAGAGCGGCTAAGGCTGTCGCTTTGCACAGGCGAGGCTCTGCAGAACGAAAGGTAGAAAAAAGAATGGGCTTCTGTTGAGGGTTTAGTCAGGGTTTACTGAGGAAGTGCGGCAAAGGGATCCACAACCCAGGGGACCCAGTGAACTGCAAACCCTGGACTGGGCTGTGCAATGTGCTATAAAGGGGGAAAGGAACCTGGGAGGGGCTCGCCCACCCGCCAATGGGGTTACAGGAGGGCATGGGGAGCAGGAAAACAGGCATTTAGGAAAACCAATAGGGGCAAGTCGGGGGAGAGGCCCCAGGACCTGAACCTATCAACTGATGGCCTTGGTAGAAGTTTCTAGAGGGAGGAGATGGGCCGTCGAGTGATGGACCGGACAGCAGGGAGGGCTTTAAGGAGTGACACAGCAATTTTTAGGGAACATGGGGAGGAGCCATAGTGATTGACAATGAAGAGGAGGGAGGAGGCAACAGAGGCAGAACAATTTTAACTGGAAAAACTGGGACAAACTAAGGCATAACTTAGTGCAACTAAAACATACAAAACCACAATACAACAGTGCAGTGTTGCCCAGAGCACTGAACAAAACAAGTGGGGTTCTAGAACCTCACATCAAACAGAGCTCTCTGATCTCATGACAAAGTGGTGTCTCTGAACTCCCCATTGTATGCCCACGTTGCCTGTGAATTCCTGGACTTCCCCTCCACTGAATTTCCTTTTTCTGCACAGGAATGGAAGGAGCAAAACTGAGAAGGGTTTCTGCATTCTGGGAGGCAGCACTGTGCATGGGAATGCAGAGGCACTCATGCCTTATTCCTCAGAAACCCTATCAGAAGCCCTCTATGAGGGCTGTTTTAAAAACCCAGATGCAAGTGTCCTTCTTTGGTAGTATTTTTGTCTGACAGCATTGTGGCAAGAAACCTGCTTTTCCCATTTCTTCTGCTACAGTTTCATCACCTTTGATGGCAGCACTGCTTCCATTCTCCACTGTCACGCCAACATGGGTGTGCAGTGCTCACGCTTCTCCCAAGTGAGCCTGGTTAATTCCCTTGCCACTTCCAATCCCACTTCAAGCTCACTAAAGGAGCCCCACTAAATCCTGAGCCAAGATCCTTTTTCCCTTTGAGGCAGATGTAGCCCATGTGCACCATCAAGCCTGGTGTCCTGTAGAGTGACCCACGGTCAAAGCCCCACACTCCTGCTGGGAACATCAGGGTGCCAGGGATTCACTTCTAGAACCTTCCTGTGTCTGGGTCACTGCAAGTGGGACAAGTAAATTCCACATGCGCCCCAGATCCCTCAAGCTGTCATGCAGAGCCTCCTGTGACCAGTATCACGTTCCTTCCCCTCTGTATCTCACACAGCCAGCCGTCATCTTTCTGCTTCTTGATCCTCTTTGTGCTCACTGGGGAGGGACTGCCACATCCCCCATGACCTAAGTCACCATATCAGGTCTCCTTGATGTGCTCAGCACTGGACATCCCTCCTTCCCAGAACATCCTTCCCTCTCTGCCCAGACCTTCCTGATTCAGGGCAGCATTCCAAATGAGCTCCTAGAGAAATTTTTGCATGTCACTCCTCACCAGCATGTCCTTATTCTGGTGCAGGAAAGCCTTGTTAATGGGCGCTGCTGGGAAAGCAGGCTGAGGCGTGCACAAACAGGTCCTGCACTGCAGTGCAAGTTTCTCAGAGCTCCTGTCACAGCCCCAGCCCTTCTCCCAGCTCTGTGCATTGTACCCCAACAGAAACGAACTTACAGCTTTTAGAAATGAATTTCTTTATCAAAATCAGAGAAAAAACCATCGTCTGCTAATACAAGGTATCACTATCACCATCACAAAAAGTATCCCTACCACTAAGAATATCAGTATCTCTTATCACTAAAATCAGCACGGTCCTCTAATATTAAGTGTCATTATTAGAATCACTATCACTAAAAGAATCAATATCTATCACTATCACTATCTTTCACTATCACTAAAAGAATCACTATCACTATGACTCTCATATTACTATCCCTATCACTACCTCTATCACTATCTATCACTATCACTGAAGAGTCCCTATTACTAGAACTATCTATCACTGCCACTAAAAGAATCACTGTCACTCTCACTATCAGTATCCCTATCACTACCACTACCACTATCCCTATCTATCACTTATCACTATTACTAATCTTCATCTTGGAACATAAAGTATTCCTCCTGGTACTGGTTGCAGGGGCACCAGGAGGCTGTGGGCTGAGGAGTCTCCAGGGAAATCCAGCAGTCCTGTGAAGTAGCCCCCTCAGCCAGAGCACAGCTGGGACACGTCGTCAGAGGAGACGGGTCTGCGCGCATGTTCTTGTATAGCCGGGCCAGCTCTGCTGCAAAGATCTCAGGAAAGAGGCGGCAGCTGTCCTGAACCCGTTGGCCTGGGGTCCCTCGCCACTTCCTGGACCTTCTCCTGACTCTGTTTCTTCTCTAAGCAGGCCATGGCTTTCCCAGGAAGAGTCCCAGCCCTGTCCTGATGCCTCTTTGTCTTCCTGGGCCCTCCTGTAGAAACAGATTTCCAAGAAAGAAGACTCCTCATAGATAGGAATTTGGAGCACAGTTAAACTGCACTGCAGCGATTACCACAGAGCTGCCTGGGCAATCCAGCATGGTGCAATCACTTCATTGCCAAAGGCAGCAATGAATAACTCACATGTCTCTCTTGGGCAGCTGACACATGACGATGTACCCAGCTACTGCTGCAAGCAGAATCACAGCCGAGACTGGAAGTGATGCTAGGAGGTACTTCTTGCTGAATTCCCACTGTCCAAGAGTCTCAACTTTTTGTCCAGCAGGTGATCCTAGCAGTAGAAAAGACAATGTGAGAGACAATATTTGTACTCTGCACTAGGGATAATCCCACAGTGTGCTTTACATGCCCGAGAATTATTTTGTTCAGAGATTTCTTCCTTTGGCTCTGGTGTCTCAGCATCAGGCACCAAGAGAAGAGGTTCTCATGGGGAAGAGCCCAGTGTGTGCCAGGGAGCACCACTGCCCCTGTCTTTTCCTCTGGGCTGCAGGCCAGGGCTGTGTGCTGGGCAGCTGCAATTCATCCATGGAGAGCACTGCAGGGATACAGCAGAAATGCTGCTCTTCTTCCAAGACAGCATCACCCAAGCACTCACTGGAATATTCCTCAGGCTCAGCAAGAGTGCTGGTGTCCCGTATTACTTCTCTTTCTTCATCTGAGCTTGGCTCACTGTCATTTTCTTCCACAGGGAGGGTCTCTGGCAAAGTCTCAGAATCTGTCTCTTCATAAAAAAACATTGGACACTTTAACCAGAAGCCACTGCCCCTTACCACAAGCCTGGTACCATGGCCTGGGAATTCTGGCAGGTGGCAGTGAGGAGCCCGCTGTGCCCAAAGACAAGAGGAATCCATAGCCCAGTTTTCTGCCATGCAACATGAAATGCAGACCCAAACCACCCAAGACTTAATCAATCAAATGACCCCCAGAAAGAATGCCTTCTGGCTCATACTCATATTTGAGGTCCAGCTTCAACCCATCCCTGAGCCTGAGGTTGGGCAGGGGCAGCCAAGACTGTGTGGGATATCATTTTTGCCTCCGTGCTGTGCTGAGTGTTAGATGCAAACAACTTCAGCAGAGGTCTTTTCCCAACATCTGGCTGCCAATGTCTGCACACAGCAGCTCTGGCCAGTAATGGTACATCTGCAGCAGCAGCTGGAGATGCTCCTGGCAATCATCTGGAAGCACAGCTGTGAGCAAATGCCATGCTGGACCTTTTCTATGGCTCATTCCAGGAGGTGTGAAATGGGGTGTCCCTGCAGCAAGACTCTGACTGAACACTTCTGGTTATCCAGGATTCACAACATCCCTAGCGGAATGAAAAGCTTTGCATCCCAGGCTGCAGGGTTAACAGAATGGGATGTACCAACCAGATGGGGCTTCATCTATGGCTGTCAGGAGCTCCTCTGCTCCTGACAGGGGAGGGAATCCTTCAGGGAATCCTCCAGGAAATCCTTCAGGGAATCCTTCAGGAACCGTGTCATAATTCTTCCCTAAGTTAGATTTATAAAAGAATGTTACACCTATGAATGTGTATTTCTCATGAATAACATGGGGAAAAGGAGTGCTCATTCTTGTGAAGGCAGTAGAGACTGATTACTCACACTTGAGGTACCAGCTTGGAACCAGCATGGTATCTGCCTCCAGCTCAGGGTTTGAAAGAGCACTCTCTGTGTCCATAACTACAGAACACGCACAAGAAGTTAGCATCACATTTACTCCTCTCATGGTCACACGGCAAGGCCTGGATGTGGAAGGTACTGACAGGGCACACACAGGTGGTTCTGTATTCTCACAGCTGCACAGGGGTCTGGCTGCCCTTGGGACACTGAGCTGGCAGCTCTCACATGAAGTGAAAAGCCATGGCGTGCCCACACGACCTGTGGCTAGGTCAGCCCTGGAGCCAGGCCAGGAGGCTGGATTACCAGAGGTGAGCGATGGACAACCAGAGCTGAGTGACGTATAACCGGCTGCCAGTGATGAATAACCAGTGCTAGTGATGGAAAGTCGGTGCTGAGGTTCTGGGCTTGAACTGGCCCTTCCCACCTCCTTGCTCCTTAGGAACCTCTGCCCATGCTGCACCCCAAAGCAGCTGCAGCCCCTCACTGCTGCCCTGGCGTGTCTGCCCCAGAGCCCACAGCGTGGTGGCCTCCTGGCTCAGCCAGCCCTAGTCCTGGCCCCGCTGCTGCCAGCCAGGGCTATGTGCTGGCCCCTGCCTGCCTACCTGCTCCCTGCCCAGCTGTTGGAGCACTCTGGGCATTCTGGGCTTGCAGGGCCAGGAGAAAGAGGAGCAGGAGGCAGTGCCTCAGGGCCATGATCCCCCCTGCTGGCAACACTCTGCTGCTGCTGATGCTGCTGCCAAGCACCCCCTTGGAGTCACCAGGCTCGCTCTGGCACAGCCAGTGGCCCGGGACACTCTCCCATCCCTCGGGAGGCCAGGAGAGCGGCTAAGGCTGTCGCTTTGCACAGGCGAGGCTCTGCAGAACGAAAGGTAGAAAAAAGAATGGGCTTCTGTTGAGGGTTTAGTCAGGGTTTACTGAGGAAGTGCGGCAAAGGGATCCACAACCCAGGGGACCCAGTGAACTGCAAACCCTGGACTGGGCTGTGCAATGTGCTATAAAGGGGGAAAGGAACCTGGGAGGGGCTCGCCCACCCGCCAATGGGGTTACAGGAGGGCATGGGGAGCAGGAAAACAGGCATTTAGGAAAACCAATAGGGGCAAGTCGGGGGAGAGGCCCCAGGACCTGAACCTATCAACTGATGGCCTTGGTAGAAGTTTCTAGAGGGAGGAGATGGGCCGTCGAGTGATGGACCGGACAGCAGGGAGGGCTTTAAGGAGTGACACAGCAATTTTTAGGGAACATGGGGAGGAGCCATAGTGATTGACAATGAAGAGGAGGGAGGAGGCAACAGAGGCAGAACAATTTTAACTGGAAAAACTGGGACAAACTAAGGCATAACGTAGTGCAACTAAAACATACAAAACCACAATACAAAACTGCAGTGTTGCCCAGAGCACTGAACAAAACAAGTGGGGTTCTAGAACCTCACATCAAACAGAGCTCTCTGATCTCATGACAAAGTGGTGTCTCTGAACTCCCCATTGTATGCCCACGTTGCCTGTGAATTCCTGGACTTCCCGTCCACTGAATTTCCTTTTTCTGCACAGGAATGGAAGGAGCAAAACTGAGAAGGGTTTATGCATTCTGGGAGGCAGCACTGTGCATGGGAATGCAGAGGCACTCATGCCTTATTCCTCAGAAACCCTATCAGAAGCCCTCTATGAGGGCTGTTTTAAAAACCCAGATGCAAGTGTCCTTCTTTGGTAGTATTTTTGTCTGACAGCATTGTGGCAAGAAACCTGCTTTTCCCATTTCTTCTGCTACAGTTTCATCACCTTTGATGGCAGCACTGCTTCCATTCTCCACTGTCACGCCAACATGGGTGTGCAGTGCTCACGCTTCTCCCAAGTGAGCCTGGTTAATTCCCTTGCCACTTCCAATCCCACTTCAAGCTCACTAAAGGAGCCCCACTAAATCCTGAGCCAAGATCCTTTTTCCCTTTGAGGCAGATGTAGCCCATGTGCACCATCAAGCCTGGTGTCCTGTAGAGTGACCCACGATCAAAGCCCCACACTCCTGCTGGGAACATCAGGGTGCCAGGGATTCACTTCTAGAACCTTCCTGTGTCTGGGTCACTGCAAGTGGGACAAGTAAATTCCACATGCGCCCCAGATCCCTCAAGCTGTCATGCAGAGCCTCCTGTGACCAGTATCACGTTCCTTCCCCTCTGTATCTCACACAGCCAGCCGTCATCTTTCTGCTTCTTGATCCTCTTTGTGCTCACTGGGGAGGGACTGCCACATCCCCCATGACCTAAGTCACCATATCAGGTCTCCTTGATGTGCTCAGCACTGGACATCCCTCCTTCCCAGAACATCCTTCCCTCTCTGCCCAGACCTTCCTGATTCAGGGCAGCATTCCAAATGAGCTCCTAGAGAAATTTTTGCATGTCACTCCTCACCAGCATGTCCTTATTCTGGTGCAGGAAAGCCTTGTTAATGGGCGCTGCTGGGAAAGCAGGCTGAGGCGGGCACAAACAGGTCCTGCACTGCAGTGCAAGTTTCTCAGAGCTCCTGTCACAGCCCCAGCCCTTCTCCCAGCTCTGTGCATTGTACCCCAACAGAAACAGCCACAACAGGAAAGAACTTACAGCTTTTAGAAATGAATTTCTTTATCAAAATCAGAGAAAAAACCATCGTCTGCTAATACAAGGTATCACTATCACCATCACAAAAAGTATCCCTACCACTAAGAATATCAGTATCTCTTATCACTAAAATCAGCACGGTCCTCTAATATTAAGTGTCATTATTAGAATCACTATCACTAAAAGAATCAATATCTATCACTATCACTATCTTTCACTATCACTAAAAGAATCACTATCACTATCACTCTCATATTACTATCCCTATCACTACCTCTATCACTATCTATCACTATCACTGAAGAGTCCCTATTACTAGAACTATCTATCACTACCACTAAAAGAATCACTGTCACTCTCACTATCAGTATCCCTATCACTACCACTACCACTATCCCTATCTATCACTTATCACTATTACTAATCTTCATCTTGGAACATAAAGTATTCCTCCTGGTACTGGTTGCAGGGGCACCAGGAGGCTGTGGGCTGAGGAGTCTCCAGGGAAATCCAGCAGTCCTGTGAAGTAGCCCCCTCAGCCAGAGCACAGCTGGGACACGTCGTCAGAGGAGACGGGTCTGCGCGCATGTTCTTGTATAGCCGGGCCAGCTCTGCTGCAAAGATCTCAGGAAAGAGGCGGCAGCTGTCCTGAACCCGTTGGCCTGGGGTCCCTCGCCACTTCCTGGACCTTCTCCTGACTCTGTTTCTTCTCTAAGCAGGCCATGGCTTTCCCAGGAAGAGTCCCAGCCCTGTCCTGATGCCTCTTTGTCTTCCTGGGCCCTCCTGTAGAAACAGATTTCCAAGAAAGAAGACTCCTCATAGATAGGAATTTGGAGCACAGTTAAACTGCACTGCAGCGATTACCACAGAGCTGCCTGGGCAATCCAGCATGGTGCAATCACTTCATTGCCAAAGGCAGCAATGAATAACTCACATGTCTCTCTTGGGCAGCTGACACATGACGATGTACCCAGCTACTGCTGCAAGCAGAATCACAGCCGAGACTGGAAGTGATGCTAGGAGGTACTTCTTGCTGAATTCCCACTGTCCAAGAGTCTCAACTTTTTGTCCAGCAGGTGATCCTAGCAGTAGAAAAGACAATGTGAGAGACAATATTTGTACTCTGCACTAGGGATAATCCCACAGTGTGCTTTACATGCCCGAGAATTATTTTGTTCAGAGATTTCTTCCTTTGGCTCTGGTGTCTCAGCATCAGGCACCAAGAGAAGAGGTTCTCATGGGGAAGAGCCCAGTGTGTGCCAGGGAGCACCACTGCCCCTGTCTTTTCCTCTGGGCTGCAGGCCAGGGCTGTGTGCTGGGCAGCTGCAATTCATCCATGGAGAGCACTGCAGGGATACAGCAGAAATGCTGCTCTTCTTCCAAGACAGCATCACCCAAGCACTCACTGGAATATTCCTCAGGCTCAGCAAGAGTGCTGGTGTCCCGTATTACTTCTCTTTCTTCATCTGAGCTTGGCTCACTGTCATTTTCTTCCACAGGGAGGGTCTCTGGCAAAGTCTCAGAATCTGTCTCTTCATAAAAAAACATTGGACACTTTAACCAGAAGCCACTGCCCCTTACCACAAGCCTGGTACCATGGCCTGGGAATTCTGGCAGGTGGCAGTGAGGAGCCCGCTGTGCCCAAAGACAAGAGGAATCCATAGCCCAGTTTTCTGCCATGCAACATGAAATGCAGACCCAAACCACCCAAGACTTAATCAATCAAATGACCCCCAGAAAGAATGCCTTCTGGCTCATACTCATACTTGAGGTCCAGCTTCAACCCATCCCTGAGCCTGAGGTTGGGCAGGGGCAGCCAAGACTGCGTGGGATATCATTTTTGCCTCTGTGCTGTGCTAAGTGTTCGATGCAAACAACTTCAGCAGAGGTCTTTTCCCAACATCTGGCTGCCAATGTCTGCACACAGCAGCTCTGGCCAGTAATGGTACATCTGCAGCAGCAGCTGGAGATGCTCCTGGCAATCATCTGGAAGCACAGCTGTGAGCAAATGCCATGCTGGACCTTTTCTATGGCTCATTCCAGGAGGTGTGAAATGGGGTGTCCCTGCAGCAAGACTCTGACTGAACACTTCTGGTTATCCAGGATTCACAACATCCCTAGCGGAATGAAAAGCTTTGCATCCCAGGCTGCAGGGTTAACAGAATGGGATGTACCAACCAGATGGGGCTTCATCTATGGCTGTCAGGAGCTCCTCTGCTCCTGACAGGGGAGGGAATCCTTCAGGGAATCCTCCAGGAAATCCTTCAGGGAATCCTTCAGGAACCGTGTCATAATTCTTCCCTAAGTTAGATTTATAAAAGAATGTTACACCTATGAATGTGTATTTCTCATGAATAACATGGGGAAAAGGAGTGCTCATTCTTGTGAAGGCAGTAGAGACTGATTACTCACACTTGAGGTACCAGCTTGGAACCAGCATGGTATCTGCCTCCAGCTCAGGGTTTGAAAGAGCACTCTCTGTGTCCATAACTACAGAACACGCACAAGAAGTTAGCATCACATTTACTCCTCTCATGGTCACACGGCAAGGCCTGGATGTGGAAGGTACTGACAGGGCACACACAGGTGGTTCTGTATTCTCACAGCTGCACAGGGGTCTGGCTGCCCTTGGGACACTGAGCTGGCAGCTCTCACATGAAGTGAAAAGCCATGGCGTGCCCACACGACCTGTGGCTAGGTCAGCCCTGGAGCCAGGCCAGGAGGCTGGATTACCAGAGGTGAGCGATGGACAACCAGAGCTGAGTGACGTATAACCGGCTGCCAGTGATGAATAACCAGTGCTAGTGATGGAAAGTCGGTGCTGAGGTTCTGGGCTTGAACTGGCCCTTCCCACCTCCTTGCTCCTTAGGAACCTCTGCCCATGCTGCACCCCAAAGCAGCTGCAGCCCCTCACTGCTGCCCTGGCGTGTCTGCCCCAGAGCCCACAGCGTGGTGGCCTCCTGCCTCAGCCAGCCCTAGTCCTGGCCCCGCTGCTGCCAGCCAGGGCTATGTGCTGGCCCCTGCCTGCCTACCTGCTCCCTGCCCAGCTGTTGGAGCACTCTGGGCATTCTGGGCTTGCAGGGCCAGGAGAAAGAGGAGCAGGAGGCAGTGCCTCAGGGCCATGATCCCCCCTGCTGGCAACACTCTGCTGCTGCTGATGCTGCTGCCAAGCACCCCCTTGGAGTCACCAGGCTCGCTCTGGCACAGCCAGTGGCCCGGGACACTCTCCCATCCCTCGGGAGGCCAGGAGAGCGGCTAAGGCTGTCGCTTTGCACAGGCGAGGCTCTGCAGAACGAAAGGTAGAAAAAAGAATGGGCTTCTGTTGAGGGTTTAGTCAGGGTTTACTGAGGAAGTGCGGCAAAGGGATCCACAACCCAGGGGACCCAGTGAACTGCAAACCCTGGACTGGGCTGTGCAATGTGCTATAAAGGGGGAAAGGAACCTGGGAGGGGCTCGCCCACCCGCCAATGGGGTTACAGGAGGGCATGGGGAGCAGGAAAACAGGCATTTAGGAAAACCAATAGGGGCAAGTCGGGGGAGAGGCCCCAGGACCTGAACCTATCAACTGATGGCCTTGGTAGAAGTTTCTAGAGGGAGGAGATGGGCCGTCGAGTGATGGACCGGACAGCAGGGAGGGCTTTAAGGAGTGACACAGCAATTTTTAGGGAACATGGGGAGGAGCCATAGTGATTGACAATGAAGAGGAGGGAGGAGGCAACAGAGGCAGAACAATTTTAACTGGAAAAACTGGGACAAACTAAGGCATAACTTAGTGCAACTAAAACATACAAAACCACAATACAAAACTGCAGTGTTGCCCAGAGCACTGAACAAAACAAGTGGGGTTCTAGAACCTCACATCAAACAGAGCTCTCTGATCTCATGACAAAGTGGTGTCTCTGAACTCCCCATTGTATGCCCACGTTGCCTGTGAATTCCTGGACTTCCCCTCCACTGAATTTCCTTTTTCTGCACAGGAATGGAAGGAGCAAAACTGAGAAGGGTTTATGCATTCTGGGAGGCAGCACTGTGCATGGGAATGCAGAGGCACTCATGCCTTATTCCTCAGAAACCCTATCAGAAGCCCTCTATGAGGGCTGTTTTAAAAACCCAGATGCAAGTGTCCTTCTTTGGTAGTATTTTTGTCTGACAGCATTGTGGCAAGAAACCTGCTTTTCCCATTTCTTCTGCTACAGTTTCATCACCTTTGATGGCAGCACTGCTTCCATTCTCCACTGTCACGCCAACATGGGTGTGCAGTGCTCATGCTTCTCCCAAGTGAGCCTGGTTAATTCCCTTGCCACTTCCAATCCCACTTCAAGCTCACTAAAGGAGCCCCACTAAATCCTGAGCCAAGATCCTTTTTCCCTTTGAGGCAGATGTAGCCCATGTGCACCATCAAGCCTGGTGTCCTGTAGAGTGACCCACGGTCAAAGCCCCACACTCCTGCTGCAAACATCAGGGTGCCAGGGATTCACTTCTAGAACCTTCCTGTGTCCGGGTCACTGCAAGTGGGACAAGTAAATTCCACATGCGCCCCAGATCCCTCAAGCTGTCATGCAGAGCCTCCTGTGACCAGTATCACGTTCCTTCCCCTCTGTATCTCACACAGCCAGCCGTCATCTTTCTGCCCCTTGATCCTCTTTGTGCTCACTGGGGAGGGACTGCCACATCCCCCATGACCTAAGTCACCATATCAGGTCTCCTTGATGTGCTCAGCACTGGACATCCCTCCTTCCCAGAACATCCTTCCCTCTCTGCCCAGACCTTCCTGATTCAGGGCAGCATTCCAAATGAGCTCCTAGAGAAATTTTTGCATGTCACTCCTCACCAGCATGTCCTTATTCTGGTGCAGGAAAGCCTTGTTAATGGGCGCTGCTGGGAAAGCAGGCTGAGGCGGGCACAAACAGGTCCTGCACTGCAGTGCAAGTTTCTCAGAGCTCCTGTCACAGCCCCAGCCCTTCTCCCAGCTCTGTGCATTGTACCCCAACAGAAACGAACTTACAGCTTTTAGAAATGAATTTCTTTATCAAAATCAGAGAAAAAACCATCGTCTGCTAATACAAGGTATCACTATCACCATCACAAAAAGTATCCCTACCACTAAGAATATCAGTATCTCTTATCACTAAAATCAGCACGGTCCTCTAATATTAAGTGTCATTATTAGAATCACTATCACTAAAAGAATCAATATCTATCACTATCACTATCTTTCACTATCACTAAAAGAATCACTATCACTATCACTCTCATATTACTATCCCTATCACTACCTCTATCACTATCTATCACTATCACTGAAGAGTCCCTATTACTAGAACTATCTATCACTGCCACTAAAAGAATCACTGTCACTCTCACTATCAGTATCCCTATCACTACCACTACCACTATCCCTATCTATCACTTATCACTATTACTAATCTTCATCTTGGAACATAAAGTATTCCTCCTGGTACTGGTTGCAGGGGCACCAGGAGGCTGTGGGCTGAGGAGTCTCCAGGGAAATCCAGCAGTCCTGTGAAGTAGCCCCCTCAGCCAGAGCACAGCTGGGACACGTCGTCAGAGGAGACGGGTCTGCGCGCATGTTCTTGTATAGCCGGGCCAGCTCTGCTGCAAAGATCTCAGGAAAGAGGCGGCAGCTGTCCTGAACCCGTTGGCCTGGGGTCCCTCGCCACTTCCTGGACCTTCTCCTGACTCTGTTTCTTCTCTAAGCAGGCCATGGCTTTCCCAGGAAGAGTCCCAGCCCTGTCCTGATGCCTCTTTGTCTTCCTGGGCCCTCCTGTAGAAACAGATTTCCAAGAAAGAAGACTCCTCATAGATAGGAATTTGGAGCACAGTTAAACTGCACTGCAGCGATTACCACAGAGCTGCCTGGGCAATCCAGCATGGTGCAATCACTTCATTGCCAAAGGCAGCAATGAATAACTCACATGTCTCTCTTGGGCAGCTGACACATGACGATGTACCCAGCTACTGCTGCAAGCAGAATCACAGCCGAGACTGGAAGTGATGCTAGGAGGTACTTCTTGCTGAATTCCCACTGTCCAAGAGTCTCAACTTTTTGTCCAGCAGGTGATCCTAGCAGTAGAAAAGACAATGTGAGAGACAATATTTGTACTCTGCACTAGGGATAATCCCACAGTGTGCTTTACATGCCCGAGAATTATTTTGTTCAGAGATTTCTTCCTTTGGCTCTGGTGTCTCAGCATCAGGCACCAAGAGAAGAGGTTCTCATGGGGAAGAGCCCAGTGTGTGCCAGGGAGCAGCACTGCCCCTGTCTTTTCCACTGGGCTGCAGGCCAGGGCTGTGTGCTGGGCAGCTGCAATTCATCCATGGAGAGCACTGCAGGGATACAGCAGAAATGCTGCTCTTCTTCCAAGACAGCATCACCCAAGCACTCACTGGAATATTCCTCAGGCTCAGCAAGAGTGCTGGTGTCCCGTATTACTTCTCTTTCTTCATCTGAGCTTGGCTCACTGTCATTTTCTTCCACAGGGAGGGTCTCTGGCAAAGTCTCAGAATCTGTCTCTTCATAAAAAAACATTGGACACTTTAACCAGAAGCCACTGCCCCTTACCACAAGCCTGGTACCATGGCCTGGGAATTCTGGCAGGTGGCAGTGAGGAGCCCGCTGTGCCCAAAGACAAGAGGAATCCATAGCCCAGTTTTCTGCCATGCAACATGAAATGCAGACCCAAACCACCCAAGACTTAATCAATCAAATGACCCCCAGAAAGAATGCCTTCTGGCTCATACTCATACTTGAGGTCCAGCTTCAACCCATCCCTGAGCCTGAGGTTGGGCAGGGGCAGCCAAGACTGCGTGGGATATCATTTTTGCCTCTGTGCTGTGCTAAGTGTTCGATGCAAACAACTTCAGCAGAGGTCTTTTCCCAACATCTGGCTGCCAATGTCTGCACACAGCAGCTCTGGCCAGTAATGGTACATCTGCAGCAGCAGCTGGAGATGCTCCTGGCAATCATCTGGAAGCACAGCTGTGAGCAAATGCCATGCTGGACCTTTTCTATGGCTCATTCCAGGAGGTGTGAAATGGGGTGTCCCTGCAGCAAGACTCTGACTGAACACTTCTGGTTATCCAGGATTCACAACATCCCTAGCGGAATGAAAAGCTTTGCATCCCAGGCTGCAGGGTTAACAGAATGGGATGTACCAACCAGATGGGGCTTCATCTATGGCTGTCAGGAGCTCCTCTGCTCCTGACAGGGGAGGGAATCCTTCAGGGAATCCTCCAGGAAATCCTTCAGGGAATCCTTCAGGAACCGTGTCATAATTCTTCCCTAAGTTAGATTTATAAAAGAATGTTACACCTATGAATGTGTATTTCTCATGAATAACATGGGGAAAAGGAGTGCTCATTCTTGTGAAGGCAGTAGAGACTGATTACTCACACTTGAGGTACCAGCTTGGAACCAGCATGGTATCTGCCTCCAGCTCAGGGTTTGAAAGAGCACTCTCTGTGTCCATAACTACAGAACACGCACAAGAAGTTACCATCACATTTACTCCTCTCATGGTCACACGGCAAGGCCTGGATGTGGAAGGTACTGACAGGGCACACACAGGTGGTTCTGTATTCTCACAGCTGCACAGGGGTCTGGCTGCCCTTGGGACACTGAGCTGGCAGCTCTCACATGAAGTGAAAAGCCATGGCGTGCCCACACGACCTGTGGCTAGGTCAGCCCTGGAGCCAGGCCAGGAGGCTGGATTACCAGAGGTGAGTGATGGACAACCAGAGCTGAGTGACGTATAACCGGCTGCCAGTGATGAATAACCAGTGCTAGTGATGGAAAGTCGGTGCTGAGGTTCTGGGCTTGAACTGGCCCTTCCCACCTCCTTGCTCCTTAGGAACCTCTGCCCATGCTGCACCCCAAAGCAGCTGCAGCCCCTCACTGCTGCCCTGGCGTGTCTGCCCCAGAGCCCACAGCGTGGTGGCCTCCTGCCTCAGCCAGCCCTAGTCCTGGCCCCGCTGCTGCCAGCCAGGGCTATGTGCTGGCCCCTGCCTGCCTACCTGCTCCCTGCCCAGCTGTTGGAGCACTCTGGGCATTCTGGGCTTGCAGGGCCAGGAGAAAGAGGAGCAGGAGGCAGTGCCTCAGGGCCATGATCCCCCCTGCTGGCAACACTCTGCTGCTGCTGATGCTGCTGCCAAGCACCCCCTTGGAGTCACCAGGCTCGCTCTGGCACAGCCAGTGGCCCGGGACACTCTCCCATCCCTCGGGAGGCCAGGAGAGCGGCTAAGGCTGTCGCTTTGCACAGGCGAGGCTCTGCAGAACGAAAGGTAGAAAAAAGAATGGGCTTCTGTTGAGGGTTTAGTCAGGGTTTACTGAGGAAGTGCGGCAAAGGGATCCACAACCCAGGGGACCCAGTGAACTGCAAACCCTGGACTGGGCTGTGCAATGTGCTATAAAGGGGGAAAGGAACCTGGGAGGGGCTCGCCCACCCGCCAATGGGGTTACAGGAGGGCATGGGGAGCAGGAAAACAGGCATTTAGGAAAACCAATAGGGGCAAGTCGGGGGAGAGGCCCCAGGACCTGAACCTATCAACTGATGGCCTTGGTAGAAGTTTCTAGAGGGAGGAGATGGGCCGTCGAGTGATGGACCGGACAGCAGGGAGGGCTTTAAGGAGTGACACAGCAATTTTTAGGGAACATGGGGAGGAGCCATAGTGATTGACAATGAAGAGGAGGGAGGAGGCAACAGAGGCAGAACAATTTTAACTGGAAAAACTGGGACAAACTAAGGCATAACTTAGTGCAACTAAAACATACAAAACCACAATACAAAACTGCAGTGTTGCCCAGAGCACTGAACAAAACAAGTGGGGTTCTAGAACCTCACATCAAACAGAGCTCTCTGATCTCATGACAAAGTGGTGTCTCTGAACTCCCCATTGTATGCCCACGTTGCCTGTGAATTCCTGGACTTCCCCTCCACTGAATTTCCTTTTTCTGCACAGGAATGGAAGGAGCAAAACTGAGAAGGGTTTATGCATTCTGGGAGGCAGCACTGTGCATGGGAATGCAGAGGCACTCATGCCTTATTCCTCAGAAACCCTATCAGAAGCCCTCTATGAGGGCTGTTTTAAAAACCCAGATGCAAGTGTCCTTCTTTGGTAGTATTTTTGTCTGACAGCATTGTGGCAAGAAACCTGCTTTTCCCATTTCTTCTGCTACAGTTTCATCACCTTTGATGGCAGCACTGCTTCCATTCTCCACTGTCACGCCAACATGGGTGTGCAGTGCTCACGCTTCTCCCAAGTGAGCCTGGTTAATTCCCTTGCCACTTCCAATCCCACTTCAAGCTCACTAAAGGAGCCCCACTAAATCCTGAGCCAAGATCCTTTTTCCCTTTGAGGCAGATGTAGCCCATGTGCACCATCAAGCCTGGTGTCCTGTAGAGTGACCCACGGTCAAAGCCCCACACTCCTGCTGCAAACATCAGGGTGCCAGGGATTCACTTCTAGAACCTTCCTGTGTCCGGGTCACTGCAAGTGGGACAAGTAAATTCCACATGCGCCCCAGATCCCTCAAGCTGTCATGCAGAGCCTCCTGTGACCAGTATCACGTTCCTTCCCCTCTGTATCTCACACAGCCAGCCGTCATCTTTCTGCCCCTTGATCCTCTTTGTGCTCACTGGGGAGGGACTGCCACATCCCCCATGACCTAAGTCACCATATCAGGTCTCCTTGATGTGCTCAGCACTGGACATCCCTCCTTCCCAGAACATCCTTCCCTCTCTGCCCAGACCTTCCTGATTCAGGGCAGCATTCCAAATGAGCTCCTAGAGAAATTTTTGCATGTCACTCCTCACCAGCATGTCCTTATTCTGGTGCAGGAAAGCCTTGTTAATGGGCGCTGCTGGGAAAGCAGGCTGAGGCGTGCACAAACAGGTCCTGCACTGCAGTGCAAGTTTCTCAGAGCTCCTGTCACAGCCCCAGCCCTTCTCCCAGCTCTGTGCATTGTACCCCAACAGAAACGAACTTACAGCTTTTAGAAATCAATTTCTTTATCAAAATCAGAGAAAAAACCATCGTCTGCTAATACAAGGTATCACTATCACCATCACAAAAAGTATCCCTACCACTAAGAATATCAGTATCTCTTATCACTAAAATCAGCACGGTCCTCTAATATTAAGTGTCATTATTAGAATCACTATCACTAAAAGAATCAATATCTATCACTATCACTATCTTTCACTATCACTAAAAGAATCACTATCACTATCACTCTCATATTACTATCCCTATCACTACCTCTATCACTATCTATCACTATCACTGAAGAGTCCCTATTACTAGAACTATCTATCACTGCCACTAAAAGAATCACTGTCACTCTCACTATCAGTATCCCTATCACTACCACTACCACTATCCCTATCTATCACTTATCACTATTACTAATCTTCATCTTGGAACATAAAGTATTCCTCCTGGTACTGGTTGCAGGGGCACCAGGAGGCTGTGGGCTGAGGAGTCTCCAGGGAAATCCAGCAGTCCTGTGAAGTAGCCCCCTCAGCCAGAGCACAGCTGGGACACGTCGTCAGAGGAGACGGGTCTGCGCGCATGTTCTTGTATAGCCGGGCCAGCTCTGCTGCAAAGATCTCAGGAAAGAGGCGGCAGCTGTCCTGAACCCGTTGGCCTGGGGTCCCTCGCCACTTCCTGGACCTTCTCCTGACTCTGTTTCTTCTCTAAGCAGGCCATGGCTTTCCCAGGAAGAGTCCCAGCCCTGTCCTGATGCCTCTTTGTCTTCCTGGGCCCTCCTGTAGAAACAGATTTCCAAGAAAGAAGACTCCTCATAGATAGGAATTTGGAGCACAGTTAAACTGCACTGCAGCGATTACCACAGAGCTGCCTGGGCAATCCAGCATGGTGCAATCACTTCATTGCCAAAGGCAGCAATGAATAACTCACATGTCTCTCTTGGGCAGCTGACACATGACGATGTACCCAGCTACTGCTGCAAGCAGAATCACAGCCGAGACTGGAAGTGATGCTAGGAGGTACTTCTTGCTGAATTCCCACTGTCCAAGAGTCTCAACTTTTTGTCCAGCAGGTGATCCTAGCAGTAGAAAAGACAATGTGAGAGACAATATTTGTACTCTGCACTAGGGATAATCCCACAGTGTGCTTTACATGCCCGAGAATTATTTTGTTCAGAGATTTCTTCCTTTGGCTCTGGTGTCTCAGCATCAGGCACCAAGAGAAGAGGTTCTCATGGGGAAGAGCCCAGTGTGTGCCAGGGAGCAGCACTGCCCCTGTCTTTTCCACTGGGCTGCAGGCCAGGGCTGTGTGCTGGGCAGCTGCAATTCATCCATGGAGAGCACTGCAGGGATACAGCAGAAATGCTGCTCTTCTTCCAAGACAGCATCACCCAAGCACTCACTGGAATATTCCTCAGGCTCAGCAAGAGTGCTGGTGTCCCGTATTACTTCTCTTTCTTCATCTGAGCTTGGCTCACTGTCATTTTCTTCCACAGGGAGGGTCTCTGGCAAAGTCTCAGAATCTGTCTCTTCATAAAAAAACATTGGACACTTTAACCAGAAGCCACTGCCCCTTACCACAAGCCTGGTACCATGGCCTGGGAATTCTGGCAGGTGGCAGTGAGGAGCCCGCTGTGCCCAAAGACAAGAGGAATCCATAGCCCAGTTTTCTGCCATGCAACATGAAATGCAGACCCAAACCACCCAAGACTTAATCAATCAAATGACCCCCAGAAAGAATGCCTTCTGGCTCATACTCATACTTGAGGTCCAGCTTCAACCCATCCCTGAGCCTGAGGTTGGGCAGGGGCAGCCAAGACTGCGTGGGATATCATTTTTGCCTCTGTGCTGTGCTAAGTGTTCGATGCAAACAACTTCAGCAGAGGTCTTTTCCCAACATCTGGCTGCCAATGTCTGCACACAGCAGCTCTGGCCAGTAATGGTACATCTGCAGCAGCAGCTGGAGATGCTCCTGGCAATCATCTGGAAGCACAGCTGTGAGCAAATGCCATGCTGGACCTTTTCTATGGCTCATTCCAGGAGGTGTGAAATGGGGTGTCCCTGCAGCAAGACTCTGACTGAACACTTCTGGTTATCCAGGATTCACAACATCCCTAGCGGAATGAAAAGCTTTGCATCCCAGGCTGCAGGGTTAACAGAATGGGATGTACCAACCAGATGGGGCTTCATCTATGGCTGTCAGGAGCTCCTCTGCTCCTGACAGGGGAGGGAATCCTTCAGGGAATCCTCCAGGAAATCCTTCAGGGAATCCTTCAGGAACCGTGTCATAATTCTTCCCTAAGTTAGATTTATAAAAGAATGTTACACCTATGAATGTGTATTTCTCATGAATAACATGGGGAAAAGGAGTGCTCATTCTTGTGAAGGCAGTAGAGACTGATTACTCACACTTGAGGTACCAGCTTGGAACCAGCATGGTATCTGCCTCCAGCTCAGGGTTTGAAAGAGCACTCTCTGTGTCCATAACTACAGAACACGCACAAGAAGTTAGCATCACATTTACTCCTCTCATGGTCACACGGCAAGGCCTGGATGTGGAAGGTACTGACAGGGCACACACAGGTGGTTCTGTATTCTCACAGCTGCACAGGGGTCTGGCTGCCCTTGGGACACTGAGCTGGCAGCTCTCACATGAAGTGAAAAGCCATGGCGTGCCCACACGACCTGTGGCTAGGTCAGCCCTGGAGCCAGGCCAGGAGGCTGGATTACCAGAGGTGAGCGATGGACAACCAGAGCTGAGTGACGTATAACCGGCTGCCAGTGATGAATAACCAGTGCTAGTGATGGAAAGTCGGTGCTGAGGTTCTGGGCTTGAACTGGCCCTTCCCACCTCCTTGCTCCTTAGGAACCTCTGCCCATGCTGCACCCCAAAGCAGCTGCAGCCCCTCACTGCTGCCCTGGCGTGTCTGCCCCAGAGCCCACAGCGTGGTGGCCTCCTGCCTCAGCCAGCCCTAGTCCTGGCCCCGCTGCTGCCAGCCAGGGCTATGTGCTGGCCCCTGCCTGCCTACCTGCTCCCTGCCCAGCTGTTGGAGCACTCTGGGCATTCTGGGCTTGCAGGGCCAGGAGAAAGAGGAGCAGGAGGCAGTGCCTCAGGGCCATGATCCCCCCTGCTGGCAACACTCTGCTGCTGCTGATGCTGCTGCCAAGCACCCCCTTGGAGTCACCAGGCTCGCTCTGGCACAGCCAGTGGCCCGGGACACTCTCCCATCCCTCGGGAGGCCAGGAGAGCGGCTAAGGCTGTCGCTTTGCACAGGCGAGGCTCTGCAGAACGAAAGGTAGAAAAAAGAATGGGCTTCTGTTGAGGGTTTAGTCAGGGTTTACTGAGGAAGTGCGGCAAAGGGATCCACAACCCAGGGGACCCAGTGAACTGCAAACCCTGGACTGGGCTGTGCAATGTGCTATAAAGGGGGAAAGGAACCTGGGAGGGGCTCGCCCACCCGCCAATGGGGTTACAGGAGGGCATGGGGAGCAGGAAAACAGGCATTTAGGAAAACCAATAGGGGCAAGTCGGGGGAGAGGCCCCAGGACCTGAACCTATCAACTGATGGCCTTGGTAGAAGTTTCTAGAGGGAGGAGATGGGCCGTCGAGTGATGGACCGGACAGCAGGGAGGGCTTTAAGGAGTGACACAGCAATTTTTAGGGAACATGGGGAGGAGCCATAGTGATTGACAATGAAGAGGAGGGAGGAGGCAACAGAGGCAGAACAATTTTAACTGGAAAAACTGGGACAAACTAAGGCATAACTTAGTGCAACTAAAACATACAAAACCACAATACAAAACTGCAGTGTTGCCCAGAGCACTGAACAAAACAAGTGGGGTTCTAGAACCTCACATCAAACAGAGCTCTCTGATCTCATGACAAAGTGGTGTCTCTGAACTCCCCATTGTATGCCCACGTTGCCTGTGAATTCCTGGACTTCCCCTCCACTGAATTTCCTTTTTCTGCACAGGAATGGAAGGAGCAAAACTGAGAAGGGTTTATGCATTCTGGGAGGCAGCACTGTGCATGGGAATGCAGAGGCACTCATGCCTTATTCCTCAGAAACCCTATCAGAAGCCCTCTATGAGGGCTGTTTTAAAAACCCAGATGCAAGTGTCCTTCTTTGGTAGTATTTTTGTCTGACAGCATTGTGGCAAGAAACCTGCTTTTCCCATTTCTTCTCCTACAGTTTCATCACCTTTGATGGCAGCACTGCTTCCATTCTCCACTGTCACGCCAACATGGGTGTGCAGTGCTCACGCTTCTCCCAAGTGAGCCTGGTTAATTCCCTTGCCACTTCCAATCCCACTTCAAGCTCACTAAAGGAGCCCCACTAAATCCTGAGCCAAGATCCTTTTTCCCTTTGAGGCAGATGTAGCCCATGTGCACCATCAAGCCTGGTGTCCTGTAGAGTGACCCACGGTCAAAGCCCCACACTCCTGCTGCAAACATCAGGGTGCCAGGGATTCACTTCTAGAACCTTTCTGTGTCTGGGTCACTGCAAGTGGGACAAGTAAATTCCACATGCGCCCCAGATCCCTCAAGCTGTCATGCAGAGCCTCCTGTGACCAGTATCACGTTCCTTCCCCTCTGTATCTCACACAGCCAGCCGTCATCTTTCTGCCCCTTGATCCTCTTTGTGCTCACTGGGGAGGGACTGCCACATCCCCCATGACCTAAGTCACCATATCAGGTCTCCTTGATGTGCTCAGCACTGGACATCCCTCCTTCCCAGAACATCCTTCCCTCTCTGCCCAGACCTTCCTGATTCAGGGCAGCATTCCAAATGAGCTCCTAGAGAAATTTTTGCATGTCACTCCTCACCAGCATGTCCTTATTCTGGTGCAGGAAAGCCTTGTTAATGGGCGCTGCTGGGAAAGCAGGCTGAGGCGTGCACAAACAGGTCCTGCACTGCAGTGCAAGTTTCTCAGAGCTCCTGTCACAGCCCCAGCCCTTCTCCCAGCTCTGTGCATTGTACCCCAACAGAAACGAACTTACAGCTTTTAGAAATCAATTTCTTTATCAAAATCAGAGAAAAAACCATCGTCTGCTAATACAAGGTATCACTATCACCATCACAAAAAGTATCCCTACCACTAAGAATATCAGTATCTCTTATCACTAAAATCAGCACGGTCCTCTAATATTAAGTGTCATTATTAGAATCACTATCACTAAAAGAATCAATATCTATCACTATCACTATCTTTCACTATCACTAAAAGAATCACTATCACTATCACTCTCATATTACTATCCCTATCACTACCTCTATCACTATCTATCACTATCACTGAAGAGTCCCTATTACTAGAACTATCTATCACTGCCACTAAAAGAATCACTGTCACTCTCACTATCAGTATCCCTATCACTACCACTACCACTATCCCTATCTATCACTTATCACTATTACTAATCTTCATCTTGGAACATAAAGTATTCCTCCTGGTACTGGTTGCAGGGGCACCAGGAGGCTGTGGGCTGAGGAGTCTCCAGGGAAATCCAGCAGTCCTGTGAAGTAGCCCCCTCAGCCAGAGCACAGCTGGGACACGTCGTCAGAGGAGACGGGTCTGCGCGCATGTTCTTGTATAGCCGGGCCAGCTCTGCTGCAAAGATCTCAGGAAAGAGGCGGCAGCTGTCCTGAACCCGTTGGCCTGGGGTCCCTCGCCACTTCCTGGACCTTCTCCTGACTCTGTTTCTTCTCTAAGCAGGCCATGGCTTTCCCAGGAAGAGTCCCAGCCCTGTCCTGATGCCTCTTTGTCTTCCTGGGCCCTCCTGTAGAAACAGATTTCCAAGAAAGAAGACTCCTCATAGATAGGAATTTGGAGCACAGTTAAACTGCACTGCAGCGATTACCACAGAGCTGCCTGGGCAATCCAGCATGGTGCAATCACTTCATTGCCAAAGGCAGCAATGAATAACTCACATGTCTCTCTTGGGCAGCTGACACATGACGATGTACCCAGCTACTGCTGCAAGCAGAATCACAGCCGAGACTGGAAGTGATGCTAGGAGGTACTTCTTGCTGAATTCCCACTGTCCAAGAGTCTCAACTTTTTGTCCAGCAGGTGATCCTAGCAGTAGAAAAGACAATGTGAGAGACAATATTTGTACTCTGCACTAGGGATAATCCCACAGTGTGCTTTACATGCCCGAGAATTATTTTGTTCAGAGATTTCTTCCTTTGGCTCTGGTGTCTCAGCATCAGGCACCAAGAGAAGAGGTTCTCATGGGGAAGAGCCCAGTGTGTGCCAGGGAGCAGCACTGCCCCTGTCTTTTCCACTGGGCTGCAGGCCAGGGCTGTGTGCTGGGCAGCTGCAATTCATCCATGGAGAGCACTGCAGGGATACAGCAGAAATGCTGCTCTTCTTCCAAGACAGCATCACCCAAGCACTCACTGGAATATTCCTCAGGCTCAGCAAGAGTGCTGGTGTCCCGTATTACTTCTCTTTCTTCATCTGAGCTTGGCTCACTGTCATTTTCTTCCACAGGGAGGGTCTCTGGCAAAGTCTCAGAATCTGTCTCTTCATAAAAAAACATTGGACACTTTAACCAGAAGCCACTGCCCCTTACCACAAGCCTGGTACCATGGCCTGGGAATTCTGGCAGGTGGCAGTGAGGAGCCCGCTGTGCCCAAAGACAAGAGGAATCCATAGCCCAGTTTTCTGCCATGCAACATGAAATGCAGACCCAAACCACCCAAGACTTAATCAATCAAATGACCCCCAGAAAGAATGCCTTCTGGCTCATACTCATACTTGAGGTCCAGCTTCAACCCATCCCTGAGCCTGAGGTTGGGCAGGGGCAGCCAAGACTGCGTGGGATATCATTTTTGCCTCTGTGCTGTGCTAAGTGTTCGATGCAAACAACTTCAGCAGAGGTCTTTTCCCAACATCTGGCTGCCAATGTCTGCACACAGCAGCTCTGGCCAGTAATGGTACATCTGCAGCAGCAGCTGGAGATGCTCCTGGCAATCATCTGGAAGCACAGCTGTGAGCAAATGCCATGCTGGACCTTTTCTATGGCTCATTCCAGGAGGTGTGAAATGGGGTGTCCCTGCAGCAAGACTCTGACTGAACACTTCTGGTTATCCAGGATTCACAACATCCCTAGCGGAATGAAAAGCTTTGCATCCCAGGCTGCAGGGTTAACAGAATGGGATGTACCAACCAGATGGGGCTTCATCTATGGCTGTCAGGAGCTCCTCTGCTCCTGACAGGGGAGGGAATCCTTCAGGGAATCCTCCAGGAAATCCTTCAGGGAATCCTTCAGGAACCGTGTCATAATTCTTCCCTAAGTTAGATTTATAAAAGAATGTTACACCTATGAATGTGTATTTCTCATGAATAACATGGGGAAAAGGAGTGCTCATTCTTGTGAAGGCAGTAGAGACTGATTACTCACACTTGAGGTACCAGCTTGGAACCAGCATGGTATCTGCCTCCAGCTCAGGGTTTGAAAGAGCACTCTCTGTGTCCATAACTACAGAACACGCACAAGAAGTTAGCATCACATTTACTCCTCTCATGGTCACACGGCAAGGCCTGGATGTGGAAGGTACTGACAGGGCACACACAGGTGGTTCTGTATTCTCACAGCTGCACAGGGGTCTGGCTGCCCTTGGGACACTGAGCTGGCAGCTCTCACATGAAGTGAAAAGCCATGGCGTGCCCACACGACCTGTGGCTAGGTCAGCCCTGGAGCCAGGCCAGGAGGCTGGATTACCAGAGGTGAGTGATGGACAACCAGAGCTGAGTGACGTATAACCGGCTGCCAGTGATGAATAACCAGTGCTAGTGATGGAAAGTCGGTGCTGAGGTTCTGGGCTTGAACTGGCCCTTCCCACCTCCTTGCTCCTTAGGAACCTCTGCCCATGCTGCACCCCAAAGCAGCTGCAGCCCCTCACTGCTGCCCTGGCGTGTCTGCCCCAGAGCCCACAGCGTGGTGGCCTCCTGCCTCAGCCAGCCCTAGTCCTGGCCCCGCTGCTGCCAGCCAGGGCTATGTGCTGGCCCCTGCCTGCCTACCTGCTCCCTGCCCAGCTGTTGGAGCACTCTGGGCATTCTGGGCTTGCAGGGCCAGGAGAAAGAGGAGCAGGAGGCAGTGCCTCAGGGCCATGATCCCCCCTGCTGGCAACACTCTGCTGCTGCTGATGCTGCTGCCAAGCACCCCCTTGGAGTCACCAGGCTCGCTCTGGCACAGCCAGTGGCCCGGGACACTCTCCCATCCCTCGGGAGGCCAGGAGAGCGGCTAAGGCTGTCGCTTTGCACAGGCGAGGCTCTGCAGAACGAAAGGTAGAAAAAAGAATGGGCTTCTGTTGAGGGTTTAGTCAGGGTTTACTGAGGAAGTGCGGCAAAGGGATCCACAACCCAGGGGACCCAGTGAACTGCAAACCCTGGACTGGGCTGTGCAATGTGCTATAAAGGGGGAAAGGAACCTGGGAGGGGCTCGCCCACCCGCCAATGGGGTTACAGGAGGGCATGGGGAGCAGGAAAACAGGCATTTAGGAAAACCAATAGGGGCAAGTCGGGGGAGAGGCCCCAGGACCTGAACCTATCAACTGATGGCCTTGGTAGAAGTTTCTAGAGGGAGGAGATGGGCCGTCGAGTGATGGACCGGACAGCAGGGAGGGCTTTAAGGAGTGACACAGCAATTTTTAGGGAACATGGGGAGGAGCCATAGTGATTGACAATGAAGAGGAGGGAGGAGGCAACAGAGGCAGAACAATTTTAACTGGAAAAACTGGGACAAACTAAGGCATAACTTAGTGCAACTAAAACATACAAAACCACAATACAAAACTGCAGTGTTGCCCAGAGCACTGAACAAAACAAGTGGGGTTCTAGAACCTCACATCAAACAGAGCTCTCTGATCTCATGACAAAGTGGTGTCTCTGAACTCCCCATTGTATGCCCACGTTGCCTGTGAATTCCTGGACTTCCCCTCCACTGAATTTCCTTTTTCTGCACAGGAATGGAAGGAGCAAAACTGAGAAGGGTTTCTGCATTCTGGGAGGCAGCACTGTGCATGGGAATGCAGAGGCACTCATGCCTTATTCCTCAGAAACCCTATCAGAAGCCCTCTATGAGGGCTGTTTTAAAAACCCAGATGCAAGTGTCCTTCTTTGGTAGTATTTTTGTCTGACAGCATTGTGGCAAGAAACCTGCTTTTCCCATTTCTTCTGCTACAGTTTCATCACCTTTGATGGCAGCACTGCTTCCATTCTCCACTGTCACGCCAACATGGGTGTGCAGTGCTCACGCTTCTCCCAAGTGAGCCTGGTTAATTCCCTTGCCACTTCCAATCCCACTTCAAGCTCACTAAAGGAGCCCCACTAAATCCTGAGCCAAGATCCTTTTTCCCTTTGAGGCAGATGTAGCCCATGTGCACCATCAAGCCTGGTGTCCTGGAGAGTGACCCACGGTCAAAGCCCCACACTCCTGCTGCAAACATCAGGGTGCCAGGGATTCACTTCTAGAACCTTCCTGTGTCTGGGTCACTGCAAGTGGGACAAGTAAATTCCACATGCACCCCAGATCCCTCAAGCTGTCATGCAGAGCCTCCTGTGACCAGTATCACGTTCCTTCCCCTCTGTATCTCACACAGCCAGCCGTCATCTTTCTGCTTCTTGATCCTCTTTGTGCTCACTGGGGAGGGACTGCCACATCCCCCATGACCTAAGTCACCATATCAGGTCTCCTTGATGTGCTCAGCACTGGACATCCCTCCTTCCCAAAACATCCTTCCCTCTCTGCCCAGACCTTCCTGATTCAGGGCAGCATTCCAAATGAGCTCCTAGAGAAATTTTTGCATGTCACTCCTCACCAGCATGTCCTTATTCTGGTGCAGGAAAGCCTTGTTAATGGGCGCTGCTGGGAAAGCAGGCTGAGGCGGGCACAAACAGGTCCTGCACTGCAGTGCAAGTTTCTCAGAGCTCCTGTCACAGCCCCAGCCCTTCTCCCAGCTCTGTGCATTGTACCCCAACAGAAACGAACTTACAGCTTTTAGAAATCAATTTCTTTATCAAAATCAGAGAAAAAACCATCGTCTGCTAATACAAGGTATCACTATCACCATCACAAAAAGTATCCCTACCACTAAGAATATCAGTATCTCTTATCACTAAAATCAGCACGGTCCTCTAATATTAAGTGTCATTATTAGAATCACTATCACTAAAAGAATCAATATCTATCACTATCACTATCTTTCACTATCACTAAAAGAATCACCATCACTATCACTCTCATATTACTATCCCTATCACTACCTCTATCACTATCTATCACTATCACTGAAGAGTCCCTATTACTAGAACTATCTATCACTACCACTAAAAGAATCACTGTCACTCTCACTATCAGTATCCCTATCACTACCACTACCACTATCCCTATCTATCACTTATCACTATTACTAATCTTCATCTTGGAACATAAAGTATTCCTCCTGGTACTGGTTGCAGGGGCACCAGGAGGCTGTGGGCTGAGGAGTCTCCAGGGAAATCCAGCAGTCCTGTGAAGTAGCCCCCTCAGCCAGAGCACAGCTGGGACACGTCGTCAGAGGAGACGGGTCTGCGCGCATGTTCTTGTATAGCCGGGCCAGCTCTGCTGCAAAGATCTCAGGAAAGAGGCGGCAGCTGTCCTGAACCCGTTGGCCTGGGGTCCCTCGCCACTTCCTGGACCTTCTCCTGACTCTGTTTCTTCTCTAAGCAGGCCATGGCTTTCCCAGGAAGAGTCCCAGCCCTGTCCTGATGCCTCTTTGTCTTCCTGGGCCCTCCTGTAGAAACAGATTTCCAAGAAAGAAGACTCCTCATAGATAGGAATTTGGAGCACAGTTAAACTGCACTGCAGCGATTACCACAGAGCTGCCTGGGCAATCCAGCATGGTGCAATCACTTCATTGCCAAAGGCAGCAATGAATAACTCACATGTCTCTCTTGGGCAGCTGACACATGACGATGTACCCAGCTACTGCTGCAAGCAGAATCACAGCCGAGACTGGAAGTGATGCTAGGAGGTACTTCTTGCTGAATTCCCACTGTCCAAGAGTCTCAACTTTTTGTCCAGCAGGTGATCCTAGCAGTAGAAAAGACAATGTGAGAGACAATATTTGTACTCTGCACTAGGGATAATCCCACAGTGTGCTTTACATGCCCGAGAATTATTTTGTTCAGAGATTTCTTCCTTTGGCTCTGGTGTCTCAGCATCAGGCACCAAGAGAAGAGGTTCTCATGGGGAAGAGCCCAGTGTGTGCCAGGGAGCAGCACTGCCCCTGTCTTTTCCACTGGGCTGCAGGCCAGGGCTGTGTGCTGGGCAGCTGCAATTCATCCATGGAGAGCACTGCAGGGATACAGCAGAAATGCTGCTCTTCTTCCAAGACAGCATCACCCAAGCACTCACTGGAATATTCCTCAGGCTCAGCAAGAGTGCTGGTGTCCCGTATTACTTCTCTTTCTTCATCTGAGCTTGGCTCACTGTCATTTTCTTCCACAGGGAGGGTCTCTGGCAAAGTCTCAGAATCTGTCTCTTCATAAAAAAACATTGGACACTTTAACCAGAAGCCACTGCCCCTTACCACAAGCCTGGTACCATGGCCTGGGAATTCTGGCAGGTGGCAGTGAGGAGCCCGCTGTGCCCAAAGACAAGAGGAATCCATAGCCCAGTTTTCTGCCATGCAACATGAAATGCAGACCCAAACCACCCAAGACTTAATCAATCAAATGACCCCCAGAAAGAATGCCTTCTGGCTCATACTCATATTTGAGGTCCAGCTTCAACCCATCCCTGAGCCTGAGGTTGGGCAGGGGCAGCCAAGACTGCGTGGGATATCATTTTTGCCTCCGTGCTGTGCTAAGTGTTCGATGCAAACAACTTCAGCAGAGGTCTTTTCCCAACATCTGGCTGCCAATGTCTGCACACAGCAGCTCTGGCCAGTAATGGTACATCTGCAGCAGCAGCTGGAGATGCTCCTGGCAATCATCTGGAAGCACAGCTGTGAGCAAATGCCATGCTGGACCTTTTCTATGGCTCATTCCAGGAGGTGTGAAATGGGGTGTCCCTGCAGCAAGACTCTGACTGAACACTTCTGGTTATCCAGGATTCACAACATCCCTAGCGGAATGAAAAGCTTTGCATCCCAGGCTGCAGGGTTAACAGAATGGGATGTACCAACCAGATGGGGCTTCATCTATGGCTGTCAGGAGCTCCTCTGCTCCTGACAGGGGAGGGAATCCTTCAGGGAATCCTCCAGGAAATCCTTCAGGGAATCCTTCAGGAACCGTGTCATAATTCTTCCCTAAGTTAGATTTATAAAAGAATGTTACACCTATGAATGTGTATTTCTCATGAATAACATGGGGAAAAGGAGTGCTCATTCTTGTGAAGGCAGTAGAGACTGATTACTCACACTTGAGGTACCAGCTTGGAACCAGCATGGTATCTGCCTCCAGCTCAGGGTTTGAAAGAGCACTCTCTGTGTCCATAACTACAGAACACGCACAAGAAGTTAGCATCACATTTACTCCTCTCATGGTCACACGGCAAGGCCTGGATGTGGAAGGTACTGACAGGGCACACACAGGTGGTTCTGTATTCTCACAGCTGCACAGGGGTCTGGCTGCCCTTGGGACACTGAGCTGGCAGCTCTCACATGAAGTGAAAAGCCATGGCGTGCCCACACGACCTGTGGCTAGGTCAGCCCTGGAGCCAGGCCAGGAGGCTGGATTACCAGAGGTGAGCGATGGACAACCAGAGCTGAGTGACGTATAACCGGCTGCCAGTGATGAATAACCAGTGCTAGTGATGGAAAGTCGGTGCTGAGGTTCTGGGCTTGAACTGGCCCTTCCCACCTCCTTGCTCCTTAGGAACCTCTGCCCATGCTGCACCCCAAAGCAGCTGCAGCCCCTCACTGCTGCCCTGGCGTGTCTGCCCCAGAGCCCACAGCGTGGTGGCCTCCTGCCTCAGCCAGCCCTAGTCCTGGCCCCGCTGCTGCCAGCCAGGGCTATGTGCTGGCCCCTGCCTGCCTACCTGCTCCCTGCCCAGCTGTTGGAGCACTCTGGGCATTCTGGGCTTGCAGGGCCAGGAGAAAGAGGAGCAGGAGGCAGTGCCTCAGGGCCATGATCCCCCCTGCTGGCAACACTCTGCTGCTGCTGATGCTGCTGCCAAGCACCCCCTTGGAGTCACCAGGCTCGCTCTGGCACAGCCAGTGGCCCGGGACACTCTCCCATCCCTCGGGAGGCCAGGAGAGCGGCTAAGGCTGTCGCTTTGCACAGGCGAGGCTCTGCAGAACGAAAGGTAGAAAAAAGAATGGGCTTCTGTTGAGGGTTTAGTCAGGGTTTACTGAGGAAGTGCGGCAAAGGGATCCACAACCCAGGGGACCCAGTGAACTGCAAACCCTGGACTGGGCTGTGCAATGTGCTATAAAGGGGGAAAGGAACCTGGGAGGGGCTCGCCCACCCGCCAATGGGGTTACAGGAGGGCATGGGGAGCAGGAAAACAGGCATTTAGGAAAACCAATAGGGGCAAGTCGGGGGAGAGGCCCCAGGACCTGAACCTATCAACTGATGGCCTTGGTAGAAGTTTCTAGAGGGAGGAGATGGGCCGTCGAGTGATGGACCGGACAGCAGGGAGGGCTTTAAGGAGTGACACAGCAATTTTTAGGGAACATGGGGAGGAGCCATAGTGATTGACAATGAAGAGGAGGGAGGAGGCAACAGAGGCAGAACAATTTTAACTGGAAAAACTGGGACAAACTAAGGCATAACTTAGTGCAACTAAAACATACAAAACCACAATACAAAACTGCAGTGTTGCCCAGAGCACTGAACAAAACAAGTGGGGTTCTAGAACCTCACATCAAACAGAGCTCTCTGATCTCATGACAAAGTGGTGTCTCTGAACTCCCCATTGTATGCCCACGTTGCCTGTGAATTCCTGGACTTCCCCTCCACTGAATTTCCTTTTTCTGCACAGGAATGGAAGGAGCAAAACTGAGAAGGGTTTATGCATTCTGGGAGGCAGCACTGTGCATGGGAATGCAGAGGCACTCATGCCTTATTCCTCAGAAACCCTATCAGAAGCCCTCTATGAGGGCTGTTTTAAAAACCCAGATGCAAGTGTCCTTCTTTGGTAGTATTTTTGTCTGACAGCATTGTGGCAAGAAACCTGCTTTTCCCATTTCTTCTCCTACAGTTTCATCACCTTTGATGGCAGCACTGCTTCCATTCTCCACTGTCACGCCAACATGGGTGTGCAGTGCTCACGCTTCTCCCAAGTGAGCCTGGTTAATTCCCTTGCCACTTCCAATCCCACTTCAAGCTCACTAAAGGAGCCCCACTAAATCCTGAGCCAAGATCCTTTTTCCCTTTGAGGCAGATGTAGCCCATGTGCACCATCAAGCCTGGTGTCCTGTAGAGTGACCCACGGTCAAAGCCCCACACTCCTGCTGCAAACATCAGGGTGCCAGGGATTCACTTCTAGAACCTTCCTGTGTCCGGGTCACTGCAAGTGGGACAAGTAAATTCCACATGCGCCCCAGATCCCTCAAGCTGTCATGCAGAGCCTCCTGTGACCAGTATCACGTTCCTTCCCCTCTGTATCTCACACAGCCAGCCGTCATCTTTCTGCCCCTTGATCCTCTTTGTGCTCACTGGGGAGGGACTGCCACATCCCCCATGACCTAAGTCACCATATCAGGTCTCCTTGATGTGCTCAGCACTGGACATCGCTCCTTCCCAGAACATCCTTCCCTCTCTGCCCAGACCTTCCTGATTCAGGGCAGCATTCCAAATGAGCTCCTAGAGAAATTTTTGCATGTCACTCCTCACCAGCATGTCCTTATTCTGGTGCAGGAAAGCCTTGTTAATGGGCGCTGCTGGGAAAGCAGGCTGAGGCGTGCACAAACAGGTCCTGCACTGCAGTGCAAGTTTCTCAGAGCTCCTGTCACAGCCCCAGCCCTTCTCCCAGCTCTGTGCATTGTACCCCAACAGAAACGAACTTACAGCTTTTAGAAATCAATTTCTTTATCAAAATCAGAGAAAAAACCATCGTCTGCTAATACAAGGTATCACTATCACCATCACAAAAAGTATCCCTACCACTAAGAATATCAGTATCTCTTATCACTAAAATCAGCACGGTCCTCTAATATTAAGTGTCATTATTAGAATCACTATCACTAAAAGAATCAATATCTATCACTATCACTATCTTTCACTATCACTAAAAGAATCACTATCACTATCACTCTCATATTACTATCCCTATCACTACCTCTATCACTATCTATCACTATCACTGAAGAGTCCCTATTACTAGAACTATCTATCACTGCCACTAAAAGAATCACTGTCACTCTCACTATCAGTATCCCTATCACTACCACTACCACTATCCCTATCTATCACTTATCACTATTACTAATCTTCATCTTGGAACATAAAGTATTCCTCCTGGTACTGGTTGCAGGGGCACCAGGAGGCTGTGGGCTGAGGAGTCTCCAGGGAAATCCAGCAGTCCTGTGAAGTAGCCCCCTCAGCCAGAGCACAGCTGGGACACGTCGTCAGAGGAGACGGGTCTGCGCGCATGTTCTTGTATAGCCGGGCCAGCTCTGCTGCAAAGATCTCAGGAAAGAGGCGGCAGCTGTCCTGAACCCGTTGGCCTGGGGTCCCTCGCCACTTCCTGGACCTTCTCCTGACTCTGTTTCTTCTCTAAGCAGGCCATGGCTTTCCCAGGAAGAGTCCCAGCCCTGTCCTGATGCCTCTTTGTCTTCCTGGGCCCTCCTGTAGAAACAGATTTCCAAGAAAGAAGACTCCTCATAGATAGGAATTTGGAGCACAGTTAAACTGCACTGCAGCGATTACCACAGAGCTGCCTGGGCAATCCAGCATGGTGCAATCACTTCATTGCCAAAGGCAGCAATGAATAACTCACATGTCTCTCTTGGGCAGCTGACACATGACGATGTACCCAGCTACTGCTGCAAGCAGAATCACAGCCGAGACTGGAAGTGATGCTAGGAGGTACTTCTTGCTGAATTCCCACTGTCCAAGAGTCTCAACTTTTTGTCCAGCAGGTGATCCTAGCAGTAGAAAAGACAATGTGAGAGACAATATTTGTACTCTGCACTAGGGATAATCCCACAGTGTGCTTTACATGCCCGAGAATTATTTTGTTCAGAGATTTCTTCCTTTGGCTCTGGTGTCTCAGCATCAGGGACCAAGAGAAGAGGTTCTCATGGGGAAGAGCCCAGTGTGTGCCAGGGAGCAGCACTGCCCCTGTCTTTTCCACTGGGCTGCAGGCCAGGGCTGTGTGCTGGGCAGCTGCAATTCATCCATGGAGAGCACTGCAGGGATACAGCAGAAATGCTGCTCTTCTTCCAAGACAGCATCACCCAAGCACTCACTGGAATATTCCTCAGGCTCAGCAAGAGTGCTGGTGTCCCGTATTACTTCTCTTTCTTCATCTGAGCTTGGCTCACTGTCATTTTCTTCCACAGGGAGGGTCTCTGGCAAAGTCTCAGAATCTGTCTCTTCATAAAAAAACATTGGACACTTTAACCAGAAGCCACTGCCCCTTACCACAAGCATGGTACCATGGCCTGGGAATTCTGGCAGGTGGCAGTGAGGAGCCCGCTGTGCCCAAAGACAAGAGGAATCCATAGCCCAGTTTTCTGCCATGCAACATGAAATGCAGACCCAAACCACCCAAGACTTAATCAATCAAATGACCCCCAGAAAGAATGCCTTCTGGCTCATACTCATACTTGAGGTCCAGCTTCAACCCATCCCTGAGCCTGAGGTTGGGCAGGGGCAGCCAAGACTGTGTGGGATATCATTTTTGCCTCTGTGCTGTGCTAAGTGTTCGATGCAAACAACTTCAGCAGAGGTCTTTTCCCAACATCTGGCTGCCAATGTCTGCACACAGCAGCTCTGGCCAGTAATGGTACATCTGCAGCAGCAGCTGGAGATGCTCCTGGCAATCATCTGGAAGCACAGCTGTGAGCAAATGCCATGCTGGACCTTTTCTATGGCTCATTGCAGGAGGTGTGAAATGGGGTGTCCCTGCAGCAAGACTCTGACTGAACACTTCTGGTTATCCAGGATTCACAACATCCGTAGCGGAATGAAAAGCTTTGCATCCCAGGCTGCAGGGTTAACAGAATGGGATGTACCAACCAGATGGGGCTTCATCTATGGCTGTCAGGAGCTCCTCTGCTCCTGACAGGGGAGGGAATCCTTCAGGGAATCCTCCAGGAAATCCTTCAGGGAATCCTTCAGGAACCGTGTCATAATTCTTCCCTAAGTTAGATTTATAAAAGAATGTTACACCTATGAATGTGTATTTCTCATGAATAACATGGGGAAAAGGAGTGCTCATTCTTGTGAAGGCAGTAGAGACTGATTACTCACACTTGAGGTACCAGCTTGGAACCAGCATGGTATCTGCCTCTAGCTCAGGGTTTGAAAGAGCACTCTCTGTGTCCATAACTACAACCAAGCACGCACAAGAAGTTACCATCACATTTACTCCTCTCATGGTCACACGGCAAGGCCTGGATGTGGAAGGTACTGACAGGGCACACACAGGTGGTTCTGTATTCTCACAGCTGCACAGGGGTCTGGCTGCCCTTGGGACACTGAGCTGGCAGCTCTCACATGAAGTGAAAAGCCATGGCGTGCCCACACGACCTGTGGCTAGGTCAGCCCTGGAGCCAGGCCAGGAGGCTGGATTACCAGAGGTGAGCGATGGACAACCAGAGCTGAGTGACTCATAACCAGCTGCCAGTGATGAATAACCAGTGCTAGTGATGGAAAGTCGGTGCTGAGGTTCTGGGCTTGAACTGGCCCTTCCCACCTCCTTGCTCCTTAGGAACCTCTGCCCATGCTGCACCCCAAAGCAGCTGCAGCCCCTCACTGCTGCCCTGGCGTGTCTGCCCCAGAGCCCACAGCGTGGTGGCCTCCTGCCTCAGCCAGCCCTAGTCCTGGCCCCGCTGCTGCCAGCCAGGGCTATGTGCTGGCCCCTGCCTGCCTACCTGCTCCCTGCCCAGCTGTTGGAGCACTCTGGGCATTCTGGGCTTGCAGGGCCAGGAGAAAGAGGAGCAGGAGGCAGTGCCTCAGGGCCATGATCCCCCCTGCTGGCAACACTCTGCTGCTGCTGATGCTGCTGCCAAGCACCCCCTTGGAGTCACCAGGCTCGCTCTGGCACAGCCAGTGGCCCGGGACACTCTCCCATCCCTCGGGAGGCCAGGAGAGCGGCTAAGGCTGTCGCTTTGCACAGGCGAGGCTCTGCAGAACGAAAGGTAGAAAAAAGAATGGGCTTCTGTTGAGGGTTTAGTCAGGGTTTACTGAGGAAGTGCGGCAAAGGGATCCACAACCCAGGGGACCCAGTGAACTGCAAACCCTGGACTGGGCTGTGCAATGTGCTATAAAGGGGGAAAGGAACCTGGGAGGGGCTCGCCCACCCGCCAATGGGGTTACAGGAGGGCATGGGGAGCAGGAAAACAGGCATTTAGGAAAACCAATAGGGGCAAGTCGGGGGAGAGGCCCCAGGACCTGAACCTATCAACTGATGGCCTTGGTAGAAGTTTCTAGAGGGAGGAGATGGGCCGTCGAGTGATGGACCGGACAGCAGGGAGGGCTTTAAGGAGTGACACAGCAATTTTTAGGGAACATGGGGAGGAGCCATAGTGATTGACAATGAAGAGGAGGGAGGAGGCAACAGAGGCAGAACAATTTTAACTGGAAAAACTGGGACAAACTAAGGCATAACTTAGTGCAACTAAAACATACAAAACCACAATACAAAACTGCAGTGTTGCCCAGAGCACTGAACAAAACAAGTGGGGTTCTAGAACCTCACATCAAACAGAGCTCTCTGATCTCATGACAAAGTGGTGTCTCTGAACTCCCCATTGTATGCCCACGTTGCCTGTGAATTCCTGGACTTCCCCTCCACTGAATTTCCTTTTTCTGCACAGGAATGGAAGGAGCAAAACTGAGAAGGGTTTATGCATTCTGGGAGGCAGCACTGTGCATGGGAATGCAGAGGCACTCATGCCTTATTCCTCAGAAACCCTATCAGAAGCCCTCTATGAGGGCTGTTTTAAAAACCCAGATGCAAGTGTCCTTCTTTGGTAGTATTTTTGTCTGACAGCATTGTGGCAAGAAACCTGCTTTTCCCATTTCTTCTCCTACAGTTTCATCACCTTTGATGGCAGCACTGCTTCCATTCTCCACTGTCACGCCAACATGGGTGTGCAGTGCTCACGCTTCTCCCAAGTGAGCCTGGTTAATTCCCTTGCCACTTCCAATCCCACTTCAAGCTCACTAAAGGAGCCCCACTAAATCCTGAGCCAAGATCCTTTTTCCCTTTGAGGCAGATGTAGCCCATGTGCACCATCAAGCCTGGTGTCCTGTAGAGTGACCCACGGTCAAAGCCCCACACTCCTGCTGCAAACATCAGGGTGCCAGGGATTCACTTCTAGAACCTTCCTGTGTCTGGGTCACTGCAAGTGGGACAAGTAAATTCCACATGCACCCCAGATCCCTCAAGCTGTCATGCAGAGCCTCCTGTGACCAGTATCACGTTCCTTCCCCTCTGTATCTCACACAGCCAGCCGTCATCTTTCTGCTTCTTGATCCTCTTTGTGCTCACTGGGGAGGGACTGCCACATCCCCCATGACCTAAGTCACCATATCAGGTCTCCTTGATGTGCTCAGCACTGGACATCCCTCCTTCCCAAAACATCCTTCCCTCTCTGCCCAGACCTTCCTGATTCAGGGCAGCATTCCAAATGAGCTCCTAGAGAAATTTTTGCATGTCACTCCTCACCAGCATGTCCTTATTCTGGTGCAGGAAAGCCTTGTTAATGGGCGCTGCTGGGAAAGCAGGCTGAGGCGGGCACAAACAGGTCCTGCACTGCAGTGCAAGTTTCTCAGAGCTCCTGTCACAGCCCCAGCCCTTCTCCCAGCTCTGTGCATTGTACCCCAACAGAAATGAACTTACAGCTTTTAGAAATCAATTTCTTTATCAAAATCAGAGAAAAAACCATCGTCTGCTAATACAAGGTATCACTATCACCATCACAAAAAGTATCCCTACCACTAAGAATATCAGTATCTCTTATCACTAAAATCAGCACGGTCCTCTAATATTAAGTGTCATTATTAGAATCACTATCACTAAAAGAATCAATATCTATCACTATCACTATCTTTCACTATCACTAAAAGAATCACCATCACTATCACTCTCATATTACTATCCCTATCACTACCTCTATCACTATCTATCACTATCACTGAAGAGTCCCTATTACTAGAACTATCTATCACTACCACTAAAAGAATCACTGTCACTCTCACTATCAGTATCCCTATCACTACCACTACCACTATCCCTATCTATCACTTATCACTATTACTAATCTTCATCTTGGAACATAAAGTATTCCTCCTGGTACTGGTTGCAGGGGCACCAGGAGGCTGTGGGCTGAGGAGTCTCCAGGGAAATCCAGCAGTCCTGTGAAGTAGCCCCCTCAGCCAGAGCACAGCTGGGACACGTCGTCAGAGGAGACGGGTCTGCGCGCATGTTCTTGTATAGCCGGGCCAGCTCTGCTGCAAAGATCTCAGGAAAGAGGCGGCAGCTGTCCTGAACCCGTTGGCCTGGGGTCCCTCGCCACTTCCTGGACCTTCTCCTGACTCTGTTTCTTCTCTAAGCAGGCCATGGCTTTCCCAGGAAGAGTCCCAGCCCTGTCCTGATGCCTCTTTGTCTTCCTGGGCCCTCCTGTAGAAACAGATTTCCAAGAAAGAAGACTCCTCATAGATAGGAATTTGGAGCACAGTTAAACTGCACTGCAGCGATTACCACAGAGCTGCCTGGGCAATCCAGCATGGTGCAATCACTTCATTGCCAAAGGCAGCAATGAATAACTCACATGTCTCTCTTGGGCAGCTGACACATGACGATGTACCCAGCTACTGCTGCAAGCAGAATCACAGCCGAGACTGGAAGTGATGCTAGGAGGTACTTCTTGCTGAATTCCCACTGTCCAAGAGTCTCAACTTTTTGTCCAGCAGGTGATCCTAGCAGTAGAAAAGACAATGTGAGAGACAATATTTGTACTCTGCACTAGGGATAATCCCACAGTGTGCTTTACATGCCCGAGAATTATTTTGTTCAGAGATTTCTTCCTTTGGCTCTGGTGTCTCAGCATCAGGGACCAAGAGAAGAGGTTCTCATGGGGAAGAGCCCAGTGTGTGCCAGGGAGCACCACTGCCCCTGTCTTTTCCTCTGGGCTGCAGGCCAGGGCTGTGTGCTGGGCAGCTGCAATTCATCCATGGAGAGCACTGCAGGGATACAGCAGAAATGCTGCTCTTCTTCCAAGACAGCATCACCCAAGCACTCACTGGAATATTCCTCAGGCTCAGCAAGAGTGCTGGTGTCCCGTATTACTTCTCTTTCTTCATCTGAGCTTGGCTCACTGTCATTTTCTTCCACAGGGAGGGTCTCTGGCAAAGTCTCAGAATCTGTCTCTTCATAAAAAAACATTGGACACTTTAACCAGAAGCCACTGCCCCTTACCACAAGCCTGGTACCATGGCCTGGGAATTCTGGCAGGTGGCAGTGAGGAGCCCGCTGTGCCCAAAGACAAGAGGAATCCATAGCCCAGTTTTCTGCCATGCAACATGAAATGCAGACCCAAACCACCCAAGACTTAATCAATCAAATGACCCCCAGAAAGAATGCCTTCTGGCTCATACTCATATTTGAGGTCCAGCTTCAACCCATCCCTGAGCCTGAGGTTGGGCAGGGGCAGCCAAGACTGCGTGGGATATCATTTTTGCCTCCGTGCTGTGCTGAGTGTTAGATGCAAACAACTTCAGCAGAGGTCTTTTCCCAACATCTGGCTGCCAATGTCTGCACACAGCAGCTCTGGCCAGTAATGGTACATCTGCAGCAGCAGCTGGAGATGCTCCTGGCAATCATCTGGAAGCACAGCTGTGAGCAAATGCCATGCTGGACCTTTTCTATGGCTCATTCCAGGAGGTGTGAAATGGGGTGTCCCTGCAGCAAGACTCTGACTGAACACTTCTGGTTATCCAGGATTCACAACATCCCTAGCGGAATGAAAAGCTTTGCATCCCAGGCTGCAGGGTTAACAGAATGGGATGTACCAACCAGATGGGGCTTCATCTATGGCTGTCAGGAGCTCCTCTGCTCCTGACAGGGGAGGGAATCCTTCAGGGAATCCTCCAGGAAATCCTTCAGGGAATCCTTCAGGAACCGTGTCATAATTCTTCCCTAAGTTAGATTTATAAAAGAATGTTACACCTATGAATGTGTATTTCTCATGAATAACATGGGGAAAAGGAGTGCTCATTCTTGTGAAGGCAGTAGAGACTGATTACTCACACTTGAGGTACCAGCTTGGAACCAGCATGGTATCTGCCTCCAGCTCAGGGTTTGAAAGAGCACTCTCTGTGTCCATAACTACAGAACACGCACAAGAAGTTAGCATCACATTTACTCCTCTCATGGTCACACGGCAAGGCCTGGATGTGGAAGGTACTGACAGGGCACACACAGGTGGTTCTGTATTCTCACAGCTGCACAGGGGTCTGGCTGCCCTTGGGACACTGAGCTGGCAGCTCTCACATGAAGTGAAAAGCCATGGCGTGCCCACACGACCTGTGGCTAGGTCAGCCCTGGAGCCAGGCCAGGAGGCTGGATTACCAGAGGTGAGCGATGGACAACCAGAGCTGAGTGACGTATAACCGGCTGCCAGTGATGAATAACCAGTGCTAGTGATGGAAAGTCGGTGCTGAGGTTCTGGGCTTGAACTGGCCCTTCCCACCTCCTTGCTCCTTAGGAACCTCTGCCCATGCTGCACCCCAAAGCAGCTGCAGCCCCTCACTGCTGCCCTGGCGTGTCTGCCCCAGAGCCCACAGCGTGGTGGCCTCCTGCCTCAGCCAGCCCTAGTCCTGGCCCCGCTGCTGCCAGCCAGGGCTATGTGCTGGCCCCTGCCTGCCTACCTGCTCCCTGCCCAGCTGTTGGAGCACTCTGGGCATTCTGGGCTTGCAGGGCCAGGAGAAAGAGGAGCAGGAGGCAGTGCCTCAGGGCCATGATCCCCCCTGCTGGCAACACTCTGCTGCTGCTGATGCTGCTGCCAAGCACCCCCTTGGAGTCACCAGGCTCGCTCTGGCACAGCCAGTGGCCCGGGACACTCTCCCATCCCTCGGGAGGCCAGGAGAGCGGCTAAGGCTGTCGCTTTGCACAGGCGAGGCTCTGCAGAACGAAAGGTAGAAAAAAGAATGGGCTTCTGTTGAGGGTTTAGTCAGGGTTTACTGAGGAAGTGCGGCAAAGGGATCCACAACCCAGGGGACCCAGTGAACTGCAAACCCTGGACTGGGCTGTGCAATGTGCTATAAAGGGGGAAAGGAACCTGGGAGGGGCTCGCCCACCCGCCAATGGGGTTACAGGAGGGCATGGGGAGCAGGAAAACAGGCATTTAGGAAAACCAATAGGGGCAAGTCGGGGGAGAGGCCCCAGGACCTGAACCTATCAACTGATGGCCTTGGTAGAAGTTTCTAGAGGGAGGAGATGGGCCGTCGAGTGATGGACCGGACAGCAGGGAGGGCTTTAAGGAGTGACACAGCAATTTTTAGGGAACATGGGGAGGAGCCATAGTGATTGACAATGAAGAGGAGGGAGGAGGCAACAGAGGCAGAACAATTTTAACTGGAAAAACTGGGACAAACTAAGGCATAACTTAGTGCAACTAAAACATACAAAACCACAATACAAAACTGCAGTGTTGCCCAGAGCACTGAACAAAACAAGTGGGGTTCTAGAACCTCACATCAAACAGAGCTCTCTGATCTCATGACAAAGTGGTGTCTCTGAACTCCCCATTGTATGCCCACGTTGCCTGTGAATTCCTGGACTTCCCCTCCACTGAATTTCCTTTTTCTGCACAGGAATGGAAGGAGCAAAACTGAGAAGGGTTTATGCATTCTGGGAGGCAGCACTGTGCATGGGAATGCAGAGGCACTCATGCCTTATTCCTCAGAAACCCTATCAGAAGCCCTCTATGAGGGCTGTTTTAAAAACCCAGATGCAAGTGTCCTTCTTTGGTAGTATTTTTGTCTGACAGCATTGTGGCAAGAAACCTGCTTTTCCCATTTCTTCTCCTACAGTTTCATCACCTTTGATGGCAGCACTGCTTCCATTCTCCACTGTCACGCCAACATGGGTGTGCAGTGCTCACGCTTCTCCCAAGTGAGCCTGGTTAATTCCCTTGCCACTTCCAATCCCACTTCAAGCTCACTAAAGGAGCCCCACTAAATCCTGAGCCAAGATCCTTTTTCCCTTTGAGGCAGATGTAGCCCATGTGCACCATCAAGCCTGGTGTCCTGTAGAGTGACCCACGGTCAAAGCCCCACACTCCTGCTGCAAACATCAGGGTGCCAGGGATTCACTTCTAGAACCTTCCTGTGTCCGGGTCACTGCAAGTGGGACAAGTAAATTCCACATGCGCCCCAGATCCCTCAAGCTGTCATGCAGAGCCTCCTGTGACCAGTATCACGTTCCTTCCCCTCTGTATCTCACACAGCCAGCCGTCATCTTTCTGCCCCTTGATCCTCTTTGTGCTCACTGGGGAGGGACTGCCACATCCCCCATGACCTAAGTCACCATATCAGGTCTCCTTGATGTGCTCAGCACTGGACATCCCTCCTTCCCAGAACATCCTTCCCTCTCTGCCCAGACCTTCCTGATTCAGGGCAGCATTCCAAATGAGCTCCTAGAGAAATTTTTGCATGTCACTCCTCACCAGCATGTCCTTATTCTGGTGCAGGAAAGCCTTGTTAATGGGCGCTGCTGGGAAAGCAGGCTGAGGCGTGCACAAACAGGTCCTGCACTGCAGTGCAAGTTTCTCAGAGCTCCTGTCACAGCCCCAGCCCTTCTCCCAGCTCTGTGCATTGTACCCCAACAGAAACGAACTTACAGCTTTTAGAAATCAATTTCTTTATCAAAATCAGAGAAAAAACCATCGTCTGCTAATACAAGGTATCACTATCACCATCACAAAAAGTATCCCTACCACTAAGAATATCAGTATCTCTTATCACTAAAATCAGCACGGTCCTCTAATATTAAGTGTCATTATTAGAATCACTATCACTAAAAGAATCAATATCTATCACTATCACTATCTTTCACTATCACTAAAAGAATCACTATCACTATCACTCTCATATTACTATCCCTATCACTACCTCTATCACTATCTATCACTATCACTGAAGAGTCCCTATTACTAGAACTATCTATCACTGCCACTAAAAGAATCACTGTCACTCTCACTATCAGTATCCCTATCACTACCACTACCACTATCCCTATCTATCACTTATCACTATTACTAATCTTCATCTTGGAACATAAAGTATTCCTCCTGGTACTGGTTGCAGGGGCACCAGGAGGCTGTGGGCTGAGGAGTCTCCAGGGAAATCCAGCAGTCCTGTGAAGTAGCCCCCTCAGCCAGAGCACAGCTGGGACACGTCGTCAGAGGAGACGGGTCTGCGCGCATGTTCTTGTATAGCCGGGCCAGCTCTGCTGCAAAGATCTCAGGAAAGAGGCGGCAGCTGTCCTGAACCCGTTGGCCTGGGGTCCCTCGCCACTTCCTGGACCTTCTCCTGACTCTGTTTCTTCTCTAAGCAGGCCATGGCTTTCCCAGGAAGAGTCCCAGCCCTGTCCTGATGCCTCTTTGTCTTCCTGGGCCCTCCTGTAGAAACAGATTTCCAAGAAAGAAGACTCCTCATAGATAGGAATTTGGAGCACAGTTAAACTGCACTGCAGCGATTACCACAGAGCTGCCTGGGCAATCCAGCATGGTGCAATCACTTCATTGCCAAAGGCAGCAATGAATAACTCACATGTCTCTCTTGGGCAGCTGACACATGACGATGTACCCAGCTACTGCTGCAAGCAGAATCACAGCCGAGACTGGAAGTGATGCTAGGAGGTACTTCTTGCTGAATTCCCACTGTCCAAGAGTCTCAACTTTTTGTCCAGCAGGTGATCCTAGCAGTAGAAAAGACAATGTGAGAGACAATATTTGTACTCTGCACTAGGGATAATCCCACAGTGTGCTTTACATGCCCGAGAATTATTTTGTTCAGAGATTTCTTCCTTTGGCTCTGGTGTCTCAGCATCAGGCACCAAGAGAAGAGGTTCTCATGGGGAAGAGCCCAGTGTGTGCCAGGGAGCAGCACTGCCCCTGTCTTTTCCACTGGGCTGCAGGCCAGGGCTGTGTGCTGGGCAGCTGCAATTCATCCATGGAGAGCACTGCAGGGATACAGCAGAAATGCTGCTCTTCTTCCAAGACAGCATCACCCAAGCACTCACTGGAATATTCCTCAGGCTCAGCAAGAGTGCTGGTGTCCCGTATTACTTCTCTTTCTTCATCTGAGCTTGGCTCACTGTCATTTTCTTCCACAGGGAGGGTCTCTGGCAAAGTCTCAGAATCTGTCTCTTCATAAAAAAACATTGGACACTTTAACCAGAAGCCACTGCCCCTTACCACAAGCCTGGTACCATGGCCTGGGAATTCTGGCAGGTGGCAGTGAGGAGCCCGCTGTGCCCAAAGACAAGAGGAATCCATAGCCCAGTTTTCTGCCATGCAACATGAAATGCAGACCCAAACCACCCAAGACTTAATCAATCAAATGACCCCCAGAAAGAATGCCTTCTGGCTCATACTCATACTTGAGGTCCAGCTTCAACCCATCCCTGAGCCTGAGGTTGGGCAGGGGCAGCCAAGACTGCGTGGGATATCATTTTTGCCTCTGTGCTGTGCTAAGTGTTCGATGCAAACAACTTCAGCAGAGGTCTTTTCCCAACATCTGGCTGCCAATGTCTGCACACAGCAGCTCTGGCCAGTAATGGTACATCTGCAGCAGCAGCTGGAGATGCTCCTGGCAATCATCTGGAAGCACAGCTGTGAGCAAATGCCATGCTGGACCTTTTCTATGGCTCATTCCAGGAGGTGTGAAATGGGGTGTCCCTGCAGCAAGACTCTGACTGAACACTTCTGGTTATCCAGGATTCACAACATCCCTAGCGGAATGAAAAGCTTTGCATCCCAGGCTGCAGGGTTAACAGAATGGGATGTACCAACCAGATGGGGCTTCATCTATGGCTGTCAGGAGCTCCTCTGCTCCTGACAGGGGAGGGAATCCTTCAGGGAATCCTCCAGGAAATCCTTCAGGGAATCCTTCAGGAACCGTGTCATAATTCTTCCCTAAGTTAGATTTATAAAAGAATGTTACACCTATGAATGTGTATTTCTCATGAATAACATGGGGAAAAGGAGTGCTCATTCTTGTGAAGGCAGTAGAGACTGATTACTCACACTTGAGGTACCAGCTTGGAACCAGCATGGTATCTGCCTCCAGCTCAGGGTTTGAAAGAGCACTCTCTGTGTCCATAACTACAGAACACGCACAAGAAGTTACCATCACATTTACTCCTCTCATGGTCACACGGCAAGGCCTGGATGTGGAAGGTACTGACAGGGCACACACAGGTGGTTCTGTATTCTCACAGCTGCACAGGGGTCTGGCTGCCCTTGGGACACTGAGCTGGCAGCTCTCACATGAAGTGAAAAGCCATGGCGTGCCCACACGACCTGTGGCTAGGTCAGCCCTGGAGCCAGGCCAGGAGGCTGGATTACCAGAGGTGAGTGATGGACAACCAGAGCTGAGTGACGTATAACCGGCTGCCAGTGATGAATAACCAGTGCTAGTGATGGAAAGTCGGTGCTGAGGTTCTGGGCTTGAACTGGCCCTTCCCACCTCCTTGCTCCTTAGGAACCTCTGCCCATGCTGCACCCCAAAGCAGCTGCAGCCCCTCACTGCTGCCCTGGCGTGTCTGCCCCAGAGCCCACAGCGTGGTGGCCTCCTGCCTCAGCCAGCCCTAGTCCTGGCCCCGCTGCTGCCAGCCAGGGCTATGTGCTGGCCCCTGCCTGCCTACCTGCTCCCTGCCCAGCTGTTGGAGCACTCTGGGCATTCTGGGCTTGCAGGGCCAGGAGAAAGAGGAGCAGGAGGCAGTGCCTCAGGGCCATGATCCCCCCTGCTGGCAACACTCTGCTGCTGCTGATGCTGCTGCCAAGCACCCCCTTGGAGTCACCAGGCTCGCTCTGGCACAGCCAGTGGCCCGGGACACTCTCCCATCCCTCGGGAGGCCAGGAGAGCGGCTAAGGCTGTCGCTTTGCACAGGCGAGGCTCTGCAGAACGAAAGGTAGAAAAAAGAATGGGCTTCTGTTGAGGGTTTAGTCAGGGTTTACTGAGGAAGTGCGGCAAAGGGATCCACAACCCAGGGGACCCAGTGAACTGCAAACCCTGGACTGGGCTGTGCAATGTGCTATAAAGGGGGAAAGGAACCTGGGAGGGGCTCGCCCACCCGCCAATGGGGTTACAGGAGGGCATGGGGAGCAGGAAAACAGGCATTTAGGAAAACCAATAGGGGCAAGTCGGGGGAGAGGCCCCAGGACCTGAACCTATCAACTGATGGCCTTGGTAGAAGTTTCTAGAGGGAGGAGATGGGCCGTCGAGTGATGGACCGGACAGCAGGGAGGGCTTTAAGGAGTGACACAGCAATTTTTAGGGAACATGGGGAGGAGCCATAGTGATTGACAATGAAGAGGAGGGAGGAGGCAACAGAGGCAGAACAATTTTAACTGGAAAAACTGGGACAAACTAAGGCATAACTTAGTGCAACTAAAACATACAAAACCACAATACAAAACTGCAGTGTTGCCCAGAGCACTGAACAAAACAAGTGGGGTTCTAGAACCTCACATCAAACAGAGCTCTCTGATCTCATGACAAAGTGGTGTCTCTGAACTCCCCATTGTATGCCCACGTTGCCTGTGAATTCCTGGACTTCCCCTCCACTGAATTTCCTTTTTCTGCACAGGAATGGAAGGAGCAAAACTGAGAAGGGTTTCTGCATTCTGGGAGGCAGCACTGTGCATGGGAATGCAGAGGCACTCATGCCTTATTCCTCAGAAACCCTATCAGAAGCCCTCTATGAGGGCTGTTTTAAAAACCCAGATGCAAGTGTCCTTCTTTGGTAGTATTTTTGTCTGACAGCATTGTGGCAAGAAACCTGCTTTTCCCATTTCTTCTGCTACAGTTTCATCACCTTTGATGGCAGCACTGCTTCCATTCTCCACTGTCACGCCAACATGGGTGTGCAGTGCTCACGCTTCTCCCAAGTGAGCCTGGTTAATTCCCTTGCCACTTCCAATCCCACTTCAAGCTCACTAAAGGAGCCCCACTAAATCCTGAGCCAAGATCCTTTTTCCCTTTGAGGCAGATGTAGCCCATGTGCACCATCAAGCCTGGTGTCCTGTAGAGTGACCCACGGTCAAAGCCCCACACTCCTGCTGCAAACATCAGGGTGCCAGGGATTCACTTCTAGAACCTTCCTGTGTCCGGGTCACTGCAAGTGGGACAAGTAAATTCCACATGCGCCCCAGATCCCTCAAGCTGTCATGCAGAGCCTCCTGTGACCAGTATCACGTTCCTTCCCCTCTGTATCTCACACAGCCAGCCGTCATCTTTCTGCCCCTTGATCCTCTTTGTGCTCACTGGGGAGGGACTGCCACATCCCCCATGACCTAAGTCACCATATCAGGTCTCCTTGATGTGCTCAGCACTGGACATCCCTCCTTCCCAGAACATCCTTCCCTCTCTGCCCAGACCTTCCTGATTCAGGGCAGCATTCCAAATGAGCTCCTAGAGAAATTTTTGCATGTCACTCCTCACCAGCATGTCCTTATTCTGGTGCAGGAAAGCCTTGTTAATGGGCGCTGCTGGGAAAGCAGGCTGAGGCGTGCACAAACAGGTCCTGCACTGCAGTGCAAGTTTCTCAGAGCTCCTGTCACAGCCCCAGCCCTTCTCCCAGCTCTGTGCATTGTACCCCAACAGAAACGAACTTACAGCTTTTAGAAATCAATTTCTTTATCAAAATCAGAGAAAAAACCATCGTCTGCTAATACAAGGTATCACTATCACCATCACAAAAAGTATCCCTACCACTAAGAATATCAGTATCTCTTATCACTAAAATCAGCACGGTCCTCTAATATTAAGTGTCATTATTAGAATCACTATCACTAAAAGAATCAATATCTATCACTATCACTATCTTTCACTATCACTAAAAGAATCACTATCACTATCACTCTCATATTACTATCCCTATCACTACCTCTATCACTATCTATCACTATCACTGAAGAGTCCCTATTACTAGAACTATCTATCACTGCCACTAAAAGAATCACTGTCACTCTCACTATCAGTATCCCTATCACTACCACTACCACTATCCCTATCTATCACTTATCACTATTACTAATCTTCATCTTGGAACATAAAGTATTCCTCCTGGTACTGGTTGCAGGGGCACCAGGAGGCTGTGGGCTGAGGAGTCTCCAGGGAAATCCAGCAGTCCTGTGAAGTAGCCCCCTCAGCCAGAGCACAGCTGGGACACGTCGTCAGAGGAGACGGGTCTGCGCGCATGTTCTTGTATAGCCGGGCCAGCTCTGCTGCAAAGATCTCAGGAAAGAGGCGGCAGCTGTCCTGAACCCGTTGGCCTGGGGTCCCTCGCCACTTCCTGGACCTTCTCCTGACTCTGTTTCTTCTCTAAGCAGGCCATGGCTTTCCCAGGAAGAGTCCCAGCCCTGTCCTGATGCCTCTTTGTCTTCCTGGGCCCTCCTGTAGAAACAGATTTCCAAGAAAGAAGACTCCTCATAGATAGGAATTTGGAGCACAGTTAAACTGCACTGCAGCGATTACCACAGAGCTGCCTGGGCAATCCAGCATGGTGCAATCACTTCATTGCCAAAGGCAGCAATGAATAACTCACATGTCTCTCTTGGGCAGCTGACACATGACGATGTACCCAGCTACTGCTGCAAGCAGAATCACAGCCGAGACTGGAAGTGATGCTAGGAGGTACTTCTTGCTGAATTCCCACTGTCCAAGAGTCTCAACTTTTTGTCCAGCAGGTGATCCTAGCAGTAGAAAAGACAATGTGAGAGACAATATTTGTACTCTGCACTAGGGATAATCCCACAGTGTGCTTTACATGCCCGAGAATTATTTTGTTCAGAGATTTCTTCCTTTGGCTCTGGTGTCTCAGCATCAGGCACCAAGAGAAGAGGTTCTCATGGGGAAGAGCCCAGTGTGTGCCAGGGAGCAGCACTGCCCCTGTCTTTTCCACTGGGCTGCAGGCCAGGGCTGTGTGCTGGGCAGCTGCAATTCATCCATGGAGAGCACTGCAGGGATACAGCAGAAATGCTGCTCTTCTTCCAAGACAGCATCACCCAAGCACTCACTGGAATATTCCTCAGGCTCAGCAAGAGTGCTGGTGTCCCGTATTACTTCTCTTTCTTCATCTGAGCTTGGCTCACTGTCATTTTCTTCCACAGGGAGGGTCTCTGGCAAAGTCTCAGAATCTGTCTCTTCATAAAAAAACATTGGACACTTTAACCAGAAGCCACTGCCCCTTACCACAAGCCTGGTACCATGGCCTGGGAATTCTGGCAGGTGGCAGTGAGGAGCCCGCTGTGCCCAAAGACAAGAGGAATCCATAGCCCAGTTTTCTGCCATGCAACATGAAATGCAGACCCAAACCACCCAAGACTTAATCAATCAAATGACCCCCAGAAAGAATGCCTTCTGGCTCATACTCATACTTGAGGTCCAGCTTCAACCCATCCCTGAGCCTGAGGTTGGGCAGGGGCAGCCAAGACTGCGTGGGATATCATTTTTGCCTCTGTGCTGTGCTAAGTGTTCGATGCAAACAACTTCAGCAGAGGTCTTTTCCCAACATCTGGCTGCCAATGTCTGCACACAGCAGCTCTGGCCAGTAATGGTACATCTGCAGCAGCAGCTGGAGATGCTCCTGGCAATCATCTGGAAGCACAGCTGTGAGCAAATGCCATGCTGGACCTTTTCTATGGCTCATTCCAGGAGGTGTGAAATGGGGTGTCCCTGCAGCAAGACTCTGACTGAACACTTCTGGTTATCCAGGATTCACAACATCCCTAGCGGAATGAAAAGCTTTGCATCCCAGGCTGCAGGGTTAACAGAATGGGATGTACCAACCAGATGGGGCTTCATCTATGGCTGTCAGGAGCTCCTCTGCTCCTGACAGGGGAGGGAATCCTTCAGGGAATCCTCCAGGAAATCCTTCAGGGAATCCTTCAGGAACCGTGTCATAATTCTTCCCTAAGTTAGATTTATAAAAGAATGTTACACCTATGAATGTGTATTTCTCATGAATAACATGGGGAAAAGGAGTGCTCATTCTTGTGAAGGCAGTAGAGACTGATTACTCACACTTGAGGTACCAGCTTGGAACCAGCATGGTATCTGCCTCCAGCTCAGGGTTTGAAAGAGCACTCTCTGTGTCCATAACTACAGAACACGCACAAGAAGTTAGCATCACATTTACTCCTCTCATGGTCACACGGCAAGGCCTGGATGTGGAAGGTACTGACAGGGCACACACAGGTGGTTCTGTATTCTCACAGCTGCACAGGGGTCTGGCTGCCCTTGGGACACTGAGCTGGCAGCTCTCACATGAAGTGAAAAGCCATGGCGTGCCCACACGACCTGTGGCTAGGTCAGCCCTGGAGCCAGGCCAGGAGGCTGGATTACCAGAGGTGAGCGATGGACAACCAGAGCTGAGTGACGTATAACCGGCTGCCAGTGATGAATAACCAGTGCTAGTGATGGAAAGTCGGTGCTGAGGTTCTGGGCTTGAACTGGCCCTTCCCACCTCCTTGCTCCTTAGGAACCTCTGCCCATGCTGCACCCCAAAGCAGCTGCAGCCCCTCACTGCTGCCCTGGCGTGTCTGCCCCAGAGCCCACAGCGTGGTGGCCTCCTGCCTCAGCCAGCCCTAGTCCTGGCCCCGCTGCTGCCAGCCAGGGCTATGTGCTGGCCCCTGCCTGCCTACCTGCTCCCTGCCCAGCTGTTGGAGCACTCTGGGCATTCTGGGCTTGCAGGGCCAGGAGAAAGAGGAGCAGGAGGCAGTGCCTCAGGGCCATGATCCCCCCTGCTGGCAACACTCTGCTGCTGCTGATGCTGCTGCCAAGCACCCCCTTGGAGTCACCAGGCTCGCTCTGGCACAGCCAGTGGCCCGGGACACTCTCCCATCCCTCGGGAGGCCAGGAGAGCGGCTAAGGCTGTCGCTTTGCACAGGCGAGGCTCTGCAGAACGAAAGGTAGAAAAAAGAATGGGCTTCTGTTGAGGGTTTAGTCAGGGTTTACTGAGGAAGTGCGGCAAAGGGATCCACAACCCAGGGGACCCAGTGAACTGCAAACCCTGGACTGGGCTGTGCAATGTGCTATAAAGGGGGAAAGGAACCTGGGAGGGGCTCGCCCACCCGCCAATGGGGTTACAGGAGGGCATGGGGAGCAGGAAAACAGGCATTTAGGAAAACCAATAGGGGCAAGTCGGGGGAGAGGCCCCAGGACCTGAACCTATCAACTGATGGCCTTGGTAGAAGTTTCTAGAGGGAGGAGATGGGCCGTCGAGTGATGGACCGGACAGCAGGGAGGGCTTTAAGGAGTGACACAGCAATTTTTAGGGAACATGGGGAGGAGCCATAGTGATTGACAATGAAGAGGAGGGAGGAGGCAACAGAGGCAGAACAATTTTAACTGGAAAAACTGGGACAAACTAAGGCATAACTTAGTGCAACTAAAACATACAAAACCACAATACAAAACTGCAGTGTTGCCCAGAGCACTGAACAAAACAAGTGGGGTTCTAGAACCTCACATCAAACAGAGCTCTCTGATCTCATGACAAAGTGGTGTCTCTGAACTCCCCATTGTATGCCCACGTTGCCTGTGAATTCCTGGACTTCCCGTCCACTGAATTTCCTTTTTCTGCACAGGAATGGAAGGAGCAAAACTGAGAAGGGTTTATGCATTCTGGGAGGCAGCACTGTGCATGGGAATGCAGAGGCACTCATGCCTTATTCCTCAGAAACCCTATCAGAAGCCCTCTATGAGGGCTGTTTTAAAAACCCAGATGCAAGTGTCCTTCTTTGGTAGTATTTTTGTCTGACAGCATTGTGGCAAGAAACCTGCTTTTCCCATTTCTTCTCCTACAGTTTCATCACCTTTGATGGCAGCACTGCTTCCATTCTCCACTGTCACGCCAACATGGGTGTGCAGTGCTCACGCTTCTCCCAAGTGAGCCTGGTTAATTCCCTTGCCACTTCCAATCCCACTTCAAGCTCACTAAAGGAGCCCCACTAAATCCTGAGCCAAGATCCTTTTTCCCTTTGAGGCAGATGTAGCCCATGTGCACCATCAAGCCTGGTGTCCTGTAGAGTGACCCACGGTCAAAGCCCCACACTCCTGCTGCAAACATCAGGGTGCCAGGGATTCACTTCTAGAACCTTCCTGTGTCCGGGTCACTGCAAGTGGGACAAGTAAATTCCACATGCGCCCCAGATCCCTCAAGCTGTCATGCAGAGCCTCCTGTGACCAGTATCACGTTCCTTCCCCTCTGTATCTCACACAGCCAGCCGTCATCTTTCTGCCCCTTGATCCTCTTTGTGCTCACTGGGGAGGGACTGCCACATCCCCCATGACCTAAGTCACCATATCAGGTCTCCTTGATGTGCTCAGCACTGGACATCCCTCCTTCCCAGAACATCCTTCCCTCTCTGCCCAGACCTTCCTGATTCAGGGCAGCATTCCAAATGAGCTCCTAGAGAAATTTTTGCATGTCACTCATCACCAGCATGTCCTTATTCTGGTGCAGGAAAGCCTTGTTAATGGGCGCTGCTGGGAAAGCAGGCTGAGGCGTGCACAAACAGGTCCTGCACTGCAGTGCAAGTTTCTCAGAGCTCCTGTCACAGCCCCAGCCCTTCTCCCAGCTCTGTGCATTGTACCCCAACAGAAACGAACTTACAGCTTTTAGAAATCAATTTCTTTATCAAAATCAGAGAAAAAACCATCGTCTGCTAATACAAGGTATCACTATCACCATCACAAAAAGTATCCCTACCACTAAGAATATCAGTATCTCTTATCACTAAAATCAGCACGGTCCTCTAATATTAAGTGTCATTATTAGAATCACTATCACTAAAAGAATCAATATCTATCACTATCACTATCTTTCACTATCACTAAAAGAATCACTATCACTATCACTCTCATATTACTATCCCTATCACTACCTCTATCACTATCTATCACTATCACTGAAGAGTCCCTATTACTAGAACTATCTATCACTGCCACTAAAAGAATCACTGTCACTCTCACTATCAGTATCCCTATCACTACCACTACCACTATCCCTATCTATCACTTATCACTATTACTAATCTTCATCTTGGAACATAAAGTATTCCTCCTGGTACTGGTTGCAGGGGCACCAGGAGGCTGTGGGCTGAGGAGTCTCCAGGGAAATCCAGCAGTCCTGTGAAGTAGCCCCCTCAGCCAGAGCACAGCTGGGACACGTCGTCAGAGGAGACGGGTCTGCGCGCATGTTCTTGTATAGCCGGGCCAGCTCTGCTGCAAAGATCTCAGGAAAGAGGCGGCAGCTGTCCTGAACCCGTTGGCCTGGGGTCCCTCGCCACTTCCTGGACCTTCTCCTGACTCTGTTTCTTCTCTAAGCAGGCCATGGCTTTCCCAGGAAGAGTCCCAGCCCTGTCCTGATGCCTCTTTGTCTTCCTGGGCCCTCCTGTAGAAACAGATTTCCAAGAAAGAAGACTCCTCATAGATAGGAATTTGGAGCACAGTTAAACTGCACTGCAGCGATTACCACAGAGCTGCCTGGGCAATCCAGCATGGTGCAATCACTTCATTGCCAAAGGCAGCAATGAATAACTCACATGTCTCTCTTGGGCAGCTGACACATGACGATGTACCCAGCTACTGCTGCAAGCAGAATCACAGCCGAGACTGGAAGTGATGCTAGGAGGTACTTCTTGCTGAATTCCCACTGTCCAAGAGTCTCAACTTTTTGTCCAGCAGGTGATCCTAGCAGTAGAAAAGACAATGTGAGAGACAATATTTGTACTCTGCACTAGGGATAATCCCACAGTGTGCTTTACATGCCCGAGAATTATTTTGTTCAGAGATTTCTTCCTTTGGCTCTGGTGTCTCAGCATCAGGGACCAAGAGAAGAGGTTCTCATGGGGAAGAGCCCAGTGTGTGCCAGGGAGCAGCACTGCCCCTGTCTTTTCCACTGGGCTGCAGGCCAGGGCTGTGTGCTGGGCAGCTGCAATTCATCCATGGAGAGCACTGCAGGGATACAGCAGAAATGCTGCTCTTCTTCCAAGACAGCATCGCCAAAGCACTCACTGGAATATTCCTCAGGCTCAGCAAGAGTGCTGGTGTCCCGTATTACTTCTCTTTCTTCATCTGAGCTTGGCTCACTGTCATTTTCTTCCACAGGGAGGGTCTCTGGCAAAGTCTCAGAATCTGTCTCTTCATAAAAAAACATTGGACACTTTAACCAGAAGCCACTGCCCCTTACCACAAGCATGGTACCATGGCCTGGGAATTCTGGCAGGTGGCAGTGAGGAGCCCGCTGTGCCCAAAGACAAGAGGAATCCATAGCCCAGTTTTCTGCCATGCAACATGAAATGCAGACCCAAACCACCCAAGACTTAATCAATCAAATGACCCCCAGAAAGAATGCCTTCTGGCTCATACTCATACTTGAGGTCCAGCTTCAACCCATCCCTGAGCCTGAGGTTGGGCAGGGGCAGCCAAGACTGTGTGGGATATCATTTTTGCCTCTGTGCTGTGCTAAGTGTTCGATGCAAACAACTTCAGCAGAGGTCTTTTCCCAACATCTGGCTGCCAATGTCTGCACACAGCAGCTCTGGCCAGTAATGGTACATCTGCAGCAGCAGCTGGAGATGCTCCTGGCAATCATCTGGAAGCACAGCTGTGAGCAAATGCCATGCTGGACCTTTTCTATGGCTCATTGCAGGAGGTGTGAAATGGGGTGTCCCTGCAGCAAGACTCTGACTGAACACTTCTGGTTATCCAGGATTCACAACATCCGTAGCGGAATGAAAAGCTTTGCATCCCAGGCTGCAGGGTTAACAGAATGGGATGTACCAACCAGATGGGGCTTCATCTATGGCTGTCAGGAGCTCCTCTGCTCCTGACAGGGGAGGGAATCCTTCAGGGAATCCTCCAGGAAATCCTTCAGGGAATCCTTCAGGAACCGTGTCATAATTCTTCCCTAAGTTAGATTTATAAAAGAATGTTACACCTATGAATGTGTATTTCTCATGAATAACATGGGGAAAAGGAGTGCTCATTCTTGTGAAGGCAGTAGAGACTGATTACTCACACTTGAGGTACCAGCTTGGAACCAGCATGGTATCTGCCTCTAGCTCAGGGTTTGAAAGAGCACTCTCTGTGTCCATAACTACAACCAAGCACGCACAAGAAGTTAGCATCACATTTACTCCTCTCATGGTCACACGGCAAGGCCTGGATGTGGAAGGTACTGACAGGGCACACACAGGTGGTTCTGTATTCTCACAGCTGCACAGGGGTCTGGCTGCCCTTGGGACACTGAGCTGGCAGCTCTCACATGAAGTGAAAAGCCATGGCGTGCCCACACGACCTGTGGCTAGGTCAGCCCTGGAGCCAGGCCAGGAGGCTGGATTACCAGAGGTGAGCGATGGACAACCAGAGCTGAGTGACTCATAACCAGCTGCCAGTGATGAATAACCAGTGCTAGTGATGGAAAGTCGGTGCTGAGGTTCTGGGCTTGAACTGGCCCTTCCCACCTCCTTGCTCCTTAGGAACCTCTGCCCATGCTGCACCCCAAAGCAGCTGCAGCCCCTCACTGCTGCCCTGGCGTGTCTGCCCCAGAGCCCACAGCGTGGTGGCCTCCTGGCTCAGCCAGCCCTAGTCCTGGCCCCGCTGCTGCCAGCCAGGGCTATGTGCTGGCCCCTGCCTGCCTACCTGCTCCCTGCCCAGCTGTTGGAGCACTCTGGGCATTCTGGGCTTGCAGGGCCAGGAGAAAGAGGAGCAGGAGGCAGTGCCTCAGGGCCATGATCCCCCCTGCTGGCAACACTCTGCTGCTGCTGATGCTGCTGCCAAGCACCCCCTTGGAGTCACCAGGCTCGCTCTGGCACAGCCAGTGGCCCGGGACACTCTCCCATCCCTCGGGAGGCCAGGAGAGCGGCTAAGGCTGTCGCTTTGCACAGGCGAGGCTCTGCAGAACGAAAGGTAGAAAAAAGAATGGGCTTCTGTTGAGGGTTTAGTCAGGGTTTACTGAGGAAGTGCGGCAAAGGGATCCACAACCCAGGGGACCCAGTGAACTGCAAACCCTGGACTGGGCTGTGCAATGTGCTATAAAGGGGGAAAGGAACCTGGGAGGGGCTCGCCCACCCGCCAATGGGGTTACAGGAGGGCATGGGGAGCAGGAAAACAGGCATTTAGGAAAACCAATAGGGGCAAGTCGGGGGAGAGGCCCCAGGACCTGAACCTATCAACTGATGGCCTTGGTAGAAGTTTCTAGAGGGAGGAGATGGGCCGTCGAGTGATGGACCGGACAGCAGGGAGGGCTTTAAGGAGTGACACAGCAATTTTTAGGGAACATGGGGAGGAGCCATAGTGATTGACAATGAAGAGGAGGGAGGAGGCAACAGAGGCAGAACAATTTTAACTGGAAAAACTGGGACAAACTAAGGCATAACTTAGTGCAACTAAAACATACAAAACCACAATACAAAACTGCAGTGTTGCCCAGAGCACTGAACAAAACAAGTGGGGTTCTAGAACCTCACATCAAACAGAGCTCTCTGATCTCATGACAAAGTGGTGTCTCTGAACTCCCCATTGTATGCCCACGTTGCCTGTGAATTCCTGGACTTCCCCTCCACTGAATTTCCTTTTTCTGCACAGGAATGGAAGGAGCAAAACTGAGAAGGGTTTATGCATTCTGGGAGGCAGCACTGTGCATGGGAATGCAGAGGCACTCATGCCTTATTCCTCAGAAACCCTATCAGAAGCCCTCTATGAGGGCTGTTTTAAAAACCCAGATGCAAGTGTCCTTCTTTGGTAGTATTTTTGTCTGACAGCATTGTGGCAAGAAACCTGCTTTTCCCATTTCTTCTCCTACAGTTTCATCACCTTTGATGGCAGCACTGCTTCCATTCTCCACTGTCACGCCAACATGGGTGTGCAGTGCTCACGCTTCTCCCAAGTGAGCCTGGTTAATTCCCTTGCCACTTCCAATCCCACTTCAAGCTCACTAAAGGAGCCCCACTAAATCCTGAGCCAAGATCCTTTTTCCCTTTGAGGCAGATGTAGCCCATGTGCACCATCAAGCCTGGTGTCCTGTAGAGTGACCCACGGTCAAAGCCCCACACTCCTGCTGCAAACATCAGGGTGCCAGGGATTCACTTCTAGAACCTTCCTGTGTCTGGGTCACTGCAAGTGGGACAAGTAAATTCCACATGCACCCCAGATCCCTCAAGCTGTCATGCAGAGCCTCCTGTGACCAGTATCACGTTCCTTCCCCTCTGTATCTCACACAGCCAGCCGTCATCTTTCTGCTTCTTGATCCTCTTTGTGCTCACTGGGGAGGGACTGCCACATCCCCCATGACCTAAGTCACCATATCAGGTCTCCTTGATGTGCTCAGCACTGGACATCCCTCCTTCCCAAAACATCCTTCCCTCTCTGCCCAGACCTTCCTGATTCAGGGCAGCATTCCAAATGAGCTCCTAGAGAAATTTTTGCATGTCACTCCTCACCAGCATGTCCTTATTCTGGTGCAGGAAAGCCTTGTTAATGGGCGCTGCTGGGAAAGCAGGCTGAGGCGGGCACAAACAGGTCCTGCACTGCAGTGCAAGTTTCTCAGAGCTCCTGTCACAGCCCCAGCCCTTCTCCCAGCTCTGTGCATTGTACCCCAACAGAAATGAACTTACAGCTTTTAGAAATCAATTTCTTTATCAAAATCAGAGAAAAAACCATCGTCTGCTAATACAAGGTATCACTATCACCATCACAAAAAGTATCCCTACCACTAAGAATATCAGTATCTCTTATCACTAAAATCAGCACGGTCCTCTAATATTAAGTGTCATTATTAGAATCACTATCACTAAAAGAATCAATATCTATCACTATCACTATCTTTCACTATCACTAAAAGAATCACTATCACTATCACTCTCATATTACTATCCCTATCACTACCTCTATCACTATCTATCACTATCACTGAAGAGTCCCTATTACTAGAACTATCTATCACTACCACTAAAAGAATCACTGTCACTCTCACTATCAGTATCCCTATCACTACCACTACCACTATCCCTATCTATCACTTATCACTATTACTAATCTTCATCTTGGAACATAAAGTATTCCTCCTGGTACTGGTTGCAGGGGCACCAGGAGGCTGTGGGCTGAGGAGTCTCCAGGGAAATCCAGCAGTCCTGTGAAGTAGCCCCCTCAGCCAGAGCACAGCTGGGACACGTCGTCAGAGGAGACGGGTCTGCGCGCATGTTCTTGTATAGCCGGGCCAGCTCTGCTGCAAAGATCTCAGGAAAGAGGCGGCAGCTGTCCTGAACCCGTTGGCCTGGGGTCCCTCGCCACTTCCTGGACCTTCTCCTGACTCTGTTTCTTCTCTAAGCAGGCCATGGCTTTCCCAGGAAGAGTCCCAGCCCTGTCCTGATGCCTCTTTGTCTTCCTGGGCCCTCCTGTAGAAACAGATTTCCAAGAAAGAAGACTCCTCATAGATAGGAATTTGGAGCACAGTTAAACTGCACTGCAGCGATTACCACAGAGCTGCCTGGGCAATCCAGCATGGTGCAATCACTTCATTGCCAAAGGCAGCAATGAATAACTCACATGTCTCTCTTGGGCAGCTGACACATGACGATGTACCCAGCTACTGCTGCAAGCAGAATCACAGCCGAGACTGGAAGTGATGCTAGGAGGTACTTCTTGCTGAATTCCCACTGTCCAAGAGTCTCAACTTTTTGTCCAGCAGGTGATCCTAGCAGTAGAAAAGACAATGTGAGAGACAATATTTGTACTCTGCACTAGGGATAATCCCACAGTGTGCTTTACATGCCCGAGAATTATTTTGTTCAGAGATTTCTTCCTTTGGCTCTGGTGTCTCAGCATCAGGGACCAAGAGAAGAGGTTCTCATGGGGAAGAGCCCAGTGTGTGCCAGGGAGCAGCACTGCCCCTGTCTTTTCCACTGGGCTGCAGGCCAGGGCTGTGTGCTGGGCAGCTGCAATTCATCCATGGAGAGCACTGCAGGGATACAGCAGAAATGCTGCTCTTCTTCCAAGACAGCATCGCCAAAGCACTCACTGGAATATTCCTCAGGCTCAGCAAGAGTGCTGGTGTCCCGTATTACTTCTCTTTCTTCATCTGAGCTTGGCTCACTGTCATTTTCTTCCACAGGGAGGGTCTCTGGCAAAGTCTCAGAATCTGTCTCTTCATAAAAAAACATTGGACACTTTAACCAGAAGCCACTGCCCCTTACCACAAGCATGGTACCATGGCCTGGGAATTCTGGCAGGTGGCAGTGAGGAGCCCGCTGTGCCCAAAGACAAGAGGAATCCATAGCCCAGTTTTCTGCCATGCAACATGAAATGCAGACCCAAACCACCCAAGACTTAATCAATCAAATGACCCCCAGAAAGAATGCCTTCTGGCTCATACTCATACTTGAGGTCCAGCTTCAACCCATCCCTGAGCCTGAGGTTGGGCAGGGGCAGCCAAGACTGTGTGGGATATCATTTTTGCCTCTGTGCTGTGCTAAGTGTTCGATGCAAACAACTTCAGCAGAGGTCTTTTCCCAACATCTGGCTGCCAATGTCTGCACACAGCAGCTCTGGCCAGTAATGGTACATCTGCAGCAGCAGCTGGAGATGCTCCTGGCAATCATCTGGAAGCACAGCTGTGAGCAAATGCCATGCTGGACCTTTTCTATGGCTCATTGCAGGAGGTGTGAAATGGGGTGTCCCTGCAGCAAGACTCTGACTGAACACTTCTGGTTATCCAGGATTCACAACATCCGTAGCGGAATGAAAAGCTTTGCATCCCAGGCTGCAGGGTTAACAGAATGGGATGTACCAACCAGATGGGGCTTCATCTATGGCTGTCAGGAGCTCCTCTGCTCCTGACAGGGGAGGGAATCCTTCAGGGAATCCTCCAGGAAATCCTTCAGGGAATCCTTCAGGAACCGTGTCATAATTCTTCCCTAAGTTAGATTTATAAAAGAATGTTACACCTATGAATGTGTATTTCTCATGAATAACATGGGGAAAAGGAGTGCTCATTCTTGTGAAGGCAGTAGAGACTGATTACTCACACTTGAGGTACCAGCTTGGAACCAGCATGGTATCTGCCTCTAGCTCAGGGTTTGAAAGAGCACTCTCTGTGTCCATAACTACAACCAAGCACGCACAAGAAGTTACCATCACATTTACTCCTCTCATGGTCACACGGCAAGGCCTGGATGTGGAAGGTACTGACAGGGCACACACAGGTGGTTCTGTATTCTCACAGCTGCACAGGGGTCTGGCTGCCCTTGGGACACTGAGCTGGCAGCTCTCACATGAAGTGAAAAGCCATGGCGTGCCCACACGACCTGTGGCTAGGTCAGCCCTGGAGCCAGGCCAGGAGGCTGGATTACCAGAGGTGAGCGATGGACAACCAGAGCTGAGTGACTCATAACCAGCTGCCAGTGATGAATAACCAGTGCTAGTGATGGAAAGTCGGTGCTGAGGTTCTGGGCTTGAACTGGCCCTTCCCACCTCCTTGCTCCTTAGGAACCTCTGCCCATGCTGCACCCCAAAGCAGCTGCAGCCCCTCACTGCTGCCCTGGCGTGTCTGCCCCAGAGCCCACAGCGTGGTGGCCTCCTGGCTCAGCCAGCCCTAGTCCTGGCCCCGCTGCTGCCAGCCAGGGCTATGTGCTGGCCCCTGCCTGCCTACCTGCTCCCTGCCCAGCTGTTGGAGCACTCTGGGCATTCTGGGCTTGCAGGGCCAGGAGAAAGAGGAGCAGGAGGCAGTGCCTCAGGGCCATGATCCCCCCTGCTGGCAACACTCTGCTGCTGCTGATGCTGCTGCCAAGCACCCCCTTGGAGTCACCAGGCTCGCTCTGGCACAGCCAGTGGCCCGGGACACTCTCCCATCCCTCGGGAGGCCAGGAGAGCGGCTAAGGCTGTCGCTTTGCACAGGCGAGGCTCTGCAGAACGAAAGGTAGAAAAAAGAATGGGCTTCTGTTGAGGGTTTAGTCAGGGTTTACTGAGGAAGTGCGGCAAAGGGATCCACAACCCAGGGGACCCAGTGAACTGCAAACCCTGGACTGGGCTGTGCAATGTGCTATAAAGGGGGAAAGGAACCTGGGAGGGGCTCGCCCACCCGCCAATGGGGTTACAGGAGGGCATGGGGAGCAGGAAAACAGGCATTTAGCAAAACCAATAGGGGCAAGTCGGGGGAGAGGCCCCAGGACCTGAACCTATCAACTGATGGCCTTGGTAGAAGTTTCTAGAGGGAGGAGATGGGCCGTCGAGTGATGGACCGGACAGCAGGGAGGGCTTTAAGGAGTGACACAGCAATTTTTAGGGAACATGGGGAGGAGCCATAGTGATTGACAATGAAGAGGAGGGAGGAGGCAACAGAGGCAGAACAATTTTAACTGGAAAAACTGGGACAAACTAAGGCATAACTTAGTGCAACTAAAACATACAAAACCACAATACAAAACTGCAGTGTTGCCCAGAGCACTGAACAAAACAAGTGGGGTTCTAGAACCTCACATCAAACAGAGCTCTCTGATCTCATGACAAAGTGGTGTCTCTGAACTCCCCATTGTATGCCCACGTTGCCTGTGAATTCCTGGACTTCCCCTCCACTGAATTTCCTTTTTCTGCACAGGAATGGAAGGAGCAAAACTGAGAAGGGTTTATGCATTCTGGGAGGCAGCACTGTGCATGGGAATGCAGAGGCACTCATGCCTTATTCCTCAGAAACCCTATCAGAAGCCCTCTATGAGGGCTGTTTTAAAAACCCAGCTGCAAGTGTCCTTCTTTGGTAGTATTTTTGTCTGACAGCATTGTGGCAAGAAACCTGCTTTTCCCATTTCTTCTCCTACAGTTTCATCACCTTTGATGGCAGCACTGCTTCCATTCTCCACTGTCACGCCAACATGGGTGTGCAGTGCTCACGCTTCTCCCAAGTGAGCCTGGTTAATTCCCTTGCCACTTCCAATCCCACTTCAAGCTCACTAAAGGAGCCCCACTAAATCCTGAGCCAAGATCCTTTTTCCCTTTGAGGCAGATGTAGCCCATGTGCACCATCAAGCCTGGTGTCCTGTAGAGTGACCCACGGTCAAAGCCCCACACTCCTGCTGGGAACATCAGGGTGCCAGGGATTCACTTCTAGAACCTTCCTGTGTCTGGGTCACTGCAAGTGGGACAAGTAAATTCCACATGCACCCCAGATCCCTCAAGCTGTCATGCAGAGCCTCCTGTGACCAGTATCACGTTCCTTCCCCTCTGTATCTCACACAGCCAGCCGTCATCTTTCTGCTTCTTGATCCTCTTTGTGCTCACTGGGGAGGGACTGCCACATCCCCCATGACCTAAGTCACCATATCAGGTCTCCTTGATGTGCTCAGCACTGGACATCCCTCCTTCCCAAAACATCCTTCCCTCTCTGCCCAGACCTTCCTGATTCAGGGCAGCATTCCAAATGAGCTCCTAGAGAAATTTTTGCATGTCACTCCTCACCAGCATGTCCTTATTCTGGTGCAGGAAAGCCTTGTTAATGGGCGCTGCTGGGAAAGCAGGCTGAGGCGGGCACAAACAGGTCCTGCACTGCAGTGCAAGTTTCTCAGAGCTCCTGTCACAGCCCCAGCCCTTCTCCCAGCTCTGTGCATTGTACCCCAACAGAAACGAACTTACAGCTTTTAGAAATCAATTTCTTTATCAAAATCAGAGAAAAAACCATCGTCTGCTAATACAAGGTATCACTATCACCATCACAAAAAGTATCCCTACCACTAAGAATATCAGTATCTCTTATCACTAAAATCAGCACGGTCCTCTAATATTAAGTGTCATTATTAGAATCACTATCACTAAAAGAATCAATATCTATCACTATCACTATCTTTCACTATCACTAAAAGAATCACTATCACTATCACTCTCATATTACTATCCCTATCACTACCTCTATCACTATCTATCACTATCACTGAAGAGTCCCTATTACTAGAACTATCTATCACTGCCACTAAAAGAATCACTGTCACTCTCACTATCAGTATCCCTATCACTACCACTACCACTATCCCTATCTATCACTTATCACTATTACTAATCTTCATCTTGGAACATAAAGTATTCCTCCTGGTACTGGTTGCAGGGGCACCAGGAGGCTGTGGGCTGAGGAGTCTCCAGGGAAATCCAGCAGTCCTGTGAAGTAGCCCCCTCAGCCAGAGCACAGCTGGGACACGTCGTCAGAGGAGACGGGTCTGCGCGCATGTTCTTGTATAGCCGGGCCAGCTCTGCTGCAAAGATCTCAGGAAAGAGGCGGCAGCTGTCCTGAACCCGTTGGCCTGGGGTCCCTCGCCACTTCCTGGACCTTCTCCTGACTCTGTTTCTTCTCTAAGCAGGCCATGGCTTTCCCAGGAAGAGTCCCAGCCCTGTCCTGATGCCTCTTTGTCTTCCTGGGCCCTCCTGTAGAAACAGATTTCCAAGAAAGAAGACTCCTCATAGATAGGAATTTGGAGCACAGTTAAACTGCACTGCAGCGATTACCACAGAGCTGCCTGGGCAATCCAGCATGGTGCAATCACTTCATTGCCAAAGGCAGCAATGAATAACTCACATGTCTCTCTTGGGCAGCTGACACATGACGATGTACCCAGCTACTGCTGCAAGCAGAATCACAGCCGAGACTGGAAGTGATGCTAGGAGGTACTTCTTGCTGAATTCCCACTGTCCAAGAGTCTCAACTTTTTGTCCAGCAGGTGATCCTAGCAGTAGAAAAGACAATGTGAGAGACAATATTTGTACTCTGCACTAGGGATAATCCCACAGTGTGCTTTACATGCCCGAGAATTATTTTGTTCAGAGATTTCTTCCTTTGGCTCTGGTGTCTCAGCATCAGGGACCAAGAGAAGAGGTTCTCATGGGGAAGAGCCCAGTGTGTGCCAGGGAGCACCACTGCCCCTGTCTTTTCCTCTGGGCTGCAGGCCAGGGCTGTGTGCTGGGCAGCTGCAATTCATCCATGGAGAGCACTGCAGGGATACAGCAGAAATGCTGCTCTTCTTCCAAGACAGCATCACCCAAGCACTCACTGGAATATTCCTCAGGCTCAGCAAGAGTGCTGGTGTCCCGTATTACTTCTCTTTCTTCATCTGAGCTTGGCTCACTGTCATTTTCTTCCACAGGGAGGGTCTCTGGCAAAGTCTCAGAATCTGTCTCTTCATAAAAAAACATTGGACACTTTAACCAGAAGCCACTGCCCCTTACCACAAGCCTGGTACCATGGCCTGGGAATTCTGGCAGGTGGCAGTGAGGAGCCCACTGTGCCCAAAGACAAGAGGAATCCATAGCCCAGTTTTCTGCCATGCAACATGAAATGCAGACCCAAACCACCCAAGACTTAATCAATCAAATGACCCCCAGAAAGAATGCCTTCTGGCTCATACTCATACTTGAGGTCCAGCTTCAACCCATCCCTGAGCCTGAGGTTGGGCAGGGGCAGCCAAGACTGCGTGGGATATCATTTTTGCCTCCGTGCTGTGCTGAGTGTTAGATGCAAACAACTTCAGCAGAGGTCTTTTCCCAACATCTGGCTGCCAATGTCTGCACACAGCAGCTCTGGCCAGTAATGGTACATCTGCAGCAGCAGCTGGAGATGCTCCTGGCAATCATCTGGAAGCACAGCTGTGAGCAAATGCCATGCTGGACCTTTTCTATGGCTCATTCCAGGAGGTGTGAAATGGGGTGTCCCTGCAGCAAGACTCTGACTGAACACTTCTGGTTATCCAGGATTCACAACATCCCTAGCGGAATGAAAAGCTTTGCATCCCAGGCTGCAGGGTTAACAGAATGGGATGTACCAACCAGATGGGGCTTCATCTATGGCTGTCAGGAGCTCCTCTGCTCCTGACAGGGGAGGGAATCCTTCAGGGAATCCTCCAGGAAATCCTTCAGGGAATCCTTCAGGAACCGTGTCATAATTCTTCCCTAAGTTAGATTTATAAAAGAATGTTACACCTATGAATGTGTATTTCTCATGAATAACATGGGGAAAAGGAGTGCTCATTCTTGTGAAGGCAGTAGAGACTGATTACTCACACTTGAGGTACCAGCTTGGAACCAGCATGGTATCTGCCTCCAGCTCAGGGTTTGAAAGAGCACTCTCTGTGTCCATAACTACAGAACACGCACAAGAAGTTAGCATCACATTTACTCCTCTCATGGTCACACGGCAAGGCCTGGATGTGGAAGGTACTGACAGGGCACACACAGGTGGTTCTGTATTCTCACAGCTGCACAGGGGTCTGGCTGCCCTTGGGACACTGAGCTGGCAGCTCTCACATGAAGTGAAAAGCCATGGCGTGCCCACACGACCTGTGGCTAGGTCAGCCCTGGAGCCAGGCCAGGAGGCTGGATTACCAGAGGTGAGCGATGGACAACCAGAGCTGAGTGACGTATAACCGGCTGCCAGTGATGAATAACCAGTGCTAGTGATGGAAAGTCGGTGCTGAGGTTCTGGGCTTGAACTGGCCCTTCCCACCTCCTTGCTCCTTAGGAACCTCTGCCCATGCTGCACCCCAAAGCAGCTGCAGCCCCTCACTGCTGCCCTGGTGTGTCTGCCCCAGAGCCCACAGCGTGGTGGCCTCCTGGCTCAGCCAGCCCTAGTCCTGGCCCCGCTGCTGCCAGCCAGGGCTATGTGCTGGCCCCTGCCTGCCTACCTGCTCCCTGCCCAGCTGTTGGAGCACTCTGGGCATTCTGGGCTTGCAGGGCCAGGAGAAAGAGGAGCAGGAGGCAGTGCCTCAGGGCCATGATCCCCCCTGCTGGCAACACTCTGCTGCTGCTGATGCTGCTGCCAAGCACCCCCTTGGAGTCACCAGGCTCGCTCTGGCACAGCCAGTGGCCTGGGACACTCTCCCATCCCTCGGGAGGCCAGGAGAGCGGCTAAGGCTGTCGCTTTGCACAGGCGAGGCTCTGCAGAACGAAAGGTAGAAAAAAGAATGGGCTTCTGTTGAGGGTTTAGTCAGGGTTTACTGAGGAAGTGCGGCAAAGGGATCCACAACCCAGGGGACCCAGTGAACTGCAAACCCTGGACTGGGCTGTGCAATGTGCTATAAAGGGGGAAGGGAACCTGGGAGGGGCTCGCCCACCCGCCAATGGGGTTACAGGAGGGCATGGGGAGCAGGAAAACAGGCATTTAGGAAAACCAATAGGGGCAAGTCGGGGGAGAGGCCCCAGGACCTGAACCTATCAACTGATGGCCTTAGTAGAAGTTTCTAGAGGGAGGAGATGGGCCGTCGAGTGATGGACCGGACAGCAGGGAGGGCTTTAAGGAGTGACACAGCAATTTTTAGGGAACATGGGGAGGAGCCATAGTGATTGACAATGAAGAGGAGGGAGGAGGCAACAGGGGCAGAACAATTTTAACTGGAAAAACTGGGACAAACTAAGGCATAACTTAGTGCAACTAAAACATACAAAACCACAATACAAAACTGCAGTGTTGCCCAGAGCACTGAACAAAACAAGTGGGGTTCTAGAACCTCACATCAAACAGAGCTCTCTGATCTCATGACAAAGTGGTGTCTCTGAACTCCCCATTGTATGCCCACGTTGCCTGTGAATTCCTGGACTTCCCGTCCACTGAATTTCCTTTTTCTGCACAGGAATGGAAGGAGCAAAACTGAGAAGGGTTTATGCATTCTGGGAGGCAGCACTGTGCATGGGAATGCAGAGGCACTCATGCCTTATTCCTCAGAAACCCTATCAGAAGCCCTCTATGAGGGCTGTTTTAAAAACCCAGATGCAAGTGTCCTTCTTTGGTAGTATTTTTGTCTGACAGCATTGTGGCAAGAAACCTGCTTTTCCCATTTCTTCTGCTACAGTTTCATCACCTTTGATGGCAGCACTGCTTCCATTCTCCACTGTCACGCCAACATGGGTGTGCAGTGCTCACGCTTCTCCCAAGTGAGCCTGGTTAATTCCCTTGCCACTTCCAATCCCACTTCAAGCTCACTAAAGGAGCCCCACTAAATCCTGAGCCAAGATCCTTTTTCCCTTTGAGGCAGATGTAGCCCATGTGCACCATCAAGCCTGGTGTCCTGTAGAGTGACCCACGATCAAAGCCCCACACTCCTGCTGGGAACATCAGGGTGCCAGGGATTCACTTCTAGAACCTTCCTGTGTCCGGGTCACTGCAAGTGGGACAAGTAAACTCCACATGCGCCCCAGATCCCTCAAGCTGTCATGCAGAGCCTCCTGTGACCAGTATCACGTTCCTTCCCCTCTGTATCTCACACAGCCAGCCGTCATCTTTCTGCTTCTTGATCCTCTTTGTGCTCACTGGGGAGGGACTGCCACATCCCCCATGACCTAAGTCACCATATCAGGTCTCCTTGATGTGCTCAGCACTGGACATCCCTCCTTCCCAGAACATCCTTCCCTCTCTGCCCAGACCTTCCTGATTCAGGGCAGCATTCCAAATGAGCTCCTAGAGAAATTTTTGCATGTCACTCCTCACCAGAATGTCCTTATTCTGGTGCAGGAAAGCCTTGTTAATGGGCGCTGCTGGGAAAGCAGGCTGAGGCGGGCACAAACAGGTCCTGCACTGCAGTGCAAGTTTCTCAGAGCTCCTGTCACAGCCCCAGCCCTTCTCCCAGCTCTGTGCATTGTACCCCAACAGAAACGAACTTACAGCTTTTAGAAATCAATTTCTTTATCAAAATCAGAGAAAAAACCATCGTCTGCTAATACAAGGTATCACTATCACCATCACAAAAAGTATCCCTACCACTAAGAATATCAGTATCTCTTATCACTAAAATCAGCACGGTCCTCTAATATTAAGTGTCATTATTAGAATCACTATCACTAAAAGAATCAATATCTATCACTATCACTATCTTTCACTATCACTAAAAGAATCACCATCACTATCACTCTCATATTACTATCCCTATCACTACCTCTATCACTATCTATCACTATCACTGAAGAGTCCCTATTACTAGAACTATCTATCACTACCACTAAAAGAATCACTGTCACTCTCACTATCAGTATCCCTATCACTACCACTACCACTATCCCTATCTATCACTTATCACTATTACTAATCTTCCTCTTCAAACATAAAGTATTCCTCCTGGTACTGGTTGCAGGGGCACCAGGAGGCTGTGGGCTGAGGAGTCTCCAGGGAAATCCAGCAGTCCTGTGAAGTAGCCCCCTCAGCCAGAGCACAGCTGGGACACGTCGTCAGAGGAGACGGGTCTGCGCGCATGTTCTTGTATAGCCGGGCCAGCTCTGCTGCAAAGATCTCAGGAAAGAGGCGGCAGCTGTCCTGAACCCGTTGGCCTGGGGTCCCTCGCCACTTCCTGGACCTTCTCCTGACTCTGTTTCTTCTCTAAGCAGGCCATGGCTTTCCCAGGAAGAGTCCCAGCCCTGTCCTGATGCCTCTTTGTCTTCCTGGGCCCTCCTGTAGAAACAGATTTCCAAGAAAGAAGACTCCTCATAGATAGGAATTTGGAGCACAGTTAAACTGCACTGCAGCGATTACCACAGAGCTGCCTGGGCAATCCAGCATGGTGCAATCACTTCATTGCCAAAGGCAGCAATGAATAACTCACATGTCTCTCTTGGGCAGCTGACACATGACGATGTACCCAGCTACTGCTGCAAGCAGAATCACAGCCGAGACTGGAAGTGATGCTAGGAGGTACTTCTTGCTGAATTCCCACTGTCCAAGAGTCTCAACTTTTTGTCCAGCAGGTGATCCTAGCAGTAGAAAAGACAATGTGAGAGACAATATTTGTACTCTGCACTAGGGATAATCCCACAGTGTGCTTTACATGCCCGAGAATTATTTTGTTCAGAGATTTCTTCCTTTGGCTCTGGTGTCTCAGCATCAGGCACCAAGAGAAGAGGTTCTCATGGGGAAGAGCCCAGTGTGTGCCAGGGAGCACCACTGCCCCTGTCTTTTCCTCTGGGCTGCAGGCCAGGGCTGTGTGCTGGGCAGCTGCAATTCATCCATGGAGAGCACTGCAGGGATACAGCAGAAATGCTGCTCTTCTTCCAAGACAGCATCACCCAAGCACTCACTGGAATATTCCTCAGGCTCAGCAAGAGTGCTGGTGTCCCGTATTACTTCTCTTTCTTCATCTGAGCTTGGCTCACTGTCATTTTCTTCCACAGGGAGGGTCTCTGGCAAAGTCTCAGAATCTGTCTCTTCATAAAAAAACATTGGACACTTTAACCAGAAGCCACTGCCCCTTACCACAAGCCTGGTACCATGGCCTGGGAATTCTGGCAGGTGGCAGTGAGGAGCCCGCTGTGCCCAAAGACAAGAGGAATCCATAGCCCAGTTTTCTGCCATGCAACATGAAATGCAGACCCAAACCACCCAAGACTTAATCAATCAAATGACCCCCAGAAAGAATGCCTTCTGGCTCATACTCATACTTGAGGTCCAGCTTCAACCCATCCCTGAGCCTGAGGTTGGGCAGGGGCAGCCAAGACTGCGTGGGATATCATTTTTGCCTCCGTGCTGTGCTGAGTGTTAGATGCAAACAACTTCAGCAGAGGTCTTTTCCCAACATCTGGCTGCCAATGTCTGCACACAGCAGCTCTGGCCAGTAATGGTACATCTGCAGCAGCAGCTGGAGATGCTCCTGGCAATCATCTGGAAGCACAGCTGTGAGCAAATGCCATGCTGGACCTTTTCTATGGCTCATTCCAGGAGGTGTGAAATGGGGTGTCCCTGCAGCAAGACTCTGACTGAACACTTCTGGTTATCCAGGATTCACAACATCCCTAGCGGAATGAAAAGCTTTGCATCCCAGGCTGCAGGGTTAACAGAATGGGATGTACCAACCAGATGGGGCTTCATCTATGGCTGTCAGGAGCTCCTCTGCTCCTGACAGGGGAGGGAATCCTTCAGGGAATCCTCCAGGAAATCCTTCAGGGAATCCTTCAGGAACCGTGTCATAATTCTTCCCTAAGTTAGATTTATAAAAGAATGTTACACCTATGAATGTGTATTTCTCATGAATAACATGGGGAAAAGGAGTGCTCATTCTTGTGAAGGCAGTAGAGACTGATTACTCACACTTGAGGTACCAGCTTGGAACCAGCATGGTATCTGCCTCCAGCTCAGGGTTTGAAAGAGCACTCTCTGTGTCCATAACTACAGAACACGCACAAGAAGTTAGCATCACATTTACTCCTCTCATGGTCACACGGCAAGGCCTGGATGTGGAAGGTACTGACAGGGCACACACAGGTGGTTCTGTATTCTCACAGCTGCACAGGGGTCTGGCTGCCCTTGGGACACTGAGCTGGCAGCTCTCACATGAAGTGAAAAGCCATGGCGTGCCCACACGACCTGTGGCTAGGTCAGCCCTGGAGCCAGGCCAGGAGGCTGGATTACCAGAGGTGAGCGATGGACAACCAGAGCTGAGTGACGTATAACCGGCTGCCAGTGATGAATAACCAGTGCTAGTGATGGAAAGTCGGTGCTGAGGTTCTGGGCTTGAACTGGCCCTTCCCACCTCCTTGCTCCTTAGGAACCTCTGCCCATGCTGCACCCCAAAGCAGCTGCAGCCCCTCACTGCTGCCCTGGCGTGTCTGCCCCAGAGCCCACAGCGTGGTGGCCTCCTGGCTCAGCCAGCCCTAGTCCTGGCCCCGCTGCTGCCAGCCAGGGCTATGTGCTGGCCCCTGCCTGCCTACCTGCTCCCTGCCCAGCTGTTGGAGCACTCTGGGCATTCTGGGCTTGCAGGGCCAGGAGAAAGAGGAGCAGGAGGCAGTGCCTCAGGGCCATGATCCCCCCTGCTGGCAACACTCTGCTGCTGCTGATGCTGCTGCCAAGCACCCCCTTGGAGTCACCAGGCTCGCTCTGGCACAGCCAGTGGCCCGGGACACTCTCCCATCCCTCGGGAGGCCAGGAGAGCGGCTAAGGCTGTCGCTTTGCACAGGCGAGGCTCTGCAGAACGAAAGGTAGAAAAAAGAATGGGCTTCTGTTGAGGGTTTAGTCAGGGTTTACTGAGGAAGTGCGGCAAAGGGATCCACAACCCAGGGGACCCAGTGAACTGCAAACCCTGGACTGGGCTGTGCAATGTGCTATAAAGGGGGAAAGGAACCTGGGAGGGGCTCGCCCACCCGCCAATGGGGTTACAGGAGGGCATGGGGAGCAGGAAAACAGGCATTTAGGAAAACCAATAGGGGCAAGTCGGGGGAGAGGCCCCAGGACCTGAACCTATCAACTGATGGCCTTGGTAGAAGTTTCTAGAGGGAGGAGATGGGCCGTCGAGTGATGGACCGGACAGCAGGGAGGGCTTTAAGGAGTGACACAGCAATTTTTAGGGAACATGGGGAGGAGCCATAGTGATTGACAATGAAGAGGAGGGAGGAGGCAACAGGGGCAGAACAATTTTAACTGGAAAAACTGGGACAAACTAAGGCATAACTTAGTGCAACTAAAACATACAAAACCACAATACAACAGTGCAGTGTTGCCCAGAGCACTGAACAAAACAAGTGGGGTTCTAGAACCTCACATCAAACAGAGCTCTCTGATCTCATGACAAAGTGGTGTCTCTGAACTCCCCATTGTATGCCCACGTTGCCTGTGAATTCCTGGACTTCCCGTCCACTGAATTTCCTTTTTCTGCACAGGAATGGAAGGAGCAAAACTGAGAAGGGTTTATGCATTCTGGGAGGCAGCACTGTGCATGGGAATGCAGAGGCACTCATGCCTTATTCCTCAGAAACCCTATCAGAAGCCCTCTATGAGGGCTGTTTTAAAAACCCAGATGCAAGTGTCCTTCTTTGGTAGTATTTTTGTCTGACAGCATTGTGGCAAGAAACCTGCTTTTCCCATTTCTTCTGCTACAGTTTCATCACCTTTGATGGCAGCACTGCTTCCATTCTCCACTGTCACGCCAACATGGGTGTGCAGTGCTCACGCTTCTCCCAAGTGAGCCTGGTTAATTCCCTTGCCACTTCCAATCCCACTTCAAGCTCACTAAAGGAGCCCCACTAAATCCTGAGCCAAGATCCTTTTTCCCTTTGAGGCAGATGTAGCCCATGTGCACCATCAAGCCTGGTGTCCTGTAGAGTGACCCACGATCAAAGCCCCACACTCCTGCTGGGAACATCAGGGTGCCAGGGATTCACTTCTAGAACCTTCCTGTGTCCGGGTCACTGCAAGTGGGACAAGTAAACTCCACATGCGCCCCAGATCCCTCAAGCTGTCATGCAGAGCCTCCTGTGACCAGTATCACGTTCCTTCCCCTCTGTATCTCACACAGCCAGCCGTCATCTTTCTGCTTCTTGATCCTCTTTGTGCTCACTGGGGAGGGACTGCCACATCCCCCATGACCTAAGTCACCATATCAGGTCTCCTTGATGTGCTCAGCACTGGACATCCCTCCTTCCCAGAACATCCTTCCCTCTCTGCCCAGACCTTCCTGATTCAGGGCAGCATTCCAAATGAGCTCCTAGAGAAATTTTTGCATGTCACTCCTCACCAGCATGTCCTTATTCTGGTGCAGGAAAGCCTTGTTAATGGGCGCTGCTGGGAAAGCAGGCTGAGGCGGGCACAAACAGGTCCTGCACTGCAGTGCAAGTTTCTCAGAGCTCCTGTCACAGCCCCAGCCCTTCTCCCAGCTCTGTGCATTGTACCCCAACAGAAACGAACTTACAGCTTTTAGAAATCAATTTCTTTATCAAAATCAGAGAAAAAACCATCGTCTGCTAATACAAGGTATCACTATCACCATCACAAAAAGTATCCCTACCACTAAGAATATCAGTATCTCTTATCACTAAAATCAGCACGGTCCTCTAATATTAAGTGTCATTATTAGAATCACTATCACTAAAAGAATCAATATCTATCACTATCACTATCTTTCACTATCACTAAAAGAATCACTATCACTATCACTCTCATATTACTATCCCTATCACTACCTCTATCACTATCTATCACTATCACTGAAGAGTCCCTATTACTAGAACTATCTATCACTACCACTAAAAGAATCACTGTCACTCTCACTATCAGTATCCCTATCACTACCACTATCCCTATCTATCACTTATCACTATTACTAATCTTCCTCTTCAAACATAAAGTATTCCTCCTGGTACTGGTTGCAGGGGCACCAGGAGGCTGTGGGCTGAGGAGTCTCCAGGGAAATCCAGCAGTCCTGTGAAGTAGCCCCCTCAGCCAGAGCACAGCTGGGACACGTCGTCAGAGGAGACGGGTCTGCGCGCATGTTCTTGTATAGCCGGGCCAGCTCTGCTGCAAAGATCTCAGGAAAGAGGCGGCAGCTGTCCTGAACCCGTTGGCCTGGGGTCCCTCGCCACTTCCTGGACCTTCTCCTGACTCTGTTTCTTCTCTAAGCAGGCCATGGCTTTCCCAGGAAGAGTCCCAGCCCTGTCCTGATGCCTCTTTGTCTTCCTGGGCCCTCCTGTAGAAACAGATTTCCAAGAAAGAAGACTCCTCATAGATAGGAATTTGGAGCACAGTTAAACTGCACTGCAGCGATTACCACAGAGCTGCCTGGGCAATCCAGCATGGTGCAATCACTTCATTGCCAAAGGCAGCAATGAATAACTCACATGTCTCTCTTGGGCAGCTGACACATGACGATGTACCCAGCTACTGCTGCAAGCAGAATCACAGCCGAGACTGGAAGTGATGCTAGGAGGTACTTCTTGCTGAATTCCCACTGTCCAAGAGTCTCAACTTTTTGTCCAGCAGGTGATCCTAGCAGTAGAAAAGACAATGTGAGAGACAATATTTGTACTCTGCACTAGGGATAATCCCACAGTGTGCTTTACATGCCCGAGAATTATTTTGTTCAGAGATTTCTTCCTTTGGCTCTGGTGTCTCAGCATCAGGCACCAAGAGAAGAGGTTCTCATGGGGAAGAGCCCAGTGTGTGCCAGGGAGCACCACTGCCCCTGTCTTTTCCTCTGGGCTGCAGGCCAGGGCTGTGTGCTGGGCAGCTGCAATTCATCCATGGAGAGCACTGCAGGGATACAGCAGAAATGCTGCTCTTCTTCCAAGACAGCATCACCCAAGCACTCACTGGAATATTCCTCAGGCTCAGCAAGAGTGCTGGTGTCCCGTATTACTTCTCTTTCTTCATCTGAGCTTGGCTCACTGTCATTTTCTTCCACAGGGAGGGTCTCTGGCAAAGTCTCAGAATCTGTCTCTTCATAAAAAAACATTGGACACTTTAACCAGAAGCCACTGCCCCTTACCACAAGCCTGGTACCATGGCCTGGGAATTCTGGCAGGTGGCAGTGAGGAGCCCGCTGTGCCCAAAGACAAGAGGAATCCATAGCCCAGTTTTCTGCCATGCAACATGAAATGCAGACCCAAACCACCCAAGACTTAATCAATCAAATGACCCCCAGAAAGAATGCCTTCTGGCTCATACTCATACTTGAGGTCCAGCTTCAACCCATCCCTGAGCCTGAGGTTGGGCAGGGGCAGCCAAGACTGCGTGGGATATCATTTTTGCCTCCGTGCTGTGCTGAGTGTTAGATGCAAACAACTTCAGCAGAGGTCTTTTCCCAACATCTGGCTGCCAATGTCTGCACACAGCAGCTCTGGCCAGTAATGGTACATCTGCAGCAGCAGCTGGAGATGCTCCTGGCAATCATCTGGAAGCACAGCTGTGAGCAAATGCCATGCTGGACCTTTTCTATGGCTCATTCCAGGAGGTGTGAAATGGGGTGTCCCTGCAGCAAGACTCTGACTGAACACTTCTGGTTATCCAGGATTCACAACATCCCTAGCGGAATGAAAAGCTTTGCATCCCAGGCTGCAGGGTTAACAGAATGGGATGTACCAACCAGATGGGGCTTCATCTATGGCTGTCAGGAGCTCCTCTGCTCCTGACAGGGGAGGGAATCCTTCAGGGAATCCTCCAGGAAATCCTTCAGGGAATCCTTCAGGAACCGTGTCATAATTCTTCCCTAAGTTAGATTTATAAAAGAATGTTACACCTATGAATGTGTATTTCTCATGAATAACATGGGGAAAAGGAGTGCTCATTCTTGTGAAGGCAGTAGAGACTGATTACTCACACTTGAGGTACCAGCTTGGAACCAGCATGGTATCTGCCTCCAGCTCAGGGTTTGAAAGAGCACTCTCTGTGTCCATAACTACAGAACACGCACAAGAAGTTAGCATCACATTTACTCCTCTCATGGTCACACGGCAAGGCCTGGATGTGGAAGGTACTGACAGGGCACACACAGGTGGTTCTGTATTCTCACAGCTGCACAGGGGTCTGGCTGCCCTTGGGACACTGAGCTGGCAGCTCTCACATGAAGTGAAAAGCCATGGCGTGCCCACACGACCTGTGGCTAGGTCAGCCCTGGAGCCAGGCCAGGAGGCTGGATTACCAGAGGTGAGCGATGGACAACCAGAGCTGAGTGACGTATAACCGGCTGCCAGTGATGAATAACCAGTGCTAGTGATGGAAAGTCGGTGCTGAGGTTCTGGGCTTGAACTGGCCCTTCCCACCTCCTTGCTCCTTAGGAACCTCTGCCCATGCTGCACCCCAAAGCAGCTGCAGCCCCTCACTGCTGCCCTGGCGTGTCTGCCCCAGAGCCCACAGCGTGGTGGCCTCCTGGCTCAGCCAGCCCTAGTCCTGGCCCCGCTGCTGCCAGCCAGGGCTATGTGCTGGCCCCTGCCTGCCTACCTGCTCCCTGCCCAGCTGTTGGAGCACTCTGGGCATTCTGGGCTTGCAGGGCCAGGAGAAAGAGGAGCAGGAGGCAGTGCCTCAGGGCCATGATCCCCCCTGCTGGCAACACTCTGCTGCTGCTGATGCTGCTGCCAAGCACCCCCTTGGAGTCACCAGGCTCGCTCTGGCACAGCCAGTGGCCCGGGACACTCTCCCATCCCTCGGGAGGCCAGGAGAGCGGCTAAGGCTGTCGCTTTGCACAGGCGAGGCTCTGCAGAACGAAAGGTAGAAAAAAGAATGGGCTTCTGTTGAGGGTTTAGTCAGGGTTTACTGAGGAAGTGCGGCAAAGGGATCCACAACCCAGGGGACCCAGTGAACTGCAAACCCTGGACTGGGCTGTGCAATGTGCTATAAAGGGGGAAAGGAACCTGGGAGGGGCTCGCCCACCCGCCAATGGGGTTACAGGAGGGCATGGGGAGCAGGAAAACAGGCATTTAGGAAAACCAATAGGGGCAAGTCGGGGGAGAGGCCCCAGGACCTGAACCTATCAACTGATGGCCTTGGTAGAAGTTTCTAGAGGGAGGAGATGGGCCGTCGAGTGATGGACCGGACAGCAGGGAGGGCTTTAAGGAGTGACACAGCAATTTTTAGGGAACATGGGGAGGAGCCATAGTGATTGACAATGAAGAGGAGGGAGGAGGCAACAGGGGCAGAACAATTTTAACTGGAAAAACTGGGACAAACTAAGGCATAACTTAGTGCAACTAAAACATACAAAACCACAATACAACAGTGCAGTGTTGCCCAGAGCACTGAACAAAACAAGTGGGGTTCTAGAACCTCACATCAAACAGAGCTCTCTGATCTCATGACAAAGTGGTGTCTCTGAACTCCCCATTGTATGCCCACGTTGCCTGTGAATTCCTGGACTTCCCGTCCACTGAATTTCCTTTTTCTGCACAGGAATGGAAGGAGCAAAACTGAGAAGGGTTTATGCATTCTGGGAGGCAGCACTGTGCATGGGAATGCAGAGGCACTCATGCCTTATTCCTCAGAAACCCTATCAGAAGCCCTCTATGAGGGCTGTTTTAAAAACCCAGATGCAAGTGTCCTTCTTTGGTAGTATTTTTGTCTGACAGCATTGTGGCAAGAAACCTGCTTTTCCCATTTCTTCTGCTACAGTTTCATCACCTTTGATGGCAGCACTGCTTCCATTCTCCACTGTCACGCCAACATGGGTGTGCAGTGCTCACGCTTCTCCCAAGTGAGCCTGGTTAATTCCCTTGCCACTTCCAATCCCACTTCAAGCTCACTAAAGGAGCCCCACTAAATCCTGAGCCAAGATCCTTTTTCCCTTTGAGGCAGATGTAGCCCATGTGCACCATCAAGCCTGGTGTCCTGTAGAGTGACCCACGGTCAAAGCCCCACACTCCTGCTGGGAACATCAGGGTGCCAGGGATTCACTTCTAGAACCTTCCTGTGTCTGGGTCACTGCAAGTGGGACAAGTAAATTCCACATGCACCCCAGATCCCTCAAGCTGTCATGCAGAGCCTCCTGTGACCAGTATCACGTTCCTTCCCCTCTGTATCTCACACAGCCAGCCGTCATCTTTCTGCTTCTTGATCCTCTTTGTGCTCACTGGGGAGGGACTGCCACATCCCCCATGACCTAAGTCACCATATCAGGTCTCCTTGATGTGCTCAGCACTGGACATCCCTCCTTCCCAAAACATCCTTCCCTCTCTGCCCAGACCTTCCTGATTCAGGGCAGCATTCCAAATGAGCTCCTAGAGAAATTTTTGCATGTCACTCCTCACCAGCATGTCCTTATTCTGGTGCAGGAAAGCCTTGTTAATGGGCGCTGCTGGGAAAGCAGGCTGAGGCGGGCACAAACAGGTCCTGCACTGCAGTGCAAGTTTCTCAGAGCTCCTGTCACAGCCCCAGCCCTTCTCCCAGCTCTGTGCATTGTACCCCAACAGAAACGAACTTACAGCTTTTAGAAATCAATTTCTTTATCAAAATCAGAGAAAAAACCATCGTCTGCTAATACAAGGTATCACTATCACCATCACAAAAAGTATCCCTACCACTAAGAATATCAGTATCTCTTATCACTAAAATCAGCACGGTCCTCTAATATTAAGTGTCATTATTAGAATCACTATCACTAAAAGAATCAATATCTATCACTATCACTATCTTTCACTATCACTAAAAGAATCACTATCACTATCACTCTCATATTACTATCCCTATCACTACCTCTATCACTATCTATCACTATCACTGAAGAGTCCCTATTACTAGAACTATCTATCACTGCCACTAAAAGAATCACTGTCACTCTCACTATCAGTATCCCTATCACTACCACTACCACTATCCCTATCTATCACTTATCACTATTACTAATCTTCATCTTGGAACATAAAGTATTCCTCCTGGTACTGGTTGCAGGGGCACCAGGAGGCTGTGGGCTGAGGAGTCTCCAGGGAAATCCAGCAGTCCTGTGAAGTAGCCCCCTCAGCCAGAGCACAGCTGGGACACGTCGTCAGAGGAGACGGGTCTGCGCGCATGTTCTTGTATAGCCGGGCCAGCTCTGCTGCAAAGATCTCAGGAAAGAGGCGGCAGCTGTCCTGAACCCGTTGGCCTGGGGTCCCTCGCCACTTCCTGGACCTTCTCCTGACTCTGTTTCTTCTCTAAGCAGGCCATGGCTTTCCCAGGAAGAGTCCCAGCCCTGTCCTGATGCCTCTTTGTCTTCCTGGGCCCTCCTGTAGAAACAGATTTCCAAGAAAGAAGACTCCTCATAGATAGGAATTTGGAGCACAGTTAAACTGCACTGCAGCGATTACCACAGAGCTGCCTGGGCAATCCAGCATGGTGCAATCACTTCATTGCCAAAGGCAGCAATGAATAACTCACATGTCTCTCTTGGGCAGCTGACACATGACGATGTACCCAGCTACTGCTGCAAGCAGAATCACAGCCGAGACTGGAAGTGATGCTAGGAGGTACTTCTTGCTGAATTCCCACTGTCCAAGAGTCTCAACTTTTTGTCCAGCAGGTGATCCTAGCAGTAGAAAAGACAATGTGAGAGACAATATTTGTACTCTGCACTAGGGATAATCCCACAGTGTGCTTTACATGCCCGAGAATTATTTTGTTCAGAGATTTCTTCCTTTGGCTCTGGTGTCTCAGCATCAGGGACCAAGAGAAGAGGTTCTCATGGGGAAGAGCCCAGTGTGTGCCAGGGAGCACCACTGCCCCTGTCTTTTCCTCTGGGCTGCAGGCCAGGGCTGTGTGCTGGGCAGCTGCAATTCATCCATGGAGAGCACTGCAGGGATACAGCAGAAATGCTGCTCTTCTTCCAAGACAGCATCACCCAAGCACTCACTGGAATATTCCTCAGGCTCAGCAAGAGTGCTGGTGTCCCGTATTACTTCTCTTTCTTCATCTGAGCTTGGCTCACTGTCATTTTCTTCCACAGGGAGGGTCTCTGGCAAAGTCTCAGAATCTGTCTCTTCATAAAAAAACATTGGACACTTTAACCAGAAGCCACTGCCCCTTACCACAAGCCTGGTACCATGGCCTGGGAATTCTGGCAGGTGGCAGTGAGGAGCCCACTGTGCCCAAAGACAAGAGGAATCCATAGCCCAGTTTTCTGCCATGCAACATGAAATGCAGACCCAAACCACCCAAGACTTAATCAATCAAATGACCCCCAGAAAGAATGCCTTCTGGCTCATACTCATACTTGAGGTCCAGCTTCAACCCATCCCTGAGCCTGAGGTTGGGCAGGGGCAGCCAAGACTGCGTGGGATATCATTTTTGCCTCCGTGCTGTGCTGAGTGTTAGATGCAAACAACTTCAGCAGAGGTCTTTTCCCAACATCTGGCTGCCAATGTCTGCACACAGCAGCTCTGGCCAGTAATGGTACATCTGCAGCAGCAGCTGGAGATGCTCCTGGCAATCATCTGGAAGCACAGCTGTGAGCAAATGCCATGCTGGACCTTTTCTATGGCTCATTCCAGGAGGTGTGAAATGGGGTGTCCCTGCAGCAAGACTCTGACTGAACACTTCTGGTTATCCAGGATTCACAACATCCCTAGCGGAATGAAAAGCTTTGCATCCCAGGCTGCAGGGTTAACAGAATGGGATGTACCAACCAGATGGGGCTTCATCTATGGCTGTCAGGAGCTCCTCTGCTCCTGACAGGGGAGGGAATCCTTCAGGGAATCCTCCAGGAAATCCTTCAGGGAATCCTTCAGGAACCGTGTCATAATTCTTCCCTAAGTTAGATTTATAAAAGAATGTTACACCTATGAATGTGTATTTCTCATGAATAACATGGGGAAAAGGAGTGCTCATTCTTGTGAAGGCAGTAGAGACTGATTACTCACACTTGAGGTACCAGCTTGGAACCAGCATGGTATCTGCCTCCAGCTCAGGGTTTGAAAGAGCACTCTCTGTGTCCATAACTACAGAACACGCACAAGAAGTTAGCATCACATTTACTCCTCTCATGGTCACACGGCAAGGCCTGGATGTGGAAGGTACTGACAGGGCACACACAGGTGGTTCTGTATTCTCACAGCTGCACAGGGGTCTGGCTGCCCTTGGGACACTGAGCTGGCAGCTCTCACATGAAGTGAAAAGCCATGGCGTGCCCACACGACCTGTGGCTAGGTCAGCCCTGGAGCCAGGCCAGGAGGCTGGATTACCAGAGGTGAGCGATGGACAACCAGAGCTGAGTGACGTATAACCGGCTGCCAGTGATGAATAACCAGTGCTAGTGATGGAAAGTCGGTGCTGAGGTTCTGGGCTTGAACTGGCCCTTCCCACCTCCTTGCTCCTTAGGAACCTCTGCCCATGCTGCACCCCAAAGCAGCTGCAGCCCCTCACTGCTGCCCTGGTGTGTCTGCCCCAGAGCCCACAGCGTGGTGGCCTCCTGGCTCAGCCAGCCCTAGTCCTGGCCCCGCTGCTGCCAGCCAGGGCTATGTGCTGGCCCCTGCCTGCCTACCTGCTCCCTGCCCAGCTGTTGGAGCACTCTGGGCATTCTGGGCTTGCAGGGCCAGGAGAAAGAGGAGCAGGAGGCAGTGCCTCAGGGCCATGATCCCCCCTGCTGGCAACACTCTGCTGCTGCTGATGCTGCTGCCAAGCACCCCCTTGGAGTCACCAGGCTCGCTCTGGCACAGCCAGTGGCCTGGGACACTCTCCCATCCCTCGGGAGGCCAGGAGAGCGGCTAAGGCTGTCGCTTTGCACAGGCGAGGCTCTGCAGAACGAAAGGTAGAAAAAAGAATGGGCTTCTGTTGAGGGTTTAGTCAGGGTTTACTGAGGAAGTGCGGCAAAGGGATCCACAACCCAGGGGACCCAGTGAACTGCAAACCCTGGACTGGGCTGTGCAATGTGCTATAAAGGGGGAAGGGAACCTGGGAGGGGCTCGCCCACCCGCCAATGGGGTTACAGGAGGGCATGGGGAGCAGGAAAACAGGCATTTAGGAAAACCAATAGGGGCAAGTCGGGGGAGAGGCCCCAGGACCTGAACCTATCAACTGATGGCCTTAGTAGAAGTTTCTAGAGGGAGGAGATGGGCCGTCGAGTGATGGACCGGACAGCAGGGAGGGCTTTAAGGAGTGACACAGCAATTTTTAGGGAACATGGGGAGGAGCCATAGTGATTGACAATGAAGAGGAGGGAGGAGGCAACAGGGGCAGAACAATTTTAACTGGAAAAACTGGGACAAACTAAGGCATAACTTAGTGCAACTAAAACATACAAAACCACAATACAAAACTGCAGTGTTGCCCAGAGCACTGAACAAAACAAGTGGGGTTCTAGAACCTCACATCAAACAGAGCTCTCTGATCTCATGACAAAGTGGTGTCTCTGAACTCCCCATTGTATGCCCACGTTGCCTGTGAATTCCTGGACTTCCCGTCCACTGAATTTCCTTTTTCTGCACAGGAATGGAAGGAGCAAAACTGAGAAGGGTTTATGCATTCTGGGAGGCAGCACTGTGCATGGGAATGCAGAGGCACTCATGCCTTATTCCTCAGAAACCCTATCAGAAGCCCTCTATGAGGGCTGTTTTAAAAACCCAGATGCAAGTGTCCTTCTTTGGTAGTATTTTTGTCTGACAGCATTGTGGCAAGAAACCTGCTTTTCCCATTTCTTCTGCTACAGTTTCATCACCTTTGATGGCAGCACTGCTTCCATTCTCCACTGTCACGCCAACATGGGTGTGCAGTGCTCACGCTTCTCCCAAGTGAGCCTGGTTAATTCCCTTGCCACTTCCAATCCCACTTCAAGCTCACTAAAGGAGCCCCACTAAATCCTGAGCCAAGATCCTTTTTCCCTTTGAGGCAGATGTAGCCCATGTGCACCATCAAGCCTGGTGTCCTGTAGAGTGACCCACGATCAAAGCCCCACACTCCTGCTGGGAACATCAGGGTGCCAGGGATTCACTTCTAGAACCTTCCTGTGTCCGGGTCACTGCAAGTGGGACAAGTAAACTCCACATGCGCCCCAGATCCCTCAAGCTGTCATGCAGAGCCTCCTGTGACCAGTATCACGTTCCTTCCCCTCTGTATCTCACACAGCCAGCCGTCATCTTTCTGCTTCTTGATCCTCTTTGTGCTCACTGGGGAGGGACTGCCACATCCCCCATGACCTAAGTCACCATATCAGGTCTCCTTGATGTGCTCAGCACTGGACATCCCTCCTTCCCAGAACATCCTTCCCTCTCTGCCCAGACCTTCCTGATTCAGGGCAGCATTCCAAATGAGCTCCTAGAGAAATTTTTGCATGTCACTCCTCACCAGAATGTCCTTATTCTGGTGCAGGAAAGCCTTGTTAATGGGCGCTGCTGGGAAAGCAGGCTGAGGCGGGCACAAACAGGTCCTGCACTGCAGTGCAAGTTTCTCAGAGCTCCTGTCACAGCCCCAGCCCTTCTCCCAGCTCTGTGCATTGTACCCCAACAGAAACGAACTTACAGCTTTTAGAAATCAATTTCTTTATCAAAATCAGAGAAAAAACCATCGTCTGCTAATACAAGGTATCACTATCACCATCACAAAAAGTATCCCTACCACTAAGAATATCAGTATCTCTTATCACTAAAATCAGCACGGTCCTCTAATATTAAGTGTCATTATTAGAATCACTATCACTAAAAGAATCAATATCTATCACTATCACTATCTTTCACTATCACTAAAAGAATCACCATCACTATCACTCTCATATTACTATCCCTATCACTACCTCTATCACTATCTATCACTATCACTGAAGAGTCCCTATTACTAGAACTATCTATCACTACCACTAAAAGAATCACTGTCACTCTCACTATCAGTATCCCTATCACTACCACTACCACTATCCCTATCTATCACTTATCACTATTACTAATCTTCCTCTTCAAACATAAAGTATTCCTCCTGGTACTGGTTGCAGGGGCACCAGGAGGCTGTGGGCTGAGGAGTCTCCAGGGAAATCCAGCAGTCCTGTGAAGTAGCCCCCTCAGCCAGAGCACAGCTGGGACACGTCGTCAGAGGAGACGGGTCTGCGCGCATGTTCTTGTATAGCCGGGCCAGCTCTGCTGCAAAGATCTCAGGAAAGAGGCGGCAGCTGTCCTGAACCCGTTGGCCTGGGGTCCCTCGCCACTTCCTGGACCTTCTCCTGACTCTGTTTCTTCTCTAAGCAGGCCATGGCTTTCCCAGGAAGAGTCCCAGCCCTGTCCTGATGCCTCTTTGTCTTCCTGGGCCCTCCTGTAGAAACAGATTTCCAAGAAAGAAGACTCCTCATAGATAGGAATTTGGAGCACAGTTAAACTGCACTGCAGCGATTACCACAGAGCTGCCTGGGCAATCCAGCATGGTGCAATCACTTCATTGCCAAAGGCAGCAATGAATAACTCACATGTCTCTCTTGGGCAGCTGACACATGACGATGTACCCAGCTACTGCTGCAAGCAGAATCACAGCCGAGACTGGAAGTGATGCTAGGAGGTACTTCTTGCTGAATTCCCACTGTCCAAGAGTCTCAACTTTTTGTCCAGCAGGTGATCCTAGCAGTAGAAAAGACAATGTGAGAGACAATATTTGTACTCTGCACTAGGGATAATCCCACAGTGTGCTTTACATGCCCGAGAATTATTTTGTTCAGAGATTTCTTCCTTTGGCTCTGGTGTCTCAGCATCAGGCACCAAGAGAAGAGGTTCTCATGGGGAAGAGCCCAGTGTGTGCCAGGGAGCACCACTGCCCCTGTCTTTTCCTCTGGGCTGCAGGCCAGGGCTGTGTGCTGGGCAGCTGCAATTCATCCATGGAGAGCACTGCAGGGATACAGCAGAAATGCTGCTCTTCTTCCAAGACAGCATCACCCAAGCACTCACTGGAATATTCCTCAGGCTCAGCAAGAGTGCTGGTGTCCCGTATTACTTCTCTTTCTTCATCTGAGCTTGGCTCACTGTCATTTTCTTCCACAGGGAGGGTCTCTGGCAAAGTCTCAGAATCTGTCTCTTCATAAAAAAACATTGGACACTTTAACCAGAAGCCACTGCCCCTTACCACAAGCCTGGTACCATGGCCTGGGAATTCTGGCAGGTGGCAGTGAGGAGCCCGCTGTGCCCAAAGACAAGAGGAATCCATAGCCCAGTTTTCTGCCATGCAACATGAAATGCAGACCCAAACCACCCAAGACTTAATCAATCAAATGACCCCCAGAAAGAATGCCTTCTGGCTCATACTCATACTTGAGGTCCAGCTTCAACCCATCCCTGAGCCTGAGGTTGGGCAGGGGCAGCCAAGACTGCGTGGGATATCATTTTTGCCTCCGTGCTGTGCTGAGTGTTAGATGCAAACAACTTCAGCAGAGGTCTTTTCCCAACATCTGGCTGCCAATGTCTGCACACAGCAGCTCTGGCCAGTAATGGTACATCTGCAGCAGCAGCTGGAGATGCTCCTGGCAATCATCTGGAAGCACAGCTGTGAGCAAATGCCATGCTGGACCTTTTCTATGGCTCATTCCAGGAGGTGTGAAATGGGGTGTCCCTGCAGCAAGACTCTGACTGAACACTTCTGGTTATCCAGGATTCACAACATCCCTAGCGGAATGAAAAGCTTTGCATCCCAGGCTGCAGGGTTAACAGAATGGGATGTACCAACCAGATGGGGCTTCATCTATGGCTGTCAGGAGCTCCTCTGCTCCTGACAGGGGAGGGAATCCTTCAGGGAATCCTCCAGGAAATCCTTCAGGGAATCCTTCAGGAACCGTGTCATAATTCTTCCCTAAGTTAGATTTATAAAAGAATGTTACACCTATGAATGTGTATTTCTCATGAATAACATGGGGAAAAGGAGTGCTCATTCTTGTGAAGGCAGTAGAGACTGATTACTCACACTTGAGGTACCAGCTTGGAACCAGCATGGTATCTGCCTCCAGCTCAGGGTTTGAAAGAGCACTCTCTGTGTCCATAACTACAGAACACGCACAAGAAGTTAGCATCACATTTACTCCTCTCATGGTCACACGGCAAGGCCTGGATGTGGAAGGTACTGACAGGGCACACACAGGTGGTTCTGTATTCTCACAGCTGCACAGGGGTCTGGCTGCCCTTGGGACACTGAGCTGGCAGCTCTCACATGAAGTGAAAAGCCATGGCGTGCCCACACGACCTGTGGCTAGGTCAGCCCTGGAGCCAGGCCAGGAGGCTGGATTACCAGAGGTGAGCGATGGACAACCAGAGCTGAGTGACGTATAACCGGCTGCCAGTGATGAATAACCAGTGCTAGTGATGGAAAGTCGGTGCTGAGGTTCTGGGCTTGAACTGGCCCTTCCCACCTCCTTGCTCCTTAGGAACCTCTGCCCATGCTGCACCCCAAAGCAGCTGCAGCCCCTCACTGCTGCCCTGGCGTGTCTGCCCCAGAGCCCACAGCGTGGTGGCCTCCTGGCTCAGCCAGCCCTAGTCCTGGCCCCGCTGCTGCCAGCCAGGGCTATGTGCTGGCCCCTGCCTGCCTACCTGCTCCCTGCCCAGCTGTTGGAGCACTCTGGGCATTCTGGGCTTGCAGGGCCAGGAGAAAGAGGAGCAGGAGGCAGTGCCTCAGGGCCATGATCCCCCCTGCTGGCAACACTCTGCTGCTGCTGATGCTGCTGCCAAGCACCCCCTTGGAGTCACCAGGCTCGCTCTGGCACAGCCAGTGGCCCGGGACACTCTCCCATCCCTCGGGAGGCCAGGAGAGCGGCTAAGGCTGTCGCTTTGCACAGGCGAGGCTCTGCAGAACGAAAGGTAGAAAAAAGAATGGGCTTCTGTTGAGGGTTTAGTCAGGGTTTACTGAGGAAGTGCGGCAAAGGGATCCACAACCCAGGGGACCCAGTGAACTGCAAACCCTGGACTGGGCTGTGCAATGTGCTATAAAGGGGGAAAGGAACCTGGGAGGGGCTCGCCCACCCGCCAATGGGGTTACAGGAGGGCATGGGGAGCAGGAAAACAGGCATTTAGGAAAACCAATAGGGGCAAGTCGGGGGAGAGGCCCCAGGACCTGAACCTATCAACTGATGGCCTTGGTAGAAGTTTCTAGAGGGAGGAGATGGGCCGTCGAGTGATGGACCGGACAGCAGGGAGGGCTTTAAGGAGTGACACAGCAATTTTTAGGGAACATGGGGAGGAGCCATAGTGATTGACAATGAAGAGGAGGGAGGAGGCAACAGGGGCAGAACAATTTTAACTGGAAAAACTGGGACAAACTAAGGCATAACTTAGTGCAACTAAAACATACAAAACCACAATACAACAGTGCAGTGTTGCCCAGAGCACTGAACAAAACAAGTGGGGTTCTAGAACCTCACATCAAACAGAGCTCTCTGATCTCATGACAAAGTGGTGTCTCTGAACTCCCCATTGTATGCCCACGTTGCCTGTGAATTCCTGGACTTCCCGTCCACTGAATTTCCTTTTTCTGCACAGGAATGGAAGGAGCAAAACTGAGAAGGGTTTATGCATTCTGGGAGGCAGCACTGTGCATGGGAATGCAGAGGCACTCATGCCTTATTCCTCAGAAACCCTATCAGAAGCCCTCTATGAGGGCTGTTTTAAAAACCCAGATGCAAGTGTCCTTCTTTGGTAGTATTTTTGTCTGACAGCATTGTGGCAAGAAACCTGCTTTTCCCATTTCTTCTGCTACAGTTTCATCACCTTTGATGGCAGCACTGCTTCCATTCTCCACTGTCACGCCAACATGGGTGTGCAGTGCTCACGCTTCTCCCAAGTGAGCCTGGTTAATTCCCTTGCCACTTCCAATCCCACTTCAAGCTCACTAAAGGAGCCCCACTAAATCCTGAGCCAAGATCCTTTTTCCCTTTGAGGCAGATGTAGCCCATGTGCACCATCAAGCCTGGTGTCCTGTAGAGTGACCCACGATCAAAGCCCCACACTCCTGCTGGGAACATCAGGGTGCCAGGGATTCACTTCTAGAACCTTCCTGTGTCCGGGTCACTGCAAGTGGGACAAGTAAACTCCACATGCGCCCCAGATCCCTCAAGCTGTCATGCAGAGCCTCCTGTGACCAGTATCACGTTCCTTCCCCTCTGTATCTCACACAGCCAGCCGTCATCTTTCTGCTTCTTGATCCTCTTTGTGCTCACTGGGGAGGGACTGCCACATCCCCCATGACCTAAGTCACCATATCAGGTCTCCTTGATGTGCTCAGCACTGGACATCCCTCCTTCCCAGAACATCCTTCCCTCTCTGCCCAGACCTTCCTGATTCAGGGCAGCATTCCAAATGAGCTCCTAGAGAAATTTTTGCATGTCACTCCTCACCAGCATGTCCTTATTCTGGTGCAGGAAAGCCTTGTTAATGGGCGCTGCTGGGAAAGCAGGCTGAGGCGGGCACAAACAGGTCCTGCACTGCAGTGCAAGTTTCTCAGAGCTCCTGTCACAGCCCCAGCCCTTCTCCCAGCTCTGTGCATTGTACCCCAACAGAAACGAACTTACAGCTTTTAGAAATCAATTTCTTTATCAAAATCAGAGAAAAAACCATCGTCTGCTAATACAAGGTATCACTATCACCATCACAAAAAGTATCCCTACCACTAAGAATATCAGTATCTCTTATCACTAAAATCAGCACGGTCCTCTAATATTAAGTGTCATTATTAGAATCACTATCACTAAAAGAATCAATATCTATCACTATCACTATCTTTCACTATCACTAAAAGAATCACTATCACTATCACTCTCATATTACTATCCCTATCACTACCTCTATCACTATCTATCACTATCACTGAAGAGTCCCTATTACTAGAACTATCTATCACTACCACTAAAAGAATCACTGTCACTCTCACTATCAGTATCCCTATCACTACCACTATCCCTATCTATCACTTATCACTATTACTAATCTTCCTCTTCAAACATAAAGTATTCCTCCTGGTACTGGTTGCAGGGGCACCAGGAGGCTGTGGGCTGAGGAGTCTCCAGGGAAATCCAGCAGTCCTGTGAAGTAGCCCCCTCAGCCAGAGCACAGCTGGGACACGTCGTCAGAGGAGACGGGTCTGCGCGCATGTTCTTGTATAGCCGGGCCAGCTCTGCTGCAAAGATCTCAGGAAAGAGGCGGCAGCTGTCCTGAACCCGTTGGCCTGGGGTCCCTCGCCACTTCCTGGACCTTCTCCTGACTCTGTTTCTTCTCTAAGCAGGCCATGGCTTTCCCAGGAAGAGTCCCAGCCCTGTCCTGATGCCTCTTTGTCTTCCTGGGCCCTCCTGTAGAAACAGATTTCCAAGAAAGAAGACTCCTCATAGATAGGAATTTGGAGCACAGTTAAACTGCACTGCAGCGATTACCACAGAGCTGCCTGGGCAATCCAGCATGGTGCAATCACTTCATTGCCAAAGGCAGCAATGAATAACTCACATGTCTCTCTTGGGCAGCTGACACATGACGATGTACCCAGCTACTGCTGCAAGCAGAATCACAGCCGAGACTGGAAGTGATGCTAGGAGGTACTTCTTGCTGAATTCCCACTGTCCAAGAGTCTCAACTTTTTGTCCAGCAGGTGATCCTAGCAGTAGAAAAGACAATGTGAGAGACAATATTTGTACTCTGCACTAGGGATAATCCCACAGTGTGCTTTACATGCCCGAGAATTATTTTGTTCAGAGATTTCTTCCTTTGGCTCTGGTGTCTCAGCATCAGGCACCAAGAGAAGAGGTTCTCATGGGGAAGAGCCCAGTGTGTGCCAGGGAGCACCACTGCCCCTGTCTTTTCCTCTGGGCTGCAGGCCAGGGCTGTGTGCTGGGCAGCTGCAATTCATCCATGGAGAGCACTGCAGGGATACAGCAGAAATGCTGCTCTTCTTCCAAGACAGCATCACCCAAGCACTCACTGGAATATTCCTCAGGCTCAGCAAGAGTGCTGGTGTCCCGTATTACTTCTCTTTCTTCATCTGAGCTTGGCTCACTGTCATTTTCTTCCACAGGGAGGGTCTCTGGCAAAGTCTCAGAATCTGTCTCTTCATAAAAAAACATTGGACACTTTAACCAGAAGCCACTGCCCCTTACCACAAGCCTGGTACCATGGCCTGGGAATTCTGGCAGGTGGCAGTGAGGAGCCCGCTGTGCCCAAAGACAAGAGGAATCCATAGCCCAGTTTTCTGCCATGCAACATGAAATGCAGACCCAAACCACCCAAGACTTAATCAATCAAATGACCCCCAGAAAGAATGCCTTCTGGCTCATACTCATACTTGAGGTCCAGCTTCAACCCATCCCTGAGCCTGAGGTTGGGCAGGGGCAGCCAAGACTGCGTGGGATATCATTTTTGCCTCCGTGCTGTGCTGAGTGTTAGATGCAAACAACTTCAGCAGAGGTCTTTTCCCAACATCTGGCTGCCAATGTCTGCACACAGCAGCTCTGGCCAGTAATGGTACATCTGCAGCAGCAGCTGGAGATGCTCCTGGCAATCATCTGGAAGCACAGCTGTGAGCAAATGCCATGCTGGACCTTTTCTATGGCTCATTCCAGGAGGTGTGAAATGGGGTGTCCCTGCAGCAAGACTCTGACTGAACACTTCTGGTTATCCAGGATTCACAACATCCCTAGCGGAATGAAAAGCTTTGCATCCCAGGCTGCAGGGTTAACAGAATGGGATGTACCAACCAGATGGGGCTTCATCTATGGCTGTCAGGAGCTCCTCTGCTCCTGACAGGGGAGGGAATCCTTCAGGGAATCCTCCAGGAAATCCTTCAGGGAATCCTTCAGGAACCGTGTCATAATTCTTCCCTAAGTTAGATTTATAAAAGAATGTTACACCTATGAATGTGTATTTCTCATGAATAACATGGGGAAAAGGAGTGCTCATTCTTGTGAAGGCAGTAGAGACTGATTACTCACACTTGAGGTACCAGCTTGGAACCAGCATGGTATCTGCCTCCAGCTCAGGGTTTGAAAGAGCACTCTCTGTGTCCATAACTACAGAACACGCACAAGAAGTTAGCATCACATTTACTCCTCTCATGGTCACACGGCAAGGCCTGGATGTGGAAGGTACTGACAGGGCACACACAGGTGGTTCTGTATTCTCACAGCTGCGCAGGGGTCTGGCTGCCCTTGGGACACTGAGCTGGCAGCTCTCACATGAAGTGAAAAGCCATGGCGTGCCCACACGACCTGTGGCTAGGTCAGCCCTGGAGCCAGGCCAGGAGGCTGGATTACCAGAGGTGAGCGATGGACAACCAGAGCTGAGTGACGTATAACCGGCTGCCAGTGATGAATAACCAGTGCTAGTGATGGAAAGTCGGTGCTGAGGTTCTGGGCTTGAACTGGCCCTTCCCACCTCCTTGCTCCTTAGGAACCTCTGCCCATGCTGCACCCCAAAGCAGCTGCAGCCCCTCACTGCTGCCCTGGCGTGTCTGCCCCAGAGCCCACAGCGTGGTGGCCTCCTGCCTCAGCCAGCCCTAGTCCTGGCCCCGCTGCTGCCAGCCAGGGCTATGTGCTGGCCCCTGCCTGCCTACCTGCTCCCTGCCCAGCTGTTGGAGCACTCTGGGCATTCTGGGCTTGCAGGGCCAGGAGAAAGAGGAGCAGGAGGCAGTGCCTCAGGGCCATGATCCCCCCTGCTGGCAACACTCTGCTGCTGCTGATGCTGCTGCCAAGCACCCCCTTGGAGTCACCAGGCTCGCTCTGGCACAGCCAGTGGCCCGGGACACTCTCCCATCCCTCGGGAGGCCAGGAGAGCGGCTAAGGCTGTCGCTTTGCACAGGCGAGGCTCTGCAGAACGAAAGGTAGAAAAAAGAATGGGCTTCTGTTGAGGGTTTAGTCAGGGTTTACTGAGGAAGTGCGGCAAAGGGATCCACAACCCAGGGGACCCAGTGAACTGCAAACCCTGGACTGGGCTGTGCAATGTGCTATAAAGGGGGAAAGGAACCTGGGAGGGGCTCGCCCACCCGCCAATGGGGTTACAGGAGGGCATGGGGAGCAGGAAAACAGGCATTTAGGAAAACCAATAGGGGCAAGTCGGGGGAGAGGCCCCAGGACCTGAACCTATCAACTGATGGCCTTGGTAGAAGTTTCTAGAGGGAGGAGATGGGCCGTCGAGTGATGGACCGGACAGCAGGGAGGGCTTTAAGGAGTGACACAGCAATTTTTAGGGAACATGGGGAGGAGCCATAGTGATTGACAATGAAGAGGAGGGAGGAGGCAACAGGGGCAGAACAATTTTAACTGGAAAAACTGGGACAAACTAAGGCATAACGTAGTGCAACTAAAACATACAAAACCACAATACAAAACTGCAGTGTTGCCCAGAGCACTGAACAAAACAAGTGGGGTTCTAGAACCTCACATCAAACAGAGCTCTCTGATCTCATGACAAAGTGGTGTCTCTGAACTCCCCATTGTATGCCCACGTTGCCTGTGAATTCCTGGACTTCCCGTCCACTGAATTTCCTTTTTCTGCACAGGAATGGAAGGAGCAAAACTGAGAAGGGTTTATGCATTCTGGGAGGCAGCACTGTGCATGGGAATGCAGAGGCACTCATGCCTTATTCCTCAGAAACCCTATCAGAAGCCCTCTATGAGGGCTGTTTTAAAAACCCAGATGCAAGTGTCCTTCTTTGGTAGTATTTTTGTCTGACAGCATTGTGGCAAGAAACCTGCTTTTCCCATTTCTTCTGCTACAGTTTCATCACCTTTGATGGCAGCACTGCTTCCATTCTCCACTGTCACGCCAACATGGGTGTGCAGTGCTCACGCTTCTCCCAAGTGAGCCTGGTTAATTCCCTTGCCACTTCCAATCCCACTTCAAGCTCACTAAAGGAGCCCCACTAAATCCTGAGCCAAGATCCTTTTTCCCTTTGAGGCAGATGTAGCCCATGTGCACCATCAAGCCTGGTGTCCTGTAGAGTGACCCACGATCAAAGCCCCACACTCCTGCTGGGAACATCAGGGTGCCAGGGATTCACTTCTAGAACCTTCCTGTGTCCGGGTCACTGCAAGTGGGACAAGTAAACTCCACATGCGCCCCAGATCCCTCAAGCTGTCATGCAGAGCCTCCTGTGACCAGTATCACGTTCCTTCCCCTCTGTATCTCACACAGCCAGCCGTCATCTTTCTGCTTCTTGATCCTCTTTGTGCTCACTGGGGAGGGACTGCCACATCCCCCATGACCTAAGTCACCATATCAGGTCTCCTTGATGTGCTCAGCACTGGACATCCCTCCTTCCCAGAACATCCTTCCCTCTCTGCCCAGACCTTCCTGATTCAGGGCAGCATTCCAAATGAGCTCCTAGAGAAATTTTTGCATGTCACTCCTCACCAGCATGTCCTTATTCTGGTGCAGGAAAGCCTTGTTAATGGGCGCTGCTGGGAAAGCAGGCTGAGGCGGGCACAAACAGGTCCTGCACTGCAGTGCAAGTTTCTCAGAGCTCCTGTCACAGCCCCAGCCCTTCTCCCAGCTCTGTGCATTGTACCCCAACAGAAACGAACTTACAGCTTTTAGAAATGAATTTCTTTATCAAAATCAGAGAAAAAACCATCGTCTGCTAATACAAGGTATCACTATCACCATCACAAAAAGTATCCCTACCACTAAGAATATCAGTATCTCTTATCACTAAAATCAGCACGGTCCTCTAATATTAAGTGTCATTATTAGAATCACTATCACTAAAAGAATCAATATCTATCACTATCACTATCTTTCACTATCACTAAAAGAATCACTATCACTATCACTCTCATATTACTATCCCTATCACTACCTCTATCACTATCTATCACTATCACTGAAGAGTCCCTATTACTAGAACTATCTATCACTACCACTAAAAGAATCACTGTCACTCTCACTATCAGTATCCCTATCACTACCACTACCACTATCCCTATCTATCACTTATCACTATTACTAATCTTCCTCTTCAAACATAAAGTATTCCTCCTGGTACTGGTTGCAGGGGCACCAGGAGGCTGTGGGCTGAGGAGTCTCCAGGGAAATCCAGCAGTCCTGTGAAGTAGCCCCCTCAGCCAGAGCACAGCTGGGACACGTCGTCAGAGGAGACGGGTCTGCGCGCATGTTCTTGTATAGCCGGGCCAGCTCTGCTGCAAAGATCTCAGGAAAGAGGCGGCAGCTGTCCTGAACCCGTTGGCCTGGGGTCCCTCGCCACTTCCTGGACCTTCTCCTGACTCTGTTTCTTCTCTAAGCAGGCCATGGCTTTCCCAGGAAGAGTCCCAGCCCTGTCCTGATGCCTCTTTGTCTTCCTGGGCCCTCCTGTAGAAACAGATTTCCAAGAAAGAAGACTCCTCATAGATAGGAATTTGGAGCACAGTTAAACTGCACTGCAGCGATTACCACAGAGCTGCCTGGGCAATCCAGCATGGTGCAATCACTTCATTGCCAAAGGCAGCAATGAATAACTCACATGTCTCTCTTGGGCAGCTGACACATGACGATGTACCCAGCTACTGCTGCAAGCAGAATCACAGCCGAGACTGGAAGTGATGCTAGGAGGTACTTCTTGCTGAATTCCCACTGTCCAAGAGTCTCAACTTTTTGTCCAGCAGGTGATCCTAGCAGTAGAAAAGACAATGTGAGAGACAATATTTGTACTCTGCACTAGGGATAATCCCACAGTGTGCTTTACATGCCCGAGAATTATTTTGTTCAGAGATTTCTTCCTTTGGCTCTGGTGTCTCAGCATCAGGCACCAAGAGAAGAGGTTCTCATGGGGAAGAGCCCAGTGTGTGCCAGGGAGCACCACTGCCCCTGTCTTTTCCTCTGGGCTGCAGGCCAGGGCTGTGTGCTGGGCAGCTGCAATTCATCCATGGAGAGCACTGCAGGGATACAGCAGAAATGCTGCTCTTCTTCCAAGACAGCATCACCCAAGCACTCACTGGAATATTCCTCAGGCTCAGCAAGAGTGCTGGTGTCCCGTATTACTTCTCTTTCTTCATCTGAGCTTGGCTCACTGTCATTTTCTTCCACAGGGAGGGTCTCTGGCAAAGTCTCAGAATCTGTCTCTTCATAAAAAAACATTGGACACTTTAACCAGAAGCCACTGCCCCTTACCACAAGCCTGGTACCATGGCCTGGGAATTCTGGCAGGTGGCAGTGAGGAGCCCACTGTGCCCAAAGACAAGAGGAATCCATAGCCCAGTTTTCTGCCATGCAACATGAAATGCAGACCCAAACCACCCAAGACTTAATCAATCAAATGACCCCCAGAAAGAATGCCTTCTGGCTCATACTCATACTTGAGGTCCAGCTTCAACCCATCCCTGAGCCTGAGGTTGGGCAGGGGCAGCCAAGACTGCGTGGGATATCATTTTTGCCTCCGTGCTGTGCTGAGTGTTAGATGCAAACAACTTCAGCAGAGGTCTTTTCCCAACATCTGGCTGCCAATGTCTGCACACAGCAGCTCTGGCCAGTAATGGTACATCTGCAGCAGCAGCTGGAGATGCTCCTGGCAATCATCTGGAAGCACAGCTGTGAGCAAATGCCATGCTGGACCTTTTCTATGGCTCATTCCAGGAGGTGTGAAATGGGGTGTCCCTGCAGCAAGACTCTGACTGAACACTTCTGGTTATCCAGGATTCACAACATCCCTAGCGGAATGAAAAGCTTTGCATCCCAGGCTGCAGGGTTAACAGAATGGGATGTACCAACCAGATGGGGCTTCATCTATGGCTGTCAGGAGCTCCTCTGCTCCTGACAGGGGAGGGAATCCTTCAGGGAATCCTCCAGGAAATCCTTCAGGGAATCCTTCAGGAACCGTGTCATAATTCTTCCCTAAGTTAGATTTATAAAAGAATGTTACACCTATGAATGTGTATTTCTCATGAATAACATGGGGAAAAGGAGTGCTCATTCTTGTGAAGGCAGTAGAGACTGATTACTCACACTTGAGGTACCAGCTTGGAACCAGCATGGTATCTGCCTCCAGCTCAGGGTTTGAAAGAGCACTCTCTGTGTCCATAACTACAGAACACGCACAAGAAGTTAGCATCACATTTACTCCTCTCATGGTCACACGGCAAGGCCTGGATGTGGAAGGTACTGACAGGGCACACACAGGTGGTTCTGTATTCTCACAGCTGCGCAGGGGTCTGGCTGCCCTTGGGACACTGAGCTGGCAGCTCTCACATGAAGTGAAAAGCCATGGCGTGCCCACACGACCTGTGGCTAGGTCAGCCCTGGAGCCAGGCCAGGAGGCTGGATTACCAGAGGTGAGCGATGGACAACCAGAGCTGAGTGACGTATAACCGGCTGCCAGTGATGAATAACCAGTGCTAGTGATGGAAAGTCGGTGCTGAGGTTCTGGGCTTGAACTGGCCCTTCCCACCTCCTTGCTCCTTAGGAACCTCTGCCCATGCTGCACCCCAAAGCAGCTGCAGCCCCTCACTGCTGCCCTGGCGTGTCTGCCCCAGAGCCCACAGCGTGGTGGCCTCCTGGCTCAGCCAGCCCTAGTCCTGGCCCCGCTGCTGCCAGCCAGGGCTATGTGCTGGCCCCTGCCTGCCTACCTGCTCCCTGCCCAGCTGTTGGAGCACTCTGGGCATTCTGGGCTTGCAGGGCCAGGAGAAAGAGGAGCAGGAGGCAGTGCCTCAGGGCCATGATCCCCCCTGCTGGCAACACTCTGCTGCTGCTGATGCTGCTGCCAAGCACCCCCTTGGAGTCACCAGGCTCGCTCTGGCACAGCCAGTGGCCCGGGACACTCTCCCATCCCTCGGGAGGCCAGGAGAGCGGCTAAGGCTGTCGCTTTGCACAGGCGAGGCTCTGCAGAACGAAAGGTAGAAAAAAGAATGGGCTTCTGTTGAGGGTTTAGTCAGGGTTTACTGAGGAAGTGCGGCAAAGGGATCCACAACCCAGGGGACCCAGTGAACTGCAAACCCTGGACTGGGCTGTGCAATGTGCTATAAAGGGGGAAAGGAACCTGGGAGGGGCTCGCCCACCCGCCAATGGGGTTACAGGAGGGCATGGGGAGCAGGAAAACAGGCATTTAGGAAAACCAATAGGGGCAAGTCGGGGGAGAGGCCCCAGGACCTGAACCTATCAACTGATGGCCTTGGTAGAAGTTTCTAGAGGGAGGAGATGGGCCGTCGAGTGATGGACCGGACAGCAGGGAGGGCTTTAAGGAGTGACACAGCAATTTTTAGGGAACATGGGGAGGAGCCATAGTGATTGACAATGAAGAGGAGGGAGGAGGCAACAGGGGCAGAACAATTTTAACTGGAAAAACTGGGACAAACTAAGGCATAACTTAGTGCAACTAAAACATACAAAACCACAATACAACAGTGCAGTGTTGCCCAGAGCACTGAACAAAACAAGTGGGGTTCTAGAACCTCACATCAAACAGAGCTCTCTGATCTCATGACAAAGTGGTGTCTCTGAACTCCCCATTGTATGCCCACGTTGCCTGTGAATTCCTGGACTTCCCGTCCACTGAATTTCCTTTTTCTGCACAGGAATGGAAGGAGCAAAACTGAGAAGGGTTTATGCATTCTGGGAGGCAGCACTGTGCATGGGAATGCAGAGGCACTCATGCCTTATTCCTCAGAAACCCTATCAGAAGCCCTCTATGAGGGCTGTTTTAAAAACCCAGATGCAAGTGTCCTTCTTTGGTAGTATTTTTGTCTGACAGCATTGTGGCAAGAAACCTGCTTTTCCCATTTCTTCTGCTACAGTTTCATCACCTTTGATGGCAGCACTGCTTCCATTCTCCACTGTCACGCCAACATGGGTGTGCAGTGCTCACGCTTCTCCCAAGTGAGCCTGGTTAATTCCCTTGCCACTTCCAATCCCACTTCAAGCTCACTAAAGGAGCCCCACTAAATCCTGAGCCAAGATCCTTTTTCCCTTTGAGGCAGATGTAGCCCATGTGCACCATCAAGCCTGGTGTCCTGTAGAGTGACCCACGATCAAAGCCCCACACTCCTGCTGGGAACATCAGGGTGCCAGGGATTCACTTCTAGAACCTTCCTGTGTCCGGGTCACTGCAAGTGGGACAAGTAAACTCCACATGCGCCCCAGATCCCTCAAGCTGTCATGCAGAGCCTCCTGTGACCAGTATCACGTTCCTTCCCCTCTGTATCTCACACAGCCAGCCGTCATCTTTCTGCTTCTTGATCCTCTTTGTGCTCACTGGGGAGGGACTGCCACATCCCCCATGACCTAAGTCACCATATCAGGTCTCCTTGATGTGCTCAGCACTGGACATCCCTCCTTCCCAGAACATCCTTCCCTCTCTGCCCAGACCTTCCTGATTCAGGGCAGCATTCCAAATGAGCTCCTAGAGAAATTTTTGCATGTCACTCCTCACCAGCATGTCCTTATTCTGGTGCAGGAAAGCCTTGTTAATGGGCGCTGCTGGGAAAGCAGGCTGAGGCGGGCACAAACAGGTCCTGCACTGCAGTGCAAGTTTCTCAGAGCTCCTGTCACAGCCCCAGCCCTTCTCCCAGCTCTGTGCATTGTACCCCAACAGAAACGAACTTACAGCTTTTAGAAATCAATTTCTTTATCAAAATCAGAGAAAAAACCATCGTCTGCTAATACAAGGTATCACTATCACCATCACAAAAAGTATCCCTACCACTAAGAATATCAGTATCTCTTATCACTAAAATCAGCACGGTCCTCTAATATTAAGTGTCATTATTAGAATCACTATCACTAAAAGAATCAATATCTATCACTATCACTATCTTTCACTATCACTAAAAGAATCACTATCACTATCACTCTCATATTACTATCCCTATCACTACCTCTATCACTATCTATCACTATCACTGAAGAGTCCCTATTACTAGAACTATCTATCACTACCACTAAAAGAATCACTGTCACTCTCACTATCAGTATCCCTATCACTACCACTACCACTATCCCTATCTATCACTTATCACTATTACTAATCTTCCTCTTCAAACATAAAGTATTCCTCCTGGTACTGGTTGCAGGGGCACCAGGAGGCTGTGGGCTGAGGAGTCTCCAGGGAAATCCAGCAGTCCTGTGAAGTAGCCCCCTCAGCCAGAGCACAGCTGGGACACGTCGTCAGAGGAGACGGGTCTGCGCGCATGTTCTTGTATAGCCGGGCCAGCTCTGCTGCAAAGATCTCAGGAAAGAGGCGGCAGCTGTCCTGAACCCATTGGCCTGGGGTCCCTCGCCACTTCCTGGACCTTCTCCTGACTCTGTTTCTTCTCTAAGCAGGCCATGGCTTTCCCAGGAAGAGTCCCAGCCCTGTCCTGATGCCTCTTTGTCTTCCTGGGCCCTCCTGTAGAAACAGATTTCCAAGAAAGAAGACTCCTCATAGATAGGAATTTGGAGCACAGTTAAACTGCACTGCAGCGATTACCACAGAGCTGCCTGGGCAATCCAGCATGGTGCAATCACTTCATTGCCAAAGGCAGCAATGAATAACTCACATGTCTCTCTTGGGCAGCTGACACATGACGATGTACCCAGCTACTGCTGCAAGCAGAATCACAGCCGAGACTGGAAGTGATGCTAGGAGGTACTTCTTGCTGAATTCCCACTGTCCAAGAGTCTCAACTTTTTGTCCAGCAGGTGATCCTAGCAGTAGAAAAGACAATGTGAGAGACAATATTTGTACTCTGCACTAGGGATAATCCCACAGTGTGCTTTACATGCCCGAGAATTATTTTGTTCAGAGATTTCTTCCTTTGGCTCTGGTGTCTCAGCATCAGGCACCAAGAGAAGAGGTTCTCATGGGGAAGAGCCCAGTGTGTGCCAGGGAGCACCACTGCCCCTGTCTTTTCCTCTGGGCTGCAGGCCAGGGCTGTGTGCTGGGCAGCTGCAATTCATCCATGGAGAGCACTGCAGGGATACAGCAGAAATGCTGCTCTTCTTCCAAGACAGCATCACCCAAGCACTCACTGGAATATTCCTCAGGCTCAGCAAGAGTGCTGGTGTCCCGTATTACTTCTCTTTCTTCATCTGAGCTTGGCTCACTGTCATTTTCTTCCACAGGGAGGGTCTCTGGCAAAGTCTCAGAATCTGTCTCTTCATAAAAAAACATTGGACACTTTAACCAGAAGCCACTGCGCCTTACCACAAGCCTGGTACCATGGCCTGGGAATTCTGGCAGGTGGCAGTGAGGAGCCCACTGTGCCCAAAGACAAGAGGAATCCATAGCCCAGTTTTCTGCCATGCAACATGAAATGCAGACCCAAACCACCCAAGACTTAATCAATCAAATGACCCCCAGAAAGAATGCCTTCTGGCTCATACTCATACTTGAGGTCCAGCTTCAACCCATCCCTGAGCCTGAGGTTGGGCAGGGGCAGCCAAGACTGCGTGGGATATCATTTTTGCCTCCGTGCTGTGCTGAGTGTTAGATGCAAACAACTTCAGCAGAGGTCTTTTCCCAACATCTGGCTGCCAATGTCTGCACACAGCAGCTCTGGCCAGTAATGGTACATCTGCAGCAGCAGCTGGAGATGCTCCTGGCAATCATCTGGAAGCACAGCTGTGAGCAAATGCCATGCTGGACCTTTTCTATGGCTCATTCCAGGAGGTGTGAAATGGGGTGTCCCTGCAGCAAGACTCTGACTGAACACTTCTGGTTATCCAGGATTCACAACATCCCTAGCGGAATGAAAAGCTTCGCATCCCAGGCTGCAGGGTTAACAGAATGGGATGTACCAACCAGATGGGGCTTCATCTATGGCTGTCAGGAGCTCCTCTGCTCCTGACAGGGGAGGGAATCCTTCAGGGAATCCTCCAGGAAATCCTTCAGGGAATCCTTCAGGAACCGTGTCATAATTCTTCCCTAAGTTAGATTTATAAAAGAATGTTACACCTATGAATGTGTATTTCTCATGAATAACATGGGGAAAAGGAGTGCTCATTCTTGTGAAGGCAGTAGAGACTGATTACTCACACTTGAGGTACCAGCTTGGAACCAGCATGGTATCTGCCTCCAGCTCAGGGTTTGAAAGAGCACTCTCTGTGTCCATAACTACAGAACACGCACAAGAAGTTAGCATCACATTTACTCCTCTCATGGTCACACGGCAAGGCCTGGATGTGGAAGGTACTGACAGGGCACACACAGGTGGTTCTGTATTCTCACAGCTGCACAGGGGTCTGGCTGCCCTTGGGACACTGAGCTGGCAGCTCTCACATGAAGTGAAAAGCCATGGCGTGCCCACACGACCTGTGGCTAGGTCAGCCCTGGAGCCAGGCCAGGAGGCTGGATTACCAGAGGTGAGCGATGGACAACCAGAGCTGAGTGACGTATAACCGGCTGCCAGTGATGAATAACCAGTGCTAGTGATGGAAAGTCGGTGCTGAGGTTCTGGGCTTGAACTGGCCCTTCCCACCTCCTTGCTCCTTAGGAACCTCTGCCCATGCTGCACCCCAAAGCAGCTGCAGCCCCTCACTGCTGCCCTGGTGTGTCTGCCCCAGAGCCCACAGCGTGGTGGCCTCCTGGCTCAGCCAGCCCTAGTCCTGGCCCCGCTGCTGCCAGCCAGGGCTATGTGCTGGCCCCTGCCTGCCTACCTGCTCCCTGCCCAGCTGTTGGAGCACTCTGGGCATTCTGGGCTTGCAGGGCCAGGAGAAAGAGGAGCAGGAGGCAGTGCCTCAGGGCCATGATCCCCCCTGCTGGCAACACTCTGCTGCTGCTGATGCTGCTGCCAAGCACCCCCTTGGAGTCACCAGGCTCGCTCTGGCACAGCCAGTGGCCCTGGACACTCTCCCATCCCTCGGGAGGCCAGGAGAGCGGCTAAGGCTGTCGCTTTGCACAGGCGAGGCTCTGCAGAACGAAAGGTAGAAAAAAGAATGGGCTTCTGTTGAGGGTTTAGTCAGGGTTTACTGAGGAAGTGCGGCAAAGGGATCCACAACCCAGGGGACCCAGTGAACTGCAAACCCTGGACTGGGCTGTGCAATGTGCTATAAAGGGGGAAAGGAACCTGGGAGGGGCTCGCCCACCCGCCAATGGGGTTACAGGAGGGCATGGGGAGCAGGAAAACAGGCATTTAGGAAAACCAATAGGGGCAAGTCGGGGGAGAGGCCCCAGGACCTGAACCTATCAACTGATGGCCTTGGTAGAAGTTTCTAGAGGGAGGAGATGGGCCGTCGAGTGATGGACCGGACAGCAGGGAGGGCTTTAAGGAGTGACACAGCAATTTTTAGGGAACATGGGGAGGAGCCATAGTGATTGACAATGAAGAGGAGGGAGGAGGCAACAGGGGCAGAACAATTTTAACTGGAAAAACTGGGACAAACTAAGGCATAACTTAGTGCAACTAAAACATACAAAACCACAATACAACAGTGCAGTGTTGCCCAGAGCACTGAACAAAACAAGTGGGGTTCTAGAACCTCACATCAAACAGAGCTCTCTGATCTCATGACAAAGTGGTGTCTCTGAACTCCCCATTGTATGCCCACGTTGCCTGTGAATTCCTGGACTTCCCGTCCACTGAATTTCCTTTTTCTGCACAGGAATGGAAGGAGCAAAACTGAGAAGGGTTTATGCATTCTGGGAGGCAGCACTGTGCATGGGAATGCAGAGGCACTCATGCCTTATTCCTCAGAAACCCTATCAGAAGCCCTCTATGAGGGCTGTTTTAAAAACCCAGATGCAAGTGTCCTTCTTTGGTAGTATTTTTGTCTGACAGCATTGTGGCAAGAAACCTGCTTTTCCCATTTCTTCTGCTACAGTTTCATCACCTTTGATGGCAGCACTGCTTCCATTCTCCACTGTCACGCCAACATGGGTGTGCAGTGCTCACGCTTCTCCCAAGTGAGCCTGGTTAATTCCCTTGCCACTTCCAATCCCACTTCAAGCTCACTAAAGGAGCCCCACTAAATCCTGAGCCAAGATCCTTTTTCCCTTTGAGGCAGATGTAGCCCATGTGCACCATCAAGCCTGGTGTCCTGTAGAGTGACCCACGATCAAAGCCCCACACTCCTGCTGGGAACATCAGGGTGCCAGGGATTCACTTCTAGAACCTTCCTGTGTCCGGGTCACTGCAAGTGGGACAAGTAAACTCCACATGCGCCCCAGATCCCTCAAGCTGTCATGCAGAGCCTCCTGTGACCAGTATCACGTTCCTTCCCCTCTGTATCTCACACAGCCAGCCGTCATCTTTCTGCTTCTTGATCCTCTTTGTGCTCACTGGGGAGGGACTGCCACATCCCCCATGACCTAAGTCACCATATCAGGTCTCCTTGATGTGCTCAGCACTGGACATCCCTCCTTCCCAGAACATCCTTCCCTCTCTGCCCAGACCTTCCTGATTCAGGGCAGCATTCCAAATGAGCTCCTAGAGAAATTTTTGCATGTCACTCCTCACCAGCATGTCCTTATTCTGGTGCAGGAAAGCCTTGTTAATGGGCGCTGCTGGGAAAGCAGGCTGAGGCGGGCACAAACAGGTCCTGCACTGCAGTGCAAGTTTCTCAGAGCTCCTGTCACAGCCCCAGCCCTTCTCCCAGCTCTGTGCATTGTACCCCAACAGAAACGAACTTACAGCTTTTAGAAATCAATTTCTTTATCAAAATCAGAGAAAAAACCATCGTCTGCTAATACAAGGTATCACTATCACCATCACAAAAAGTATCCCTACCACTAAGAATATCAGTATCTCTTATCACTAAAATCAGCACGGTCCTCTAATATTAAGTGTCATTATTAGAATCACTATCACTAAAAGAATCAATATCTATCACTATCACTATCTTTCACTATCACTAAAAGAATCACTATCACTATCACTCTCATATTACTATCCCTATCACTACCTCTATCACTATCTATCACTATCACTGAAGAGTCCCTATTACTAGAACTATCTATCACTACCACTAAAAGAATCACTGTCACTCTCACTATCAGTATCCCTATCACTACCACTACCACTATCCCTATCTATCACTTATCACTATTACTAATCTTCCTCTTCAAACATAAAGTATTCCTCCTGGTACTGGTTGCAGGGGCACCAGGAGGCTGTGGGCTGAGGAGTCTCCAGGGAAATCCAGCAGTCCTGTGAAGTAGCCCCCTCAGCCAGAGCACAGCTGGGACACGTCGTCAGAGGAGACGGGTCTGCGCGCATGTTCTTGTATAGCCGGGCCAGCTCTGCTGCAAAGATCTCAGGAAAGAGGCGGCAGCTGTCCTGAACCCATTGGCCTGGGGTCCCTCGCCACTTCCTGGACCTTCTCCTGACTCTGTTTCTTCTCTAAGCAGGCCATGGCTTTCCCAGGAAGAGTCCCAGCCCTGTCCTGATGCCTCTTTGTCTTCCTGGGCCCTCCTGTAGAAACAGATTTCCAAGAAAGAAGACTCCTCATAGATAGGAATTTGGAGCACAGTTAAACTGCACTGCAGCGATTACCACAGAGCTGCCTGGGCAATCCAGCATGGTGCAATCACTTCATTGCCAAAGGCAGCAATGAATAACTCACATGTCTCTCTTGGGCAGCTGACACATGACGATGTACCCAGCTACTGCTGCAAGCAGAATCACAGCCGAGACTGGAAGTGATGCTAGGAGGTACTTCTTGCTGAATTCCCACTGTCCAAGAGTCTCAACTTTTTGTCCAGCAGGTGATCCTAGCAGTAGAAAAGACAATGTGAGAGACAATATTTGTACTCTGCACTAGGGATAATCCCACAGTGTGCTTTACATGCCCGAGAATTATTTTGTTCAGAGATTTCTTCCTTTGGCTCTGGTGTCTCAGCATCAGGCACCAAGAGAAGAGGTTCTCATGGGGAAGAGCCCAGTGTGTGCCAGGGAGCACCACTGCCCCTGTCTTTTCCTCTGGGCTGCAGGCCAGGGCTGTGTGCTGGGCAGCTGCAATTCATCCATGGAGAGCACTGCAGGGATACAGCAGAAATGCTGCTCTTCTTCCAAGACAGCATCACCCAAGCACTCACTGGAATATTCCTCAGGCTCAGCAAGAGTGCTGGTGTCCCGTATTACTTCTCTTTCTTCATCTGAGCTTGGCTCACTGTCATTTTCTTCCACAGGGAGGGTCTCTGGCAAAGTCTCAGAATCTGTCTCTTCATAAAAAAACATTGGACACTTTAACCAGAAGCCACTGCGCCTTACCACAAGCCTGGTACCATGGCCTGGGAATTCTGGCAGGTGGCAGTGAGGAGCCCACTGTGCCCAAAGACAAGAGGAATCCATAGCCCAGTTTTCTGCCATGCAACATGAAATGCAGACCCAAACCACCCAAGACTTAATCAATCAAATGACCCCCAGAAAGAATGCCTTCTGGCTCATACTCATACTTGAGGTCCAGCTTCAACCCATCCCTGAGCCTGAGGTTGGGCAGGGGCAGCCAAGACTGCGTGGGATATCATTTTTGCCTCCGTGCTGTGCTGAGTGTTAGATGCAAACAACTTCAGCAGAGGTCTTTTCCCAACATCTGGCTGCCAATGTCTGCACACAGCAGCTCTGGCCAGTAATGGTACATCTGCAGCAGCAGCTGGAGATGCTCCTGGCAATCATCTGGAAGCACAGCTGTGAGCAAATGCCATGCTGGACCTTTTCTATGGCTCATTCCAGGAGGTGTGAAATGGGGTGTCCCTGCAGCAAGACTCTGACTGAACACTTCTGGTTATCCAGGATTCACAACATCCCTAGCGGAATGAAAAGCTTTGCATCCCAGGCTGCAGGGTTAACAGAATGGGATGTACCAACCAGATGGGGCTTCATCTATGGCTGTCAGGAGCTCCTCTGCTCCTGACAGGGGAGGGAATCCTTCAGGGAATCCTCCAGGAAATCCTTCAGGGAATCCTTCAGGAACCGTGTCATAATTCTTCCCTAAGTTAGATTTATAAAAGAATGTTACACCTATGAATGTGTATTTCTCATGAATAACATGGGGAAAAGGAGTGCTCATTCTTGTGAAGGCAGTAGAGACTGATTACTCACACTTGAGGTACCAGCTTGGAACCAGCATGGTATCTGCCTCCAGCTCAGGGTTTGAAAGAGCACTCTCTGTGTCCATAACTACAGAACACGCACAAGAAGTTAGCATCACATTTACTCCTCTCATGGTCACACGGCAAGGCCTGGATGTGGAAGGTACTGACAGGGCACACACAGGTGGTTCTGTATTCTCACAGCTGCACAGGGGTCTGGCTGCCCTTGGGACACTGAGCTGGCAGCTCTCACATGAAGTGAAAAGCCATGGCGTGCCCACACGACCTGTGGCTAGGTCAGCCCTGGAGCCAGGCCAGGAGGCTGGATTACCAGAGGTGAGCGATGGACAACCAGAGCTGAGTGACGTATAACCGGCTGCCAGTGATGAATAACCAGTGCTAGTGATGGAAAGTCGGTGCTGAGGTTCTGGGCTTGAACTGGCCCTTCCCACCTCCTTGCTCCTTAGGAACCTCTGCCCATGCTGCACCCCAAAGCAGCTGCAGCCCCTCACTGCTGCCCTGGCGTGTCTGCCCCAGAGCCCACAGCGTGGTGGCCTCCTGGCTCAGCCAGCCCTAGTCCTGGCCCCGCTGCTGCCAGCCAGGGCTATGTGCTGGCCCCTGCCTGCCTACCTGCTCCCTGCCCAGCTGTTGGAGCACTCTGGGCATTCTGGGCTTGCAGGGCCAGGAGAAAGAGGAGCAGGAGGCAGTGCCTCAGGGCCATGATCCCCCCTGCTGGCAACACTCTGCTGCTGCTGATGCTGCTGCCAAGCACCCCCTTGGAGTCACCAGGCTCGCTCTGGCACAGCCAGTGGCCCGGGACACTCTCCCATCCCTCGGGAGGCCAGGAGAGCGGCTAAGGCTGTCGCTTTGCACAGGCGAGGCTCTGCAGAACGAAAGGTAGAAAAAAGAATGGGCTTCTGTTGAGGGTTTAGTCAGGGTTTACTGAGGAAGTGCGGCAAAGGGATCCACAACCCAGGGGACCCAGTGAACTGCAAACCCTGGACTGGGCTGTGCAATGTGCTATAAAGGGGGAAAGGAACCTGGGAGGGGCTCGCCCACCCGCCAATGGGGTTACAGGAGGGCATGGGGAGCAGGAAAACAGGCATTTAGGAAAACCAATAGGGGCAAGTCGGGGGAGAGGCCCCAGGACCTGAACCTATCAACTGATGGCCTTGGTAGAAGTTTCTAGAGGGAGGAGATGGGCCGTCGAGTGATGGACCGGACAGCAGGGAGGGCTTTAAGGAGTGACACAGCAATTTTTAGGGAACATGGGGAGGAGCCATAGTGATTGACAATGAAGAGGAGGGAGGAGGCAACAGGGGCAGAACAATTTTAACTGGAAAAACTGGGACAAACTAAGGCATAACTTAGTGCAACTAAAACATACAAAACCACAATACAACAGTGCAGTGTTGCCCAGAGCACTGAACAAAACAAGTGGGGTTCTAGAACCTCACATCAAACAGAGCTCTCTGATCTCATGACAAAGTGGTGTCTCTGAACTCCCCATTGTATGCCCACGTTGCCTGTGAATTCCTGGACTTCCCGTCCACTGAATTTCCTTTTTCTGCACAGGAATGGAAGGAGCAAAACTGAGAAGGGTTTATGCATTCTGGGAGGCAGCACTGTGCATGGGAATGCAGAGGCACTCATGCCTTATTCCTCAGAAACCCTATCAGAAGCCCTCTATGAGGGCTGTTTTAAAAACCCAGATGCAAGTGTCCTTCTTTGGTAGTATTTTTGTCTGACAGCATTGTGGCAAGAAACCTGCTTTTCCCATTTCTTCTGCTACAGTTTCATCACCTTTGATGGCAGCACTGCTTCCATTCTCCACTGTCACGCCAACATGGGTGTGCAGTGCTCACGCTTCTCCCAAGTGAGCCTGGTTAATTCCCTTGCCACTTCCAATCCCACTTCAAGCTCACTAAAGGAGCCCCACTAAATCCTGAGCCAAGATCCTTTTTCCCTTTGAGGCAGATGTAGCCCATGTGCACCATCAAGCCTGGTGTCCTGTAGAGTGACCCACGATCAAAGCCCCACACTCCTGCTGGGAACATCAGGGTGCCAGGGATTCACTTCTAGAACCTTCCTGTGTCCGGGTCACTGCAAGTGGGACAAGTAAACTCCACATGCGCCCCAGATCCCTCAAGCTGTCATGCAGAGCCTCCTGTGACCAGTATCACGTTCCTTCCCCTCTGTATCTCACACAGCCAGCCGTCATCTTTCTGCTTCTTGATCCTCTTTGTGCTCACTGGGGAGGGACTGCCACATCCCCCATGACCTAAGTCACCATATCAGGTCTCCTTGATGTGCTCAGCACTGGACATCCCTCCTTCCCAGAACATCCTTCCCTCTCTGCCCAGACCTTCCTGATTCAGGGCAGCATTCCAAATGAGCTCCTAGAGAAATTTTTGCATGTCACTCCTCACCAGCATGTCCTTATTCTGGTGCAGGAAAGCCTTGTTAATGGGCGCTGCTGGGAAAGCAGGCTGAGGCGGGCACAAACAGGTCCTGCACTGCAGTGCAAGTTTCTCAGAGCTCCTGTCACAGCCCCAGCCCTTCTCCCAGCTCTGTGCATTGTACCCCAACAGAAACGAACTTACAGCTTTTAGAAATCAATTTCTTTATCAAAATCAGAGAAAAAACCATCGTCTGCTAATACAAGGTATCACTATCACCATCACAAAAAGTATCCCTACCACTAAGAATATCAGTATCTCTTATCACTAAAATCAGCACGGTCCTCTAATATTAAGTGTCATTATTAGAATCACTATCACTAAAAGAATCAATATCTATCACTATCACTATCTTTCACTATCACTAAAAGAATCACTATCACTATCACTCTCATATTACTATCCCTATCACTACCTCTATCACTATCTATCACTATCACTGAAGAGTCCCTATTACTAGAACTATCTATCACTACCACTAAAAGAATCACTGTCACTCTCACTATCAGTATCCCTATCACTACCACTACCACTATCCCTATCTATCACTTATCACTATTACTAATCTTCCTCTTCAAACATAAAGTATTCCTCCTGGTACTGGTTGCAGGGGCACCAGGAGGCTGTGGGCTGAGGAGTCTCCAGGGAAATCCAGCAGTCCTGTGAAGTAGCCCCCTCAGCCAGAGCACAGCTGGGACACGTCGTCAGAGGAGACGGGTCTGCGCGCATGTTCTTGTATAGCCGGGCCAGCTCTGCTGCAAAGATCTCAGGAAAGAGGCGGCAGCTGTCCTGAACCCATTGGCCTGGGGTCCCTCGCCACTTCCTGGACCTTCTCCTGACTCTGTTTCTTCTCTAAGCAGGCCATGGCTTTCCCAGGAAGAGTCCCAGCCCTGTCCTGATGCCTCTTTGTCTTCCTGGGCCCTCCTGTAGAAACAGATTTCCAAGAAAGAAGACTCCTCATAGATAGGAATTTGGAGCACAGTTAAACTGCACTGCAGCGATTACCACAGAGCTGCCTGGGCAATCCAGCATGGTGCAATCACTTCATTGCCAAAGGCAGCAATGAATAACTCACATGTCTCTCTTGGGCAGCTGACACATGACGATGTACCCAGCTACTGCTGCAAGCAGAATCACAGCCGAGACTGGAAGTGATGCTAGGAGGTACTTCTTGCTGAATTCCCACTGTCCAAGAGTCTCAACTTTTTGTCCAGCAGGTGATCCTAGCAGTAGAAAAGACAATGTGAGAGACAATATTTGTACTCTGCACTAGGGATAATCCCACAGTGTGCTTTACATGCCCGAGAATTATTTTGTTCAGAGATTTCTTCCTTTGGCTCTGGTGTCTCAGCATCAGGCACCAAGAGAAGAGGTTCTCATGGGGAAGAGCCCAGTGTGTGCCAGGGAGCACCACTGCCCCTGTCTTTTCCTCTGGGCTGCAGGCCAGGGCTGTGTGCTGGGCAGCTGCAATTCATCCATGGAGAGCACTGCAGGGATACAGCAGAAATGCTGCTCTTCTTCCAAGACAGCATCACCCAAGCACTCACTGGAATATTCCTCAGGCTCAGCAAGAGTGCTGGTGTCCCGTATTACTTCTCTTTCTTCATCTGAGCTTGGCTCACTGTCATTTTCTTCCACAGGGAGGGTCTCTGGCAAAGTCTCAGAATCTGTCTCTTCATAAAAAAACATTGGACACTTTAACCAGAAGCCACTGCCCCTTACCACAAGCCTGGTACCATGGCCTGGGAATTCTGGCAGGTGGCAGTGAGGAGCCCACTGTGCCCAAAGACAAGAGGAATCCATAGCCCAGTTTTCTGCCATGCAACATGAAATGCAGACCCAAACCACCCAAGACTTAATCAATCAAATGACCCCCAGAAAGAATGCCTTCTGGCTCATACTCATACTTGAGGTCCAGCTTCAACCCATCCCTGAGCCTGAGGTTGGGCAGGGGCAGCCAAGACTGCGTGGGATATCATTTTTGCCTCCGTGCTGTGCTGAGTGTTAGATGCAAACAACTTCAGCAGAGGTCTTTTCCCAACATCTGGCTGCCAATGTCTGCACACAGCAGCTCTGGCCAGTAATGGTACATCTGCAGCAGCAGCTGGAGATGCTCCTGGCAATCATCTGGAAGCACAGCTGTGAGCAAATGCCATGCTGGACCTTTTCTATGGCTCATTCCAGGAGGTGTGAAATGGGGTGTCCCTGCAGCAAGACTCTGACTGAACACTTCTGGTTATCCAGGATTCACAACATCCCTAGCGGAATGAAAAGCTTCGCATCCCAGGCTGCAGGGTTAACAGAATGGGATGTACCAACCAGATGGGGCTTCATCTATGGCTGTCAGGAGCTCCTCTGCTCCTGACAGGGGAGGGAATCCTTCAGGGAATCCTCCAGGAAATCCTTCAGGGAATCCTTCAGGAACCGTGTCATAATTCTTCCCTAAGTTAGATTTATAAAAGAATGTTACACCTATGAATGTGTATTTCTCATGAATAACATGGGGAAAAGGAGTGCTCATTCTTGTGAAGGCAGTAGAGACTGATTACTCACACTTGAGGTACCAGCTTGGAACCAGCATGGTATCTGCCTCCAGCTCAGGGTTTGAAAGAGCACTCTCTGTGTCCATAACTACAGAACACGCACAAGAAGTTAGCATCACATTTACTCCTCTCATGGTCACACGGCAAGGCCTGGATGTGGAAGGTACTGACAGGGCACACACAGGTGGTTCTGTATTCTCACAGCTGCACAGGGGTCTGGCTGCCCTTGGGACACTGAGCTGGCAGCTCTCACATGAAGTGAAAAGCCATGGCGTGCCCACACGACCTGTGGCTAGGTCAGCCCTGGAGCCAGGCCAGGAGGCTGGATTACCAGAGGTGAGCGATGGACAACCAGAGCTGAGTGACGTATAACCGGCTGCCAGTGATGAATAACCAGTGCTAGTGATGGAAAGTCGGTGCTGAGGTTCTGGGCTTGAACTGGCCCTTCCCACCTCCTTGCTCCTTAGGAACCTCTGCCCATGCTGCACCCCAAAGCAGCTGCAGCCCCTCACTGCTGCCCTGGCGTGTCTGCCCCAGAGCCCACAGCGTGGTGGCCTCCTGGCTCAGCCAGCCCTAGTCCTGGCCCCGCTGCTGCCAGCCAGGGCTATGTGCTGGCCCCTGCCTGCCTACCTGCTCCCTGCCCAGCTGTTGGAGCACTCTGGGCATTCTGGGCTTGCAGGGCCAGGAGAAAGAGGAGCAGGAGGCAGTGCCTCAGGGCCATGATCCCCCCTGCTGGCAACACTCTGCTGCTGCTGATGCTGCTGCCAAGCACCCCCTTGGAGTCACCAGGCTCGCTCTGGCACAGCCAGTGGCCCGGGACACTCTCCCATCCCTCGGGAGGCCAGGAGAGCGGCTAAGGCTGTCGCTTTGCACAGGCGAGGCTCTGCAGAACGAAAGGTAGAAAAAAGAATGGGCTTCTGTTGAGGGTTTAGTCAGGGTTTACTGAGGAAGTGCGGCAAAGGGATCCACAACCCAGGGGACCCAGTGAACTGCAAACCCTGGACTGGGCTGTGCAATGTGCTATAAAGGGGGAAAGGAACCTGGGAGGGGCTCGCCCACCCGCCAATGGGGTTACAGGAGGGCATGGGGAGCAGGAAAACAGGCATTTAGGAAAACCAATAGGGGCAAGTCGGGGGAGAGGCCCCAGGACCTGAACCTATCAACTGATGGCCTTGGTAGAAGTTTCTAGAGGGAGGAGATGGGCCGTCGAGTGATGGACCGGACAGCAGGGAGGGCTTTAAGGAGTGACACAGCAATTTTTAGGGAACATGGGGAGGAGCCATAGTGATTGACAATGAAGAGGAGGGAGGAGGCAACAGGGGCAGAACAATTTTAACTGGAAAAACTGGGACAAACTAAGGCATAACTTAGTGCAACTAAAACATACAAAACCACAATACAACAGTGCAGTGTTGCCCAGAGCACTGAACAAAACAAGTGGGGTTCTAGAACCTCACATCAAACAGAGCTCTCTGATCTCATGACAAAGTGGTGTCTCTGAACTCCCCATTGTATGCCCACGTTGCCTGTGAATTCCTGGACTTCCCGTCCACTGAATTTCCTTTTTCTGCACAGGAATGGAAGGAGCAAAACTGAGAAGGGTTTATGCATTCTGGGAGGCAGCACTGTGCATGGGAATGCAGAGGCACTCATGCCTTATTCCTCAGAAACCCTATCAGAAGCCCTCTATGAGGGCTGTTTTAAAAACCCAGATGCAAGTGTCCTTCTTTGGTAGTATTTTTGTCTGACAGCATTGTGGCAAGAAACCTGCTTTTCCCATTTCTTCTGCTACAGTTTCATCACCTTTGATGGCAGCACTGCTTCCATTCTCCACTGTCACGCCAACATGGGTGTGCAGTGCTCACGCTTCTCCCAAGTGAGCCTGGTTAATTCCCTTGCCACTTCCAATCCCACTTCAAGCTCACTAAAGGAGCCCCACTAAATCCTGAGCCAAGATCCTTTTTCCCTTTGAGGCAGATGTAGCCCATGTGCACCATCAAGCCTGGTGTCCTGTAGAGTGACCCACGATCAAAGCCCCACACTCCTGCTGGGAACATCAGGGTGCCAGGGATTCACTTCTAGAACCTTCCTGTGTCCGGGTCACTGCAAGTGGGACAAGTAAACTCCACATGCGCCCCAGATCCCTCAAGCTGTCATGCAGAGCCTCCTGTGACCAGTATCACGTTCCTTCCCCTCTGTATCTCACACAGCCAGCCGTCATCTTTCTGCTTCTTGATCCTCTTTGTGCTCACTGGGGAGGGACTGCCACATCCCCCATGACCTAAGTCACCATATCAGGTCTCCTTGATGTGCTCAGCACTGGACATCCCTCCTTCCCAGAACATCCTTCCCTCTCTGCCCAGACCTTCCTGATTCAGGGCAGCATTCCAAATGAGCTCCTAGAGAAATTTTTGCATGTCACTCCTCACCAGCATGTCCTTATTCTGGTGCAGGAAAGCCTTGTTAATGGGCGCTGCTGGGAAAGCAGGCTGAGGCGGGCACAAACAGGTCCTGCACTGCAGTGCAAGTTTCTCAGAGCTCCTGTCACAGCCCCAGCCCTTCTCCCAGCTCTGTGCATTGTACCCCAACAGAAACGAACTTACAGCTTTTAGAAATCAATTTCTTTATCAAAATCAGAGAAAAAACCATCGTCTGCTAATACAAGGTATCACTATCACCATCACAAAAAGTATCCCTACCACTAAGAATATCAGTATCTCTTATCACTAAAATCAGCACGGTCCTCTAATATTAAGTGTCATTATTAGAATCACTATCACTAAAAGAATCAATATCTATCACTATCACTATCTTTCACTATCACTAAAAGAATCACTATCACTATCACTCTCATATTACTATCCCTATCACTACCTCTATCACTATCTATCACTATCACTGAAGAGTCCCTATTACTAGAACTATCTATCACTACCACTAAAAGAATCACTCTCACTCTCACTATCAGTATCCCTATCACTACCACTACCACTATCCCTATCTATCACTTATCACTATTACTAATCTTCCTCTTCAAACATAAAGTATTCCTCCTGGTACTGGTTGCAGGGGCACCAGGAGGCTGTGGGCTGAGGAGTCTCCAGGGAAATCCAGCAGTCCTGTGAAGTAGCCCCCTCAGCCAGAGCACAGCTGGGACACGTCGTCAGAGGAGACGGGTCTGCGCGCATGTTCTTGTATAGCCGGGCCAGCTCTGCTGCAAAGATCTCAGGAAAGAGGCGGCAGCTGTCCTGAACCCATTGGCCTGGGGTCCCTCGCCACTTCCTGGACCTTCTCCTGACTCTGTTTCTTCTCTAAGCAGGCCATGGCTTTCCCAGGAAGAGTCCCAGCCCTGTCCTGATGCCTCTTTGTCTTCCTGGGCCCTCCTGTAGAAACAGATTTCCAAGAAAGAAGACTCCTCATAGATAGGAATTTGGAGCACAGTTAAACTGCACTGCAGCGATTACCACAGAGCTGCCTGGGCAATCCAGCATGGTGCAATCACTTCATTGCCAAAGGCAGCAATGAATAACTCACATGTCTCTCTTGGGCAGCTGACACATGACGATGTACCCAGCTACTGCTGCAAGCAGAATCACAGCCGAGACTGGAAGTGATGCTAGGAGGTACTTCTTGCTGAATTCCCACTGTCCAAGAGTCTCAACTTTTTGTCCAGCAGGTGATCCTAGCAGTAGAAAAGACAATGTGAGAGACAATATTTGTACTCTGCACTAGGGATAATCCCACAGTGTGCTTTACATGCCCGAGAATTATTTTGTTCAGAGATTTCTTCCTTTGGCTCTGGTGTCTCAGCATCAGGCACCAAGAGAAGAGGTTCTCATGGGGAAGAGCCCAGTGTGTGCCAGGGAGCACCACTGCCCCTGTCTTTTCCTCTGGGCTGCAGGCCAGGGCTGTGTGCTGGGCAGCTGCAATTCATCCATGGAGAGCACTGCAGGGATACAGCAGAAATGCTGCTCTTCTTCCAAGACAGCATCACCCAAGCACTCACTGGAATATTCCTCAGGCTCAGCAAGAGTGCTGGTGTCCCGTATTACTTCTCTTTCTTCATCTGAGCTTGGCTCACTGTCATTTTCTTCCACAGGGAGGGTCTCTGGCAAAGTCTCAGAATCTGTCTCTTCATAAAAAAACATTGGACACTTTAACCAGAAGCCACTGCCCCTTACCACAAGCCTGGTACCATGGCCTGGGAATTCTGGCAGGTGGCAGTGAGGAGCCCACTGTGCCCAAAGACAAGAGGAATCCATAGCCCAGTTTTCTGCCATGCAACATGAAATGCAGACCCAAACCACCCAAGACTTAATCAATCAAATGACCCCCAGAAAGAATGCCTTCTGGCTCATACTCATACTTGAGGTCCAGCTTCAACCCATCCCTGAGCCTGAGGTTGGGCAGGGGCAGCCAAGACTGCGTGGGATATCATTTTTGCCTCCGTGCTGTGCTGAGTGTTAGATGCAAACAACTTCAGCAGAGGTCTTTTCCCAACATCTGGCTGCCAATGTCTGCACACAGCAGCTCTGGCCAGTAATGGTACATCTGCAGCAGCAGCTGGAGATGCTCCTGGCAATCATCTGGAAGCACAGCTGTGAGCAAATGCCATGCTGGACCTTTTCTATGGCTCATTCCAGGAGGTGTGAAATGGGGTGTCCCTGCAGCAAGACTCTGACTGAACACTTCTGGTTATCCAGGATTCACAACATCCCTAGCGGAATGAAAAGCTTTGCATCCCAGGCTGCAGGGTTAACAGAATGGGATGTACCAACCAGATGGGGCTTCATCTATGGCTGTCAGGAGCTCCTCTGCTCCTGACAGGGGAGGGAATCCTTCAGGGAATCCTCCAGGAAATCCTTCAGGGAATCCTTCAGGAACCGTGTCATAATTCTTCCCTAAGTTAGATTTATAAAAGAATGTTACACCTATGAATGTGTATTTCTCATGAATAACATGGGGAAAAGGAGTGCTCATTCTTGTGAAGGCAGTAGAGACTGATTACTCACACTTGAGGTACCAGCTTGGAACCAGCATGGTATCTGCCTCCAGCTCAGGGTTTGAAAGAGCACTCTCTGTGTCCATAACTACAGAACACGCACAAGAAGTTAGCATCACATTTACTCCTCTCATGGTCACACGGCAAGGCCTGGATGTGGAAGGTACTGACAGGGCACACACAGGTGGTTCTGTATTCTCACAGCTGCACAGGGGTCTGGCTGCCCTTGGGACACTGAGCTGGCAGCTCTCACATGAAGTGAAAAGCCATGGCGTGCCCACACGACCTGTGGCTAGGTCAGCCCTGGAGCCAGGCCAGGAGGCTGGATTACCAGAGGTGAGCGATGGACAACCAGAGCTGAGTGACGTATAACCGGCTGCCAGTGATGAATAACCAGTGCTAGTGATGGAAAGTCGGTGCTGAGGTTCTGGGCTTGAACTGGCCCTTCCCACCTCCTTGCTCCTTAGGAACCTCTGCCCATGCTGCACCCCAAAGCAGCTGCAGCCCCTCACTGCTGCCCTGGCGTGTCTGCCCCAGAGCCCACAGCGTGGTGGCCTCCTGGCTCAGCCAGCCCTAGTCCTGGCCCCGCTGCTGCCAGCCAGGGCTATGTGCTGGCCCCTGCCTGCCTACCTGCTCCCTGCCCAGCTGTTGGAGCACTCTGGGCATTCTGGGCTTGCAGGGCCAGGAGAAAGAGGAGCAGGAGGCAGTGCCTCAGGGCCATGATCCCCCCTGCTGGCAACACTCTGCTGCTGCTGATGCTGCTGCCAAGCACCCCCTTGGAGTCACCAGGCTCGCTCTGGCACAGCCAGTGGCCCAGGACACTCTCCCATCCCTCGGGAGGCCAGGAGAGCGGCTAAGGCTGTCGCTTTGCACAGGCGAGGCTCTGCAGAACGAAAGGTAGAAAAAAGAATGGGCTTCTGTTGAGGGTTTAGTCAGGGTTTACTGAGGAAGTGCGGCAAAGGGATCCACAACCCAGGGGACCCAGTGAACTGCAAACCCTGGACTGGGCTGTGCAATGTGCTATAAAGGGGGAAAGGAACCTGGGAGGGGCTCGCCCACCCGCCAATGGGGTTACAGGAGGGCATGGGGAGCAGGAAAACAGGCATTTAGGAAAACCAATAGGGGCAAGTCGGGGGAGAGGCCCCAGGACCTGAACCTATCAACTGATGGCCTTGGTAGAAGTTTCTAGAGGGAGGAGATGGGCCATCGAGTGATGGACCGGACAGCAGGGAGGGCTTTAAGGAGTGACACAGCAATTTTTAGGGAACATGGGGAGGAGCCATAGTGATTGACAATGAAGAGGAGGGAGGAGGCAACAGGGGCAGAACAATTTTAACTGGAAAAACTGGGACAAACTAAGGCATAACTTAGTGCAACTAAAACATACAAAACCACAATACAACAGTGCAGTGTTGCCCAGAGCACTGAACAAAACAAGTGGGGTTCTAGAACCTCACATCAAACAGAGCTCTCTGATCTCATGACAAAGTGGTGTCTCTGAACTCCCCATTGTATGCCCACGTTGCCTGTGAATTCCTGGACTTCCCGTCCACTGAATTTCCTTTTTCTGCACAGGAATGGAAGGAGCAAAACTGAGAAGGGTTTATGCATTCTGGGAGGCAGCACTGTGCATGGGAATGCAGAGGCACTCATGCCTTATTCCTCAGAAACCCTATCAGAAGCCCTCTATGAGGGCTGTTTTAAAAACCCAGATGCAAGTGTCCTTCTTTGGTAGTATTTTTGTCTGACAGCATTGTGGCAAGAAACCTGCTTTTCCCATTTCTTCTGCTACAGTTTCATCACCTTTGATGGCAGCACTGCTTCCATTCTCCACTGTCACGCCAACATGGGTGTGCAGTGCTCACGCTTCTCCCAAGTGAGCCTGGTTAATTCCCTTGCCACTTCCAATCCCACTTCAAGCTCACTAAAGGAGCCCCACTAAATCCTGAGCCAAGATCCTTTTTCCCTTTGAGGCAGATGTAGCCCATGTGCACCATCAAGCCTGGTGTCCTGTAGAGTGACCCACGATCAAAGCCCCACACTCCTGCTGGGAACATCAGGGTGCCAGGGATTCACTTCTAGAACCTTCCTGTGTCTGGGTCACTGCAAGTGGGACAAGTAAACTCCACATGCGCCCCAGATCCCTCAAGCTGTCATGCAGAGCCTCCTGTGACCAGTATCACGTTCCTTCCCCTCTGTATCTCACACAGCCAGCCGTCATCTTTCTGCTCCTTGATCCTCTTTGTGCTCACTGGGGAGGGACTGCCACATCCCCCATGACCTAAGTCACCATATCAGGTCTCCTTGATGTGCTCAGCACTGGACATCCCTCCTTCCCAGAACATCCTTCCCTCTCTGCCCAGACCTTCCTGATTCAGGGCAGCATTCCAAATGAGCTCCTAGAGAAATTTTTGCATGTCACTCCTCACCAGCATGTCCTTATTCTGGTGCAGGAAAGCCTTGTTAATGGGCGCTGCTGGGAAAGCAGGCTGAGGCGGGCACAAACAGGTCCTGCACTGCAGTGCAAGTTTCTCAGAGCTCCTGTCACAGCCCCAGCCCTTCTCCCAGCTCTGTGCATTGTACCCCAACAGAAACGAACTTACAGCTTTTAGAAATCAATTTCTTTATCAAAATCAGAGAAAAAACCATCGTCTGCTAATACAAGGTATCACTATCACCATCACAAAAAGTATCCCTACCACTAAGAATATCAGTATCTCTTATCACTAAAATCAGCACGGTCCTCTAATATTAAGTGTCATTATTAGAATCACTATCACTAAAAGAATCAATATCTATCACTATCACTATCTTTCACTATCACTAAAAGAATCACTATCACTATCACTCTCATATTACTATCCCTATCACTACCTCTATCACTATCTATCACTATCACTGAAGAGTCCCTATTACTAGAACTATCTATCACTACCACTAAAAGAATCACTCTCACTCTCACTATCAGTATCCCTATCACTACCACTACCACTATCCCTATCTATCACTTATCACTATTACTAATCTTCCTCTTCAAACATAAAGTATTCCTCCTGGTACTGGTTGCAGGGGCACCAGGAGGCTGTGGGCTGAGGAGTCTCCAGGGAAATCCAGCAGTCCTGTGAAGTAGCCCCCTCAGCCAGAGCACAGCTGGGACACGTCGTCAGAGGAGACAGGTCTGCGCGCATGTTCTTGTATAGCCGGGCCAGCTCTGCTGCAAAGATCTCAGGAAAGAGGCGGCAGCTGTCCTGAACCCGTTGGCCTGGGGTCCCTCGCCACTTCCTGGACCTTCTCCTGACTCTGTTTCTTCTCTAAGCAGGCCATGGCTTTCCCAGGAAGAGTCCCAGCCCTGTCCTGATGCCTCTTTGTCTTCCTGGGCCCTCCTGTAGAAACAGATTTCCAAGAAAGAAGACTCCTCATAGATAGGAATTTGGAGCACAGTTAAACTGCACTGCAGCGATTACCACAGAGCTGCCTGGGCAATCCAGCATGGTGCAATCACTTCATTGCCAAAGGCAGCAATGAATAACTCACATGTCTCTCTTGGGCAGCTGACACATGACGATGTACCCAGCTACTGCTGCAAGCAGAATCACAGCCGAGACTGGAAGTGATGCTAGGAGGTACTTCTTGCTGAATTCCCACTGTCCAAGAGTCTCAACTTTTTGTCCAGCAGGTGATCCTAGCAGTAGAAAAGACAATGTGAGAGACAATATTTGTACTCTGCACTAGGGATAATCCCACAGTGTGCTTTACATGCCCGAGAATTATTTTGTTCAGAGATTTCTTCCTTTGGCTCTGGTGTCTCAGCATCAGGCACCAAGAGAAGAGGTTCTCATGGGGAAGAGCCCAGTGTGTGCCAGGGAGCAGCACTGCCCCTGTCTTTTCCACTGGGCTGCAGGCCAGGGCTGTGTGCTGGGCAGCTGCAATTCATCCATGGAGAGCACTGCAGGGATACAGCAGAAATGCTGCTCTTCTTCCAAGACAGCATCACCCAAGCACTCACTGGAATATTCCTCAGGCTCAGCAAGAGTGCTGGTGTCCCGTATTACTTCTCTTTCTTCATCTGAGCTTGGCTCACTGTCATTTTCTTCCACAGGGAGGGTCTCTGGCAAAGTCTCAGAATCTGTCTCTTCATAAAAAAACATTGGACACTTTAACCAGAAGCCACTGCCCCTTACCACAAGCCTGGTACCATGGCCTGGGAATTCTGGCAGGTGGCAGTGAGGAGCCCGCTGTGCCCAAAGACAAGAGGAATCCATAGCCCAGTTTTCTGCCATGCAACATGAAATGCAGACCCAAACCACCCAAGACTTAATCAATCAAATGACCCCCAGAAAGAATGCCTTCTGGCTCATACTCATACTTGAGGTCCAGCTTCAACCCATCCCTGAGCCTGAGGTTGGGCAGGGGCAGCCAAGACTGCGTGGGATATCATTTTTGCCTCCGTGCTGTGCTAAGTGTTCGATGCAAACAACTTCAGCAGAGGTCTTTTCCCAACATCTGGCTGCCAATGTCTGCACACAGCAGCTCTGGCCAGTAATGGTACATCTGCAGCAGCAGCTGGAGATGCTCCTGGCAATCATCTGGAAGCACAGCTGTGAGCAAATGCCATGCTGGACCTTTTCTATGGCTCATTCCAGGAGGTGTGAAATGGGGTGTCCCTGCAGCAAGACTCTGACTGAACACTTCTGGTTATCCAGGATTCACAACATCCCTAGCGGAATGAAAAGCTTTGCATCCCAGGCTGCAGGGTTAACAGAATGGGATGTACCAACCAGATGGGGCTTCATCTATGGCTGTCAGGAGCTCCTCTGCTCCTGACAGGGGAGGGAATCCTTCAGGGAATCCTCCAGGAAATCCTTCAGGGAATCCTTCAGGAACCGTGTCATAATTCTTCCCTAAGTTAGATTTATAAAAGAATGTTACACCTATGAATGTGTATTTCTCATGAATAACATGGGGAAAAGGAGTGCTCATTCTTGTGAAGGCAGTAGAGACTGATTACTCACACTTGAGGTACCAGCTTGGAACCAGCATGGTATCTGCCTCCAGCTCAGGGTTTGAAAGAGCACTCTCTGTGTCCATAACTACAGAACACGCACAAGAAGTTAGCATCACATTTACTCCTCTCATGGTCACACGGCAAGGCCTGGATGTGGAAGGTACTGACAGGGCACACACAGGTGGTTCTGTATTCTCACAGCTGCACAGGGGTCTGGCTGCCCTTGGGACACTGAGCTGGCAGCTCTCACATGAAGTGAAAAGCCATGGCGTGCCCACACGACCTGTGGCTAGGTCAGCCCTGGAGCCAGGCCAGGAGGCTGGATTACCAGAGGTGAGCGATGGACAACCAGAGCTGAGTGACGTATAACCGGCTGCTAGTGATGAATAACCAGTGCTAGTGATGGAAAGTCGGTGCTGAGGTTCTGGGCTTGAACTGGCCCTTCCCACCTCCTTGCTCCTTAGGAACCTCTGCCCATGCTGCACCCCAAAGCAGCTGCAGCCCCTCACTGCTGCCCTGGCGTGTCTGCCCCAGAGCCCACAGCGTGGTGGCCTCCTGGCTCAGCCAGCCCTAGTCCTGGCCCCGCTGCTGCCAGCCAGGGCTATGTGCTGGCCCCTGCCTGCCTACGTGCTCCCTGCCCAGCTGTTGGAGCACTCTGGGCATTCTGGGCTTGCAGGGCCAGGAGAAAGAGGAGCAGGAGGCAGTGCCTCAGGGCCATGATCCCCCCTGCTGGCAACACTCTGCTGCTGCTGATGCTGCTGCCAAGCACCCCCTTGGAGTCACCAGGCTCGCTCTGGCACAGCCAGTGGCCCGGGACACTCTCCCATCCCTCGGGAGGCCAGGAGAGCGGCTAAGGCTGTCGCTTTGCACAGGCGAGGCTCTGCAGAACGAAAGGTAGAAAAAAGAATGGGCTTCTGTTGAGGGTTTAGTCAGGGTTTACTGAGGAAGTGCGGCAAAGGGATCCACAACCCAGGGGACCCAGTGAACTGCAAACCCTGGACTGGGCTGTGCAATGTGCTATAAAGGGGGAAAGGAACCTGGGAGGGGCTCGCCCACCCGCCAATGGGGTTACAGGAGGGCATGGGGAGCAGGAAAACAGGCATTTAGGAAAACCAATAGGGGCAAGTCGGGGGAGAGGCCCCAGGACCTGAACCTATCAACTGATGGCCTTGGTAGAAGTTTCTAGAGGGAGGAGATGGGCCGTCGAGTGATGGACCGGACAGCAGGGAGGGCTTTAAGGAGTGACACAGCAATTTTTAGGGAACATGGGGAGGAGCCATAGTGATTGACAATGAAGAGGAGGGAGGAGGCAACAGGGGCAGAACAATTTTAACTGGAAAAACTGGGACAAACTAAGGCATAACTTAGTGCAACTAAAACATACAAAACCACAATACAACAGTGCAGTGTTGCCCAGAGCACTGAACAAAACAAGTGGGGTTCTAGAACCTCACATCAAACAGAGCTCTCTGATCTCATGACAAAGTGGTGTCTCTGAACTCCCCATTGTATGCCCACGTTGCCTGTGAATTCCTGGACTTCCCGTCCACTGAATTTCCTTTTTCTGCACAGGAATGGAAGGAGCAAAACTGAGAAGGGTTTATGCATTCTGGGAGGCAGCACTGTGCATGGGAATGCAGAGGCACTCATGCCTTATTCCTCAGAAACCCTATCAGAAGCCCTCTATGAGGGCTGTTTTAAAAACCCAGATGCAAGTGTCCTTCTTTGGTAGTATTTTTGTCTGACAGCATTGTGGCAAGAAACCTGCTTTTCCCATTTCTTCTGCTACAGTTTCATCACCTTTGATGGCAGCACTGCTTCCATTCTCCACTGTCACGCCAACATGGGTGTGCAGTGCTCACGCTTCTCCCAAGTGAGCCTGGTTAATTCCCTTGCCACTTCCAATCCCACTTCAAGCTCACTAAAGGAGCCCCACTAAATCCTGAGCCAAGATCCTTTTTCCCTTTGAGGCAGATGTAGCCCATGTGCACCATCAAGCCTGGTGTCCTGTAGAGTGACCCACGGTCAAAGCCCCACACTCCTGCTGGGAACATCAGGGTGCCAGGGATTCACTTCTAGAACCTTCCTGTGTCTGGGTCACTGCAAGTGGGACAAGTAAACTCCACATGCGCCCCAGATCCCTCAAGCTGTCATGCAGAGCCTCCTGTGACCAGTATCACAGTTCCTTCCCCTCTGTATCTCACACAGCCAGCCGTCATCTTTCTGCTCCTTGATCCTCTTTGTGCTCACTGGGGAGGGACTGCCACATCCCCCATGACCTAAGTCACCATATCAGGTCTCCTTGATGTGCTCAGCACTGGACATCCCTCCTTCCCAGAACATCCTTCCCTCTCTGCCCAGACCTTCCTGATTCAGGGCAGCATTCCAAATGAGCTCCTAGAGAAATTTTTGCATGTCACTCCTCACCAGCATGTCCTTATTCTGGTGCAGGAAAGCCTTGTTAATGGGCGCTGCTGGGAAAGCAGGCTGAGGCGGGCACAAACAGGTCCTGCACTGCAGTGCAAGTTTCTCAGAGCTCCTGTCACAGCCCCAGCCCTTCTCCCAGCTCTGTGCATTGTACCCCAACAGAAACAGCCACAACAGGAAAGAACTTACAGCTTTTAGAAATGAATTTCTTTATCAAAATCAGAGAAAAAACCATCGTCTGCTAATACAAGGTATCACTATCACCATCACAAAAAGTATCCCTACCACTAAGAATATCAGTATCTCTTATCACTAAAATCAGCACGGTCCTCTAATATTAAGTGTCATTATTAGAATCACTATCACTAAAAGAATCAATATCTATCACTATCACTATCTTTCACTATCACTAAAAGAATCACTATCACTATCACTATCATATTACTATCCCTATCACTACCTCTATCACTATCTATCACTATCACTGAAGAGTCCCTATTACTAGAACTATCTATCACTACCACTAAAAGAATCACTCTCACTCTCACTATCAGTATCCCTATCACTACCACTACCACTATCCCTATCTATCACTTATCACTATTACTAATCTTCATCTTGGAACATAAAGTATTCCTCCTGGTACTGGTTGCAGGGGCACCAGGAGGCTGTGGGCTGAGGAGTCTCCAGGGAAATCCAGCAGTCCTGTGAAGTAGCCCCCTCAGCCAGAGCACAGCTGGGACACGTCGTCAGAGGAGACAGGTCTGCGCGCATGTTCTTGTATAGCCGGGCCAGCTCTGCTGCAAAGATCTCAGGAAAGAGGCGGCAGCTGTCCTGAACCCGTTGGCCTGGGGTCCCTCGCCACTTCCTGGACCTTCTCCTGACTCTGTTTCTTCTCTAAGCAGGCCATGGCTTTCCCAGGAAGAGTCCCAGCCCTGTCCTGATGCCTCTTTGTCTTCCTGGGCCCTCCTGTAGAAACAGATTTCCAAGAAAGAAGACTCCTCATAGATAGGAATTTGGAGCACAGTTAAACTGCACTGCAGCGATTACCACAGAGCTGCCTGGGCAATCCAGCATGGTGCAATCACTTCATTGCCAAAGGCAGCAATGAATAACTCACATGTCTCTCTTGGGCAGCTGACACATGACGATGTACCCAGCTACTGCTGCAAGCAGAATCACAGCCGAGACTGGAAGTGATGCTAGGAGGTACTTCTTGCTGAATTCCCACTGTCCAAGAGTCTCAACTTTTTGTCCAGCAGGTGATCCTAGCAGTAGAAAAGACAATGTGAGAGACAATATTTGTACTCTGCACTAGGGATAATCCCACAGTGTGCTTTACATGCCCGAGAATTATTTTGTTCAGAGATTTCTTCCTTTGGCTCTGGTGTCTCAGCATCAGGCACCAAGAGAAGAGGTTCTCATGGGGAAGAGCCCAGTGTGTGCCAGGGAGCACCACTGCCCCTGTCTTTTCCTCTGGGCTGCAGGCCAGGGCTGTGTGCTGGGCAGCTGCAATTCATCCATGGAGAGCACTGCAGGGATACAGCAGAAATGCTGCTCTTCTTCCAAGACAGCATCACCCAAGCACTCACTGGAATATTCCTCAGGCTCAGCAAGAGTGCTGGTGTCCCGTATTACTTCTCTTTCTTCATCTGAGCTTGGCTCACTGTCATTTTCTTCCACAGGGAGGGTCTCTGGCAAAGTCTCAGAATCTGTCTCTTCATAAAAAAACATTGGACACTTTAACCAGAAGCCACTGCCCCTTACCACAAGCCTGGTACCATGGCCTGGGAATTCTGGCAGGTGGCAGTGAGGAGCCCGCTGTGCCCAAAGACAAGAGGAATCCATAGCCCAGTTTTCTGCCATGCAACATGAAATGCAGACCCAAACCACCCAAGACTTAATCAATCAAATGACCCCCAGAAAGAATGCCTTCTGGCTCATACTCATACTTGAGGTCCAGCTTCAACCCATCCCTGAGCCTGAGGTTGGGCAGGGGCAGCCAAGACTGCGTGGGATATCATTTTTGCCTCCGTGCTGTGCTGAGTGTTAGATGCAAACAACTTCAGCAGAGGTCTTTTCCCAACATCTGGCTGCCAATGTCTGCACACAGCAGCTCTGGCCAGTAATGGTACATCTGCAGCAGCAGCTGGAGATGCTCCTGGCAATCATCTGGAAGCACAGCTGTGAGCAAATGCCATGCTGGACCTTTTCTATGGCTCATTCCAGGAGGTGTGAAATGGGGTGTCCCTGCAGCAAGACTCTGACTGAACACTTCTGGTTATCCAGGATTCACAACATCCCTAGCGGAATGAAAAGCTTTGCATCCCAGGCTGCAGGGTTAACAGAATGGGATGTACCAACCAGATGGGGCTTCATCTATGGCTGTCAGGAGCTCCTCTGCTCCTGACAGGGGAGGGAATCCTTCAGGGAATCCTCCAGGAAATCCTTCAGGGAATCCTTCAGGAACCGTGTCATAATTCTTCCCTAAGTTAGATTTATAAAAGAATGTTACACCTATGAATGTGTATTTCTCATGAATAACATGGGGAAAAGGAGTGCTCATTCTTGTGAAGGCAGTAGAGACTGATTACTCACACTTGAGGTACCAGCTTGGAACCAGCATGGTATCTGCCTCCAGCTCAGGGTTTGAAAGAGCACTCTCTGTGTCCATAACTACAGAACACGCACAAGAAGTTAGCATCACATTTACTCCTCTCATGGTCACACGGCAAGGCCTGGATGTGGAAGGTACTGACAGGGCACACACAGGTGGTTCTGTATTCTCACAGCTGCACAGGGGTCTGGCTGCCCTTGGGACACTGAGCTGGCAGCTCTCACATGAAGTGAAAAGCCATGGCGTGCCCACACGACCTGTGGCTAGGTCAGCCCTGGAGCCAGGCCAGGAGGCTGGATTACCAGAGGTGAGCGATGGACAACCAGAGCTGAGTGACGTATAACCGGCTGCCAGTGATGAATAACCAGTGCTAGTGATGGAAAGTCGGTGCTGAGGTTCTGGGCTTGAACTGGCCCTTCCCACCTCCTTGCTCCTTAGGAACCTCTGCCCATGCTGCACCCCAAAGCAGCTGCAGCCCCTCACTGCTGCCCTGGCGTGTCTGCCCCAGAGCCCACAGCGTGGTGGCCTCCTGGCTCAGCCAGCCCTAGTCCTGGCCCCGCTGCTGCCAGCCAGGGCTATGTGCTGGCCCCTGCCTGCCTACCTGCTCCCTGCCCAGCTGTTGGAGCACTCTGGGCATTCTGGGCTTGCAGGGCCAGGAGAAAGAGGAGCAGGAGGCAGTGCCTCAGGGCCATGATCCCCCCTGCTGGCAACACTCTGCTGCTGCTGATGCTGCTGCCAAGCACCCCCTTGGAGTCACCAGGCTCGCTCTGGCACAGCCAGTGGCCCGGGACACTCTCCCATCCCTCGGGAGGCCAGGAGAGCGGCTAAGGCTGTCGCTTTGCACAGGCGAGGCTCTGCAGAACGAAAGGTAGAAAAAAGAATGGGCTTCTGTTGAGGGTTTAGTCAGGGTTTACTGAGGAAGTGCGGCAAAGGGATCCACAACCCAGGGGACCCAGTGAACTGCAAACCCTGGACTGGGCTGTGCAATGTGCTATAAAGGGGGAAAGGAACCTGGGAGGGGCTCGCCCACCCGCCAATGGGGTTACAGGAGGGCATGGGGAGCAGGAAAACAGGCATTTAGGAAAACCAATAGGGGCAAGTCGGGGGAGAGGCCCCAGGACCTGAACCTATCAACTGATGGCCTTGGTAGAAGTTTCTAGAGGGAGGAGATGGGCCGTCGAGTGATGGACCGGACAGCAGGGAGGGCTTTAAGGAGTGACACAGCAATTTTTAGGGAACATGGGGAGGAGCCATAGTGATTGACAATGAAGAGGAGGGAGGAGGCAACAGAGGCAGAACAATTTTAACTGGAAAAACTGGGACAAACTAAGGCATAACTTAGTGCAACTAAAACATACAAAACCACAATACAAAACTGCAGTGTTGCCCAGAGCACTGAACAAAACAAGTGGGGTTCTAGAACCTCACATCAAACAGAGCTCTCTGATCTCATGACAAAGTGGTGTCTCTGAACTCCCCATTGTATGCCCACGTTGCCTGTGAATTCCTGGACTTCCCCTCCACTGAATTTCCTTTTTCTGCACAGGAATGGAAGGAGCAAAACTGAGAAGGGTTTATGCATTCTGGGAGGCAGCACTGTGCATGGGAATGCAGAGGCACTCATGCCTTATTCCTCAGAAACCCTATCAGAAGCCCTCTATGAGGGCTGTTTTAAAAACCCAGATGCAAGTGTCCTTCTTTGGTAGTATTTTTGTCTGACAGCATTGTGGCAAGAAACCTGCTTTTCCCATTTCTTCTGCTACAGTTTCATCACCTTTGATGGCAGCACTGCTTCCATTCTCCACTGTCACGCCAACATGGGTGTGCAGTGCTCACGCTTCTCCCAAGTGAGCCTGGTTAATTCCCTTGCCACTTCCAATCCCACTTCAAGCTCACTAAAGGAGCCCCACTAAATCCTGAGCCAAGATCCTTTTTCCCTTTGAGGCAGATGTAGCCCATGTGCACCATCAAGCCTGGTGTCCTGTAGAGTGACCCACGGTCAAAGCCCCACACTCCTGCTGGGAACATCAGGGTGCCAGGGATTCACTTCTAGAACCTTCCTGTGTCTGGGTCACTGCAAGTGGGACAAGTAAACTCCACATGCGCCCCAGATCCCTCAAGCTGTCATGCAGAGCCTCCTGTGACCAGTATCACGTTCCTTCCCCTCTGTATCTCACACAGCCAGCCGTCATCTTTCTGCTCCTTGATCCTCTTTGTGCTCACTGGGGAGGGACTGCCACATCCCCCATGACCTAAGTCACCATATCAGGTCTCCTTGATGTGCTCAGCACTGGACATCCCTCCTTCCCAGAACATCCTTCCCTCTCTGCCCAGACCTTCCTGATTCAGGGCAGCATTCCAAATGAGCTCCTAGAGAAATTTTTGCATGTCACTCCTCACCAGCATGTCCTTATTCTGGTGCAGGAAAGCCTTGTTAATGGGCGCTGCTGGGAAAGCAGGCTGAGGCGGGCACAAACAGGTCCTGCACTGCAGTGCAAGTTTCTCAGAGCTCCTGTCACAGCCCCAGCCCTTCTCCCAGCTCTGTGCATTGTACCCCAACAGAAACAGCCACAACAGGAAAGAACTTACAGCTTTTAGAAATGAATTTCTTTATCAAAATCAGAGAAAAAACCATCGTCTGCTAATACAAGGTATCACTATCACCATCACAAAAAGTATCCCTACCACTAAGAATATCAGTATCTCTTATCACTAAAATCAGCACGGTCCTCTAATATTAAGTGTCATTATTAGAATCACTATCACTAAAAGAATCAATATCTATCACTATCACTATCTTTCACTATCACTAAAAGAATCACTATCACTATCACTCTCATATTACTATCCCTATCACTACCTCTATCACTATCTATCACTATCACTGAAGAGTCCCTATTACTAGAACTATCTATCACTACCACTAAAAGAATCACTCTCACTCTCACTATCAGTATCCCTATCACTACCACTACCACTATCCCTATCTATCACTTATCACTATTACTAATCTTCCTCTTCAAACATAAAGTATTCCTCCTGGTACTGGTTGCAGGGGCACCAGGAGGCTGTGGGCTGAGGAGTCTCCAGGGAAATCCAGCAGTCCTGTGAAGTAGCCCCCTCAGCCAGAGCACAGCTGGGACACGTCGTCAGAGGAGACAGGTCTGCGCGCATGTTCTTGTATAGCCGGGCCAGCTCTGCTGCAAAGATCTCAGGAAAGAGGCGGCAGCTGTCCTGAACCCGTTGGCCTGGGGTCCCTCGCCACTTCCTGGACCTTCTCCTGACTCTGTTTCTTCTCTAAGCAGGCCATGGCTTTCCCAGGAAGAGTCCCAGCCCTGTCCTGATGCCTCTTTGTCTTCCTGGGCCCTCCTGTAGAAACAGATTTCCAAGAAAGAAGACTCCTCATAGATAGGAATTTGGAGCACAGTTAAACTGCACTGCAGCGATTACCACAGAGCTGCCTGGGCAATCCAGCATGGTGCAATCACTTCATTGCCAAAGGCAGCAATGAATAACTCACATGTCTCTCTTGGGCAGCTGACACATGACGATGTACCCAGCTACTGCTGCAAGCAGAAACACAGCCGAGACTGGAAGTGATGCTAGGAGGTACTTCTTGCTGAATTCCCACTGTCCAAGAGTCTCAACTTTTTGTCCAGCAGGTGATCCTAGCAGTAGAAAAGACAATGTGAGAGACAATATTTGTACTCTGCACTAGGGATAATCCCACAGTGTGCTTTACATGCCCGAGAATTATTTTGTTCAGAGATTTCTTCCTTTGGCTCTGGTGTCTCAGCATCAGGCACCAAGAGAAGAGGTTCTCATGGGGAAGAGCCCAGTGTGTGCCAGGGAGCAGCACTGCCCCTGTCTTTTCCACTGGGCTGCAGGCCAGGGCTGTGTGCTGGGCAGCTGCAATTCATCCATGGAGAGCACTGCAGGGATACAGCAGAAATGCTGCTCTTCTTCCAAGACAGCATCACCCAAGCACTCACTGGAATATTCCTCAGGCTCAGCAAGAGTGCTGGTGTCCCGTATTACTTCTCTTTCTTCATCTGAGCTTGGCTCACTGTCATTTTCTTCCACAGGGAGGGTCTCTGGCAAAGTCTCAGAATCTGTCTCTTCATAAAAAAACATTGGACACTTTAACCAGAAGCCACTGCCCCTTACCACAAGCCTGGTACCATGGCCTGGGAATTCTGGCAGGTGGCAGTGAGGAGCCCGCTGTGCCCAAAGACAAGAGGAATCCATAGCCCAGTTTTCTGCCATGCAACATGAAATGCAGACCCAAACCACCCAAGACTTAATCAATCAAATGACCCCCAGAAAGAATGCCTTCTGGCTCATACTCATACTTGAGGTCCAGCTTCAACCCATCCCTGAGCCTGAGGTTGGGCAGGGGCAGCCAAGACTGCGTGGGATATCATTTTTGCCTCCGTGCTGTGCTAAGTGTTCGATGCAAACAACTTCAGCAGAGGTCTTTTCCCAACATCTGGCTGCCAATGTCTGCACACAGCAGCTCTGGCCAGTAATGGTACATCTGCAGCAGCAGCTGGAGATGCTCCTGGCAATCATCTGGAAGCACAGCTGTGAGCAAATGCCATGCTGGACCTTTTCTATGGCTCATTCCAGGAGGTGTGAAATGGGGTGTCCCTGCAGCAAGACTCTGACTGAACACTTCTGGTTATCCAGGATTCACAACATCCCTAGCGGAATGAAAAGCTTCGCATCCCAGGCTGCAGGGTTAACAGAATGGGATGTACCAACCAGATGGGGCTTCATCTATGGCTGTCAGGAGCTCCTCTGCTCCTGACAGGGGAGGGAATCCTTCAGGGAATCCTCCAGGAAATCCTTCAGGGAATCCTTCAGGAACCGTGTCATAATTCTTCCCTAAGTTAGATTTATAAAAGAATGTTACACCTATGAATGTGTATTTCTCATGAATAACATGGGGAAAAGGAGTGCTCATTCTTGTGAAGGCAGTAGAGACTGATTACTCACACTTGAGGTACCAGCTTGGAACCAGCATGGTATCTGCCTCCAGCTCAGGGTTTGAAAGAGCACTCTCTGTGTCCATAACTACAGAACACGCACAAGAAGTTAGCATCACATTTACTCCTCTCATGGTCACACGGCAAGGCCTGGATGTGGAAGGTACTGACAGGGCACACACAGGTGGTTCTGTATTCTCACAGCTGCACAGGGGTCTGGCTGCCCTTGGGACACTGAGCTGGCAGCTCTCACATGAAGTGAAAAGCCATGGCGTGCCCACACGACCTGTGGCTAGGTCAGCCCTGGAGCCAGGCCAGGAGGCTGGATTACCAGAGGTGAGCGATGGACAACCAGAGCTGAGTGACGTATAACCGGCTGCTAGTGATGAATAACCAGTGCTAGTGATGGAAAGTCGGTGCTGAGGTTCTGGGCTTGAACTGGCCCTTCCCACCTCCTTGCTCCTTAGGAACCTCTGCCCATGCTGCACCCCAAAGCAGCTGCAGCCCCTCACTGCTGCCCTGGCGTGTCTGCCCCAGAGCCCACAGCGTGGTGGCCTCCTGGCTCAGCCAGCCCTAGTCCTGGCCCCGCTGCTGCCAGCCAGGGCTATGTGCTGGCCCCTGCCTGCCTACGTGCTCCCTGCCCAGCTGTTGGAGCACTCTGGGCATTCTGGGCTTGCAGGGCCAGGAGAAAGAGGAGCAGGAGGCAGTGCCTCAGGGCCATGATCCCCCCTGCTGGCAACACTCTGCTGCTGCTGATGCTGCTGCCAAGCACCCCCTTGGAGTCACCAGGCTCGCTCTGGCACAGCCAGTGGCCCGGGACACTCTCCCATCCCTCGGGAGGCCAGGAGAGCGGCTAAGGCTGTCGCTTTGCACAGGCGAGGCTCTGCAGAACGAAAGGTAGAAAAAAGAATGGGCTTCTGTTGAGGGTTTAGTCAGGGTTTACTGAGGAAGTGCGGCAAAGGGATCCACAACCCAGGGGACCCAGTGAACTGCAAACCCTGGACTGGGCTGTGCAATGTGCTATAAAGGGGGAAAGGAACCTGGGAGGGGCTCGCCCACCCGCCAATGGGGTTACAGGAGGGCATGGGGAGCAGGAAAACAGGCATTTAGGAAAACCAATAGGGGCAAGTCGGGGGAGAGGCCCCAGGACCTGAACCTATCAACTGATGGCCTTGGTAGAAGTTTCTAGAGGGAGGAGATGGGCCGTCGAGTGATGGACCGGACAGCAGGGAGGGCTTTAAGGAGTGACACAGCAATTTTTAGGGAACATGGGGAGGAGCCATAGTGATTGACAATGAAGAGGAGGGAGGAGGCAACAGGGGCAGAACAATTTTAACTGGAAAAACTGGGACAAACTAAGGCATAACTTAGTGCAACTAAAACATACAAAACCACAATACAACAGTGCAGTGTTGCCCAGAGCACTGAACAAAACAAGTGGGGTTCTAGAACCTCACATCAAACAGAGCTCTCTGATCTCATGACAAAGTGGTGTCTCTGAACTCCCCATTGTATGCCCACGTTGCCTGTGAATTCCTGGACTTCCCCTCCACTGAATTTCCTTTTTCTGCACAGGAATGGAAGGAGCAAAACTGAGAAGGGTTTATGCATTCTGGGAGGCAGCACTGTGCATGGGAATGCAGAGGCACTCATGCCTTATTCCTCAGAAACCCTATCAGAAGCCCTCTATGAGGGCTGTTTTAAAAACCCAGATGCAAGTGTCCTTCTTTGGTAGTATTTTTGTCTGACAGCATTGTGGCAAGAAACCTGCTTTTCCCATTTCTTCTGCTACAGTTTCATCACCTTTGATGGCAGCACTGCTTCCATTCTCCACTGTCACGCCAACATGGGTGTGCAGTGCTCACGCTTCTCCCAAGTGAGCCTGGTTAATTCCCTTGCCACTTCCAATCCCACTTCAAGCTCACTAAAGGAGCCCCACTAAATCCTGAGCCAAGATCCTTTTTCCCTTTGAGGCAGATGTAGCCCATGTGCACCATCAAGCCTGGTGTCCTGTAGAGTGACCCACGGTCAAAGCCCCACACTCCTGCTGGGAACATCAGGGTGCCAGGGATTCACTTCTAGAACCTTCCTGTGTCTGGGTCACTGCAAGTGGGACAAGTAAACTCCACATGCGCCCCAGATCCCTCAAGCTGTCATGCAGAGCCTCCTGTGACCAGTATCACAGTTCCTTCCCCTCTGTATCTCACACAGCCAGCCGTCATCTTTCTGCTCCTTGATCCTCTTTGTGCTCACTGGGGAGGGACTGCCACATCCCCCATGACCTAAGTCACCATATCAGGTCTCCTTGATGTGCTCAGCACTGGACATCCCTCCTTCCCAGAACATCCTTCCCTCTCTGCCCAGACCTTCCTGATTCAGGGCAGCATTCCAAATGAGCTCCTAGAGAAATTTTTGCATGTCACTCCTCACCAGCATGTCCTTATTCTGGTGCAGGAAAGCCTTGTTAATGGGCGCTGCTGGGAAAGCAGGCTGAGGCGGGCACAAACAGGTCCTGCACTGCAGTGCAAGTTTCTCAGAGCTCCTGTCACAGCCCCAGCCCTTCTCCCAGCTCTGTGCATTGTACCCCAACAGAAACAGCCACAACAGGAAAGAACTTACAGCTTTTAGAAATGAATTTCTTTATCAAAATCAGAGAAAAAACCATCGTCTGCTAATACAAGGTATCACTATCACCATCACAAAAAGTATCCCTACCACTAAGAATATCAGTATCTCTTATCACTAAAATCAGCACGGTCCTCTAATATTAAGTGTCATTATTAGAATCACTATCACTAAAAGAATCAATATCTATCACTATCACTATCTTTCACTATCACTAAAAGAATCACTATCACTATCACTCTCATATTACTATCCCTATCACTACCTCTATCACTATCTATCACTATCACTGAAGAGTCCCTATTACTAGAACTATCTATCACTACCACTAAAAGAATCACTCTCACTCTCACTATCAGTATCCCTATCACTACCACTACCACTATCCCTATCTATCACTTATCACTATTACTAATCTTCATCTTGGAACATAAAGTATTCCTCCTGGTACTGGTTGCAGGGGCACCAGGAGGCTGTGGGCTGAGGAGTCTCCAGGGAAATCCAGCAGTCCTGTGAAGTAGCCCCCTCAGCCAGAGCACAGCTGGGACACGTCGTCAGAGGAGACAGGTCTGCGCGCATGTTCTTGTATAGCCGGGCCAGCTCTGCTGCAAAGATCTCAGGAAAGAGGCGGCAGCTGTCCTGAACCCGTTGGCCTGGGGTCCCTCGCCACTTCCTGGACCTTCTCCTGACTCTGTTTCTTCTCTAAGCAGGCCATGGCTTTCCCAGGAAGAGTCCCAGCCCTGTCCTGATGCCTCTTTGTCTTCCTGGGCCCTCCTGTAGAAACAGATTTCCAAGAAAGAAGACTCCTCATAGATAGGAATTTGGAGCACAGTTAAACTGCACTGCAGCGATTACCACAGAGCTGCCTGGGCAATCCAGCATGGTGCAATCACTTCATTGCCAAAGGCAGCAATGAATAACTCACATGTCTCTCTTGGGCAGCTGACACATGACGATGTACCCAGCTACTGCTGCAAGCAGAATCACAGCCGAGACTGGAAGTGATGCTAGGAGGTACTTCTTGCTGAATTCCCACTGTCCAAGAGTCTCAACTTTTTGTCCAGCAGGTGATCCTAGCAGTAGAAAAGACAATGTGAGAGACAATATTTGTACTCTGCACTAGGGATAATCCCACAGTGTGCTTTACATGCCCGAGAATTATTTTGTTCAGAGATTTCTTCCTTTGGCTCTGGTGTCTCAGCATCAGGCACCAAGAGAAGAGGTTCTCATGGGGAAGAGCCCAGTGTGTGCCAGGGAGCACCACTGCCCCTGTCTTTTCCTCTGGGCTGCAGGCCAGGGCTGTGTGCTGGGCAGCTGCAATTCATCCATGGAGAGCACTGCAGGGATACAGCAGAAATGCTGCTCTTCTTCCAAGACAGCATCACCCAAGCACTCACTGGAATATTCCTCAGGCTCAGCAAGAGTGCTGGTGTCCCGTATTACTTCTCTTTCTTCATCTGAGCTTGGCTCACTGTCATTTTCTTCCACAGGGAGGGTCTCTGGCAAAGTCTCAGAATCTGTCTCTTCATAAAAAAACATTGGACACTTTAACCAGAAGCCACTGCCCCTTACCACAAGCCTGGTACCATGGCCTGGGAATTCTGGCAGGTGGCAGTGAGGAGCCCGCTGTGCCCAAAGACAAGAGGAATCCATAGCCCAGTTTTCTGCCATGCAACATGAAATGCAGACCCAAACCACCCAAGACTTAATCAATCAAATGACCCCCAGAAAGAATGCCTTCTGGCTCATACTCATACTTGAGGTCCAGCTTCAACCCATCCCTGAGCCTGAGGTTGGGCAGGGGCAGCCAAGACTGCGTGGGATATCATTTTTGCCTCCGTGCTGTGCTGAGTGTTAGATGCAAACAACTTCAGCAGAGGTCTTTTCCCAACATCTGGCTGCCAATGTCTGCACACAGCAGCTCTGGCCAGTAATGGTACATCTGCAGCAGCAGCTGGAGATGCTCCTGGCAATCATCTGGAAGCACAGCTGTGAGCAAATGCCATGCTGGACCTTTTCTATGGCTCATTCCAGGAGGTGTGAAATGGGGTGTCCCTGCAGCAAGACTCTGACTGAACACTTCTGGTTATCCAGGATTCACAACATCCCTAGCGGAATGAAAAGCTTTGCATCCCAGGCTGCAGGGTTAACAGAATGGGATGTACCAACCAGATGGGGCTTCATCTATGGCTGTCAGGAGCTCCTCTGCTCCTGACAGGGGAGGGAATCCTTCAGGGAATCCTCCAGGAAATCCTTCAGGGAATCCTTCAGGAACCGTGTCATAATTCTTCCCTAAGTTAGATTTATAAAAGAATGTTACACCTATGAATGTGTATTTCTCATGAATAACATGGGGAAAAGGAGTGCTCATTCTTGTGAAGGCAGTAGAGACTGATTACTCACACTTGAGGTACCAGCTTGGAACCAGCATGGTATCTGCCTCCAGCTCAGGGTTTGAAAGAGCACTCTCTGTGTCCATAACTACAGAACACGCACAAGAAGTTAGCATCACATTTACTCCTCTCATGGTCACACGGCAAGGCCTGGATGTGGAAGGTACTGACAGGGCACACACAGGTGGTTCTGTATTCTCACAGCTGCACAGGGGTCTGGCTGCCCTTGGGACACTGAGCTGGCAGCTCTCACATGAAGTGAAAAGCCATGGCGTGCCCACACGACCTGTGGCTAGGTCAGCCCTGGAGCCAGGCCAGGAGGCTGGATTACCAGAGGTGAGCGATGGACAACCAGAGCTGAGTGACGTATAACCGGCTGCCAGTGATGAATAACCAGTGCTAGTGATGGAAAGTCGGTGCTGAGGTTCTGGGCTTGAACTGGCCCTTCCCACCTCCTTGCTCCTTAGGAACCTCTGCCCATGCTGCACCCCAAAGCAGCTGCAGCCCCTCACTGCTGCCCTGGCGTGTCTGCCCCAGAGCCCACAGCGTGGTGGCCTCCTGGCTCAGCCAGCCCTAGTCCTGGCCCCGCTGCTGCCAGCCAGGGCTATGTGCTGGCCCCTGCCTGCCTACCTGCTCCCTGCCCAGCTGTTGGAGCACTCTGGGCATTCTGGGCTTGCAGGGCCAGGAGAAAGAGGAGCAGGAGGCAGTGCCTCAGGGCCATGATCCCCCCTGCTGGCAACACTCTGCTGCTGCTGATGCTGCTGCCAAGCACCCCCTTGGAGTCACCAGGCTCGCTCTGGCACAGCCAGTGGCCCGGGACACTCTCCCATCCCTCGGGAGGCCAGGAGAGCGGCTAAGGCTGTCGCTTTGCACAGGCGAGGCTCTGCAGAACGAAAGGTAGAAAAAAGAATGGGCTTCTGTTGAGGGTTTAGTCAGGGTTTACTGAGGAAGTGCAGCAAAGGGATCCACAACCCAGGGGACCCAGTGAACTGCAAACCCTGGACTGGGCTGTGCAATGTGCTATAAAGGGGGAAAGGAACCTGGGAGGGGCTCGCCCACCCGCCAATGGGGTTACAGGAGGGCATGGGGAGCAGGAAAACAGGCATTTAGGAAAACCGATAGGGGCAAGTCGGGGGAGAGGCCCCAGGACCTGAACCTATCAACTGATGGCCTTGGTAGAAGTTTCTAGAGGGAGGAGATGGGCCGTCGAGTGATGGACCGGACAGCAGGGAGGGCTTTAAGGAGTGACACAGCAATTTTTAGGGAACATGGGGAGGAGCCATAGTGATTGACAATGAAGAGGAGGGAGGAGGCAACAGAGGCAGAACAATTTTAACTGGAAAAACTGGGACAAACTAAGGCATAACTTAGTGCAACTAAAACATACAAAACCACAATACAAAACTGCAGTGTTGCCCAGAGCACTGAACAAAACAAGTGGGGTTCTAGAACCTCACATCAAACAGAGCTCTCTGATCTCATGACAAAGTGGTGTCTCTGAACTCCCCATTGTATGCCCACGTTGCCTGTGAATTCCTGGACTTCCCCTCCACTGAATTTCCTTTTTCTGCACAGGAATGGAAGGAGCAAAACTGAGAAGGGTTTATGCATTCTGGGAGGCAGCACTGTGCATGGGAATGCAGAGGCACTCATGCCTTATTCCTCAGAAACCCTATCAGAAGCCCTCTATGAGGGCTGTTTTAAAAACCCAGATGCAAGTGTCCTTCTTTGGTAGTATTTTTGTCTGACAGCATTGTGGCAAGAAACCTGCTTTTCCCATTTCTTCTGCTACAGTTTCATCACCTTTGATGGCAGCACTGCTTCCATTCTCCACTGTCACGCCAACATGGGTGTGCAGTGCTCACGCTTCTCCCAAGTGAGCCTGGTTAATTCCCTTGCCACTTCCAATCCCACTTCAAGCTCACTAAAGGAGCCCCACTAAATCCTGAGCCAAGATCCTTTTTCCCTTTGAGGCAGATGTAGCCCATGTGCACCATCAAGCCTGGTGTCCTGTAGAGTGACCCACGGTCAAAGCCCCACACTCCTGCTGGGAACATCAGGGTGCCAGGGATTCACTTCTAGAACCTTCCTGTGTCTGGGTCACTGCAAGTGGGACAAGTAAACTCCACATGCGCCCCAGATCCCTCAAGCTGTCATGCAGAGCCTCCTGTGACCAGTATCACGTTCCTTCCCCTCTGTATCTCACACAGCCAGCCGTCATCTTTCTGCTCCTTGATCCTCTTTGTGCTCACTGGGGAGGGACTGCCACATCCCCCATGACCTAAGTCACCATATCAGGTCTCCTTGATGTGCTCAGCACTGGACATCCCTCCTTCCCAGAACATCCTTCCCTCTCTGCCCAGACCTTCCTGATTCAGGGCAGCATTCCAAATGAGCTCCTAGAGAAATTTTTGCATGTCACTCCTCACCAGCATGTCCTTATTCTGGTGCAGGAAAGCCTTGTTAATGGGCGCTGCTGGGAAAGCAGGCTGAGGCGGGCACAAACAGGTCCTGCACTGCAGTGCAAGTTTCTCAGAGCTCCTGTCACAGCCCCAGCCCTTCTCCCAGCTCTGTGCATTGTACCCCAACAGAAACAGCCACAACAGGAAAGAACTTACAGCTTTTAGAAATGAATTTCTTTATCAAAATCAGAGAAAAAACCATCGTCTGCTAATACAAGGTATCACTATCACCATCACAAAAAGTATCCCTACCACTAAGAATATCAGTATCTCTTATCACTAAAATCAGCACGGTCCTCTAATATTAAGTGTCATTATTAGAATCACTATCACTAAAAGAATCAATATCTATCACTATCACTATCTTTCACTATCACTAAAAGAATCACTATCACTATCACTCTCATATTACTATCCCTATCACTACCTCTATCACTATCTATCACTATCACTGAAGAGTCCCTATTACTAGAACTATCTATCACTACCACTAAAAGAATCACTCTCACTCTCACTATCAGTATCCCTATCACTACCACTACCACTATCCCTATCTATCACTTATCACTATTACTAATCTTCCTCTTCAAACATAAAGTATTCCTCCTGGTACTGGTTGCAGGGGCACCAGGAGGCTGTGGGCTGAGGAGTCTCCAGGGAAATCCAGCAGTCCTGTGAAGTAGCCCCCTCAGCCAGAGCACAGCTGGGACACGTCGTCAGAGGAGACAGGTCTGCGCGCATGTTCTTGTATAGCCGGGCCAGCTCTGCTGCAAAGATCTCAGGAAAGAGGCGGCAGCTGTCCTGAACCCGTTGGCCTGGGGTCCCTCGCCACTTCCTGGACCTTCTCCTGACTCTGTTTCTTCTCTAAGCAGGCCATGGCTTTCCCAGGAAGAGTCCCAGCCCTGTCCTGATGCCTCTTTGTCTTCCTGGGCCCTCCTGTAGAAACAGATTTCCAAGAAAGAAGACTCCTCATAGATAGGAATTTGGAGCACAGTTAAACTGCACTGCAGCGATTACCACAGAGCTGCCTGGGCAATCCAGCATGGTGCAATCACTTCATTGCCAAAGGCAGCAATGAATAACTCACATGTCTCTCTTGGGCAGCTGACACATGACGATGTACCCAGCTACTGCTGCAAGCAGAAACACAGCCGAGACTGGAAGTGATGCTAGGAGGTACTTCTTGCTGAATTCCCACTGTCCAAGAGTCTCAACTTTTTGTCCAGCAGGTGATCCTAGCAGTAGAAAAGACAATGTGAGAGACAATATTTGTACTCTGCACTAGGGATAATCCCACAGTGTGCTTTACATGCCCGAGAATTATTTTGTTCAGAGATTTCTTCCTTTGGCTCTGGTGTCTCAGCATCAGGCACCAAGAGAAGAGGTTCTCATGGGGAAGAGCCCAGTGTGTGCCAGGGAGCAGCACTGCCCCTGTCTTTTCCACTGGGCTGCAGGCCAGGGCTGTGTGCTGGGCAGCTGCAATTCATCCATGGAGAGCACTGCAGGGATACAGCAGAAATGCTGCTCTTCTTCCAAGACAGCATCACCCAAGCACTCACTGGAATATTCCTCAGGCTCAGCAAGAGTGCTGGTGTCCCGTATTACTTCTCTTTCTTCATCTGAGCTTGGCTCACTGTCATTTTCTTCCACAGGGAGGGTCTCTGGCAAAGTCTCAGAATCTGTCTCTTCATAAAAAAACATTGGACACTTTAACCAGAAGCCACTGCCCCTTACCACAAGCCTGGTACCATGGCCTGGGAATTCTGGCAGGTGGCAGTGAGGAGCCCGCTGTGCCCAAAGACAAGAGGAATCCATAGCCCAGTTTTCTGCCATGCAACATGAAATGCAGACCCAAACCACCCAAGACTTAATCAATCAAATGACCCCCAGAAAGAATGCCTTCTGGCTCATACTCATACTTGAGGTCCAGCTTCAACCCATCCCTGAGCCTGAGGTTGGGCAGGGGCAGCCAAGACTGCGTGGGATATCATTTTTGCCTCCGTGCTGTGCTAAGTGTTCGATGCAAACAACTTCAGCAGAGGTCTTTTCCCAACATCTGGCTGCCAATGTCTGCACACAGCAGCTCTGGCCAGTAATGGTACATCTGCAGCAGCAGCTGGAGATGCTCCTGGCAATCATCTGGAAGCACAGCTGTGAGCAAATGCCATGCTGGACCTTTTCTATGGCTCATTCCAGGAGGTGTGAAATGGGGTGTCCCTGCAGCAAGACTCTGACTGAACACTTCTGGTTATCCAGGATTCACAACATCCCTAGCGGAATGAAAAGCTTCGCATCCCAGGCTGCAGGGTTAACAGAATGGGATGTACCAACCAGATGGGGCTTCATCTATGGCTGTCAGGAGCTCCTCTGCTCCTGACAGGGGAGGGAATCCTTCAGGGAATCCTCCAGGAAATCCTTCAGGGAATCCTTCAGGAACCGTGTCATAATTCTTCCCTAAGTTAGATTTATAAAAGAATGTTACACCTATGAATGTGTATTTCTCATGAATAACATGGGGAAAAGGAGTGCTCATTCTTGTGAAGGCAGTAGAGACTGATTACTCACACTTGAGGTACCAGCTTGGAACCAGCATGGTATCTGCCTCCAGCTCAGGGTTTGAAAGAGCACTCTCTGTGTCCATAACTACAGAACACGCACAAGAAGTTACCATCACATTTACTCCTCTCATGGTCACACGGCAAGGCCTGGATGTGGAAGGTACTGACAGGGCACACACAGGTGGTTCTGTATTCTCACAGCTGCACAGGGGTCTGGCTGCCCTTGGGACACTGAGCTGGCAGCTCTCACATGAAGTGAAAAGCCATGGCGTGCCCACACGACCTGTGGCTAGGTCAGCCCTGGAGCCAGGCCAGGAGGCTGGATTACCAGAGGTGAGCGATGGACAACCAGAGCTGAGTGACGTATAACCGGCTGCCAGTGATGAATAACCAGTGCTAGTGATGGAAAGTCGGTGCTGAGGTTCTGGGCTTGAACTGGCCCTTCCCACCTCCTTGCTCCTTAGGAACCTCTGCCCATGCTGCACCCCAAAGCAGCTGCAGCCCCTCACTGCTGCCCTGGCGTGTCTGCCCCAGAGCCCACAGCGTGGTGGCCTCCTGGCTCAGCCAGCCCTAGTCCTGGCCCCGCTGCTGCCAGCCAGGGCTATGTGCTGGCCCCTGCCTGCCTACCTGCTCCCTGCCCAGCTGTTGGAGCACTCTGGGCATTCTGGGCTTGCAGGGCCAGGAGAAAGAGGAGCAGGAGGCAGTGCCTCAGGGCCATGATCCCCCCTGCTGGCAACACTCTGCTGCTGCTGATGCTGCTGCCAAGCACCCCCTTGGAGTCACCAGGCTCGCTCTGGCACAGCCAGTGGCCCGGGACACTCTCCCATCCCTCGGGAGGCCAGGAGAGCGGCTAAGGCTGTCGCTTTGCACAGGCGAGGCTCTGCAGAACGAAAGGTAGAAAAAAGAATGGGCTTCTGTTGAGGGTTTAGTCAGGGTTTACTGAGGAAGTGCGGCAAAGGGATCCACAACCCAGGGGACCCAGTGAACTGCAAACCCTGGACTGGGCTGTGCAATGTGCTATAAAGGGGGAAAGGAACCTGGGAGGGGCTCGCCCACCCGCCAATGGGGTTACAGGAGGGCATGGGGAGCAGGAAAACAGGCATTTAGGAAAACCAATAGGGGCAAGTCGGGGGAGAGGCCCCAGGACCTGAACCTATCAACTGATGGCCTTGGTAGAAGTTTCTAGAGGGAGGAGATGGGCCGTCGAGTGATGGACCGGACAGCAGGGAGGGCTTTAAGGAGTGACACAGCAATTTTTAGGGAACATGGGGAGGAGCCATAGTGATTGACAATGAAGAGGAGGGAGGAGGCAACAGAGGCAGAACAATTTTAACTGGAAAAACTGGGACAAACTAAGGCATAACTTAGTGCAACTAAAACATACAAAACCACAATACAAAACTGCAGTGTTGCCCAGAGCACTGAACAAAACAAGTGGGGTTCTAGAACCTCACATCAAACAGAGCTCTCTGATCTCATGACAAAGTGGTGTCTCTGAACTCCCCATTGTATGCCCACGTTGCCTGTGAATTCCTGGACTTCCCGTCCACTGAATTTCCTTTTTCTGCACAGGAATGGAAGGAGCAAAACTGAGAAGGGTTTATGCATTCTGGGAGGCAGCACTGTGCATGGGAATGCAGAGGCACTCATGCCTTATTCCTCAGAAACCCTATCAGAAGCCCTCTATGAGGGCTGTTTTAAAAACCCAGATGCAAGTGTCCTTCTTTGGTAGTATTTTTGTCTGACAGCATTGTGGCAAGAAACCTGCTTTTCCCATTTCTTCTGCTACAGTTTCATCACCTTTGATGGCAGCACTGCTTCCATTCTCCACTGTCACGCCAACATGGGTGTGCAGTGCTCACGCTTCTCCCAAGTGAGCCTGGTTAATTCCCTTGCCACTTCCAATCCCACTTCAAGCTCACTAAAGGAGCCCCACTAAATCCTGAGCCAAGATCCTTTTTCCCTTTGAGGCAGATGTAGCCCATGTGCACCATCAAGCCTGGTGTCCTGTAGAGTGACCCACGGTCAAAGCCCCACACTCCTGCTGGGAACATCAGGGTGCCAGGGATTCACTTCTAGAACCTTCCTGTGTCTGGGTCACTGCAAGTGGGACAAGTAAACTCCACATGCGCCCCAGATCCCTCAAGCTGTCATGCAGAGCCTCCTGTGACCAGTATCACGTTCCTTCCCCTCTGTATCTCACAGAGCCAGCCGTCATCTTTCTGCTCCTTGATCCTCTTTGTGCTCACTGGGGAGGGACTGCCACATCCCCCATGACCTAAGTCACCATATCAGGTCTCCTTGATGTGCTCAGCACTGGACATCCCTCCTTCCCAGAACATCCTTCCCTCTCTGCCCAGACCTTCCTGATTCAGGGCAGCATTCCAAATGAGCTCCTAGAGAAATTTTTGCATGTCACTCCTCACCAGCATGTCCTTATTCTGGTGCAGGAAAGCCTTGTTAATGGGCGCTGCTGGGAAAGCAGGCTGAGGCGTGCACAAACAGGTCCTGCACTGCAGTGCAAGTTTCTCAGAGCTCCTGTCACAGCCCCAGCCCTTCTCCCAGCTCTGTGCATTGTACCCCAACAGAAACGAACTTACAGCTTTTAGAAATGAATTTCTTTATCAAAATCAGAGAAAAAACCATCGTCTGCTAATACAAGGTATCACTATCACCATCACAAAAAGTATCCCTACCACTAAGAATATCAGTATCTCTTATCACTAAAATCAGCACGGTCCTCTAATATTAAGTGTCATTATTAGAATCACTATCACTAAAAGAATCAATATCTATCACTATCACTATCTTTCACTATCACTAAAAGAATCACTATCACTATCACTCTCATATTACTATCCCTATCACTACCTCTATCACTGTCTATCACTATCACTGAAGAGTCCCTATTACTAGAACTATCTATCACTGCCACTAAAAGAATCACTGTCACTCTCACTATCAGTATCCCTATCACTACCACTACCACTATCCCTATCTATCACTTATCACTATTACTAATCTTCATCTTGGAACATAAAGTATTCCTCCTGGTACTGGTTGCAGGGGCACCAGGAGGCTGTGGGCTGAGGAGACTCCAGGGAAATCCAGTGGTCCCGTGAAGTAGCCCCCTCAGCCAGAGCACAGCTGGGACACGTCGTCAGAGGAGACGGGTCTGCGCGCATGTTCTTGTATAGCCGGGCCAGCTCTGCTGCAAAGATCTCAGGAAAGAGGCGGCAGCTGTCCTGAACCCGTTGGCCTGGGGTCCCTCGCCACTTCCTGGACCTTCTCCTGACTCTGTTTCTTCTCTAAGCAGGCCATGGCTTTCCCAGGAAGAGTCCCAGCCCTGTCCTGATGCCTCTTTGTCTTCCTGGGCCCTCCTGTAGAAACAGATTTCCAAGAAAGAAGACTCCTCATAGATAGGAATTTGGAGCACAGTTAAACTGCACTGCAGCGATTACCACAGAGCTGCCTGGGCAATCCAGCATGGTGCAATCACTTCATTGCCAAAGGCAGCAATGAATAACTCACATGTCTCTCTTGGGCAGCTGACACATGACGATGTACCCAGCTACTGCTGCAAGCAGAATCACAGCCGAGACTGGAAGTGATGCTAGGAGGTACTTCTTGCTGAATTCCCACTGTCCAAGAGTCTCAACTTTTTGTCCAGCAGGTGATCCTAGCAGTAGAAAAGACAATGTGAGAGACAATATTTGTACTCTGCACTAGGGATAATCCCACAGTGTGCTTTACATGCCCGAGAATTATTTTGTTCAGAGATTTCTTCCTTTGGCTCTGGTGTCTCAGCATCAGGGACCAAGAGAAGAGGTTCTCATGGGGAAGAGCCCAGTGTGTGCCAGGGAGCAGCACTGCCCCTGTCTTTTCCACTGGGCTGCAGGCCAGGGCTGTGTGCTGGGCAGCTGCAATTCATCCATGGAGAGCACTGCAGGGATACAGCAGAAATGCTGCTCTTCTTCCAAGACAGCATCACCCAAGCACTCACTGGAATATTCCTCAGGCTCAGCAAGAGTGCTGGTGTCCCGTATTACTTCTCTTTCTTCATCTGAGCTTGGCTCACTGTCATTTTCTTCCACAGGGAGGGTCTCTGGCAAAGTCTCAGAATCTGTCTCTTCATAAAAAAACATTGGACACTTTAACCAGAAGCCACTGCCCCTTACCACAAGCCTGGTACCATGGCCTGGGAATTCTGGCAGGTGGCAGTGAGGAGCCCGCTGTGCCCAAAGACAAGAGGAATCCATAGCCCAGTTTTCTGCCATGCAACATGAAATGCAGACCCAAACCACCCAAGACTTAATCAATCAAATGACCCCCAGAAAGAATGCCTTCTGGCTCATACTCATACTTGAGGTCCAGCTTCAACCCATCCCTGAGCCTGAGGTTGGGCAGGGGCAGCCAAGACTGCGTGGGATATCATTTTTGCCTCTGTGCTGTGCTAAGTGTTCGATGCAAACAACTTCAGCAGAGGTCTTTTCCCAACATCTGGCTGCCAATGTCTGCACACAGCAGCTCTGGCCAGTAATGGTACATCTGCAGCAGCAGCTGGAGATGCTCCTGGCAATCATCTGGAAGCACAGCTGTGAGCAAATGCCATGCTGGACCTTTTCTATGGCTCATTCCAGGAGGTGTGAAATGGGGTGTCCCTGCAGCAAGACTCTGACTGAACACTTCTGGTTATCCAGGATTCACAACATCCCTAGCGGAATGAAAAGCTTCGCATCCCAGGCTGCAGGGTTAACAGAATGGGATGTACCAACCAGATGGGGCTTCATCTATGGCTGTCAGGAGCTCCTCTGCTCCTGACAGGGGAGGGAATCCTTCAGGGAATCCTCCAGGAAATCCTTCAGGGAATCCTTCAGGAACCGTGTCATAATTCTTCCCTAAGTTAGATTTATAAAAGAATGTTACACCTATGAATGTGTATTTCTCATGAATAACATGGGGAAAAGGAGTGCTCATTCTTGTGAAGGCAGTAGAGACTGATTACTCACACTTGAGGTACCAGCTTGGAACCAGCATGGTATCTGCCTCCAGCTCAGGGTTTGAAAGAGCACTCTCTGTGTCCATAACTACAGAACACGCACAAGAAGTTAGCATCACATTTACTCCTCTCATGGTCACACGGCAAGGCCTGGATGTGGAAGGTACTGACAGGGCACACACAGGTGGTTCTGTATTCTCACAGCTGCACAGGGGTCTGGCTGCCCTTGGGACACTGAGCTGGCAGCTCTCACATGAAGTGAAAAGCCATGGCGTGCCCACACGACCTGTGGCTAGGTCAGCCCTGGAGCCAGGCCAGGGGGCTGGATTACCAGAGGTGAGCGATGGACAACCAGAGCTGAGTGACGTATAACCGGCTGCCAGTGATGAATAACCAGTGCTAGTGATGGAAAGTCGGTGCTGAGGTTCTGGGCTTGAACTGGCCCTTCCCACCTCCTTGCTCCTTAGGAACCTCTGCCCATGCTGCACCCCAAAGCAGCTGCAGCCCCTCACTGCTGCCCTGGTGTGTCTGCCCCAGAGCCCACAGCGTGGTGGCCTCCTGGCTCAGCCAGCCCTAGTCCTGGCCCCGCTGCTGCCAGCCAGGGCTATGTGCTGGCCCCTGCCTGCCTGCCTGCTCCCTGCCCAGCTGTTGGAGCACTCTGGGCATTCTGGGCTTGTAGCGCCAGGAGAAAAAGGAGCAGGAGGCAGTGCCTCAGGGCCATGATCCCCCCTGCTGGCAACACTCTGCTGCTGCTGATGCTGCTGCCAAGCACCCCCTTGGAGTCACCAGGCTCGCTCTGGCACAGCCAGTGGCCCGGGACACTCTCCCATCCCTCGGGAGGCCAGGAGAGCGGCTAAGGCTGTCGCTTTGCACAGGCGAGGCTCTGCAGAACGAAAGGTAGAAAAAAGAATGGGCTTCTGTTGAGGGTTTAGTCAGGGTTTACTGAGGAAGTGCGGCAAAGGGATCCACAACCCAGGGGACCCAGTGAACTGCAAACCCTGGACTGGGCTGTGCAATGTGCTATAAAGGGGGAAGGGAACCTGGGAGGGGCTCGCCCACCCGCCAATGGGGTTACAGGAGGGCATGGGGAGCAGGAAAACAGGCATTTAGGAAAACCAATAGGGGCAAGTCGGGGGAGAGGCCCCAGGACCTGAACCTATCAACTGATGGCCTTGGTAGAAGTTTCTAGAGGGAGGAGATGGGCCGTCGAGTGATGGACCGGACAGCAGGGAGGGCTTTAAGGAGTGACACAGCAATTTTTAGGGAACATGGGGAGGAGCCATAGTGATTGACAATGAAGAGGAGGGAGGAGGCAACAGAGGCAGAACAATTTTAACTGGAAAAACTGGGACAAACTAAGGCATAACTTAGTGCAACTAAAACATACAAAACCACAATACAAAACTGCAGTGTTGCCCAGAGCACTGAACAAAACAAGTGGGGTTCTAGAACCTCACATCAAACAGAGCTCTCTGATCTCATGACAAAGTGGTGTCTCTGAACTCCCCATTGTATGCCCACGTTGCCTGTGAATTCCTGGACTTCCCGTCCACTGAATTTCCTTTTTCTGCACAGGAATGGAAGGAGCAAAACTGAGAAGGGTTTATGCATTCTGGGAGGCAGCACTGTGCATGGGAATGCAGAGGCACTCATGCCTTATTCCTCAGAAACCCTATCAGAAGCCCTCTATGAGGGCTGTTTTAAAAACCCAGATGCAAGTGTCCTTCTTTGGTAGTATTTTTGTCTGACAGCATTGTGGCAAGAAACCTGCTTTTCCCATTTCTTCTGCTACAGTTTCATCACCTTTGATGGCAGCACTGCTTCCATTCTCCACTGTCACGCCAACATGGGTGTGCAGTGCTCACGCTTCTCCCAAGTGAGCCTGGTTAATTCCCTTGCCACTTCCAATCCCACTTCAAGCTCACTAAAGGAGCCCCACTAAATCCTGAGCCAAGATCCTTTTTCCCTTTGAGGCAGATGTAGCCCATGTGCACCATCAAGCCTGGTGTCCTGTAGAGTGACCCAAGGTCAAAGCCCCACACTCCTGCTGGGAACATCAGGGTGCCAGGGATTCACTTCTAGAACCTTCCTGTGTCTGGGTCACTGCAAGTGGGACAAGTAAATTCCACATGCGCCCCAGATCCCTCAAGCTGTCATGCAGAGCCTCCTGTGACCAGTATCACGTTCCTTCCCCTCTGTATCTCACAGAGCCAGCCGTCATCTTTCTGCTCCTTGATCCTCTTTGTGCTCACTGGGGAGGGACTGCCACATCCCCCATGACCTAAGTCACCATATCAGGTCTCCTTGATGTGCTCAGCACTGGACATCCCTCCTTCCCAGAACATCCTTCCCTCTCTGCCCAGACCTTCCTGATTCAGGGCAGCATTCCAAATGAGCTCCTAGAGAAATTTTTGCATGTCACTCCTCACCAGCATGTCCTTATTCTGGTGCAGGAAAGCCTTGTTAATGGGCGCTGCTGGGAAAGCAGGCTGAGGCGTGCACAAACAGGTCCTGCACTGCAGTGCAAGTTTCTCAGAGCTCCTGTCACAGCCCCAGCCCTTCTCCCAGCTCTGTGCATTGTACCCCAACAGAAACGAACTTACAGCTTTTAGAAATCAATTTCTTTATCAAAATCAGAGAAAAAACCATCGTCTGCTAATACAAGGTATCACTATCACCATCACAAAAAGTATCCCTACCACTAAGAATATCAGTATCTCTTATCACTAAAATCAGCACGGTCCTCTAATATTAAGTGTCATTATTAGAATCACTATCACTAAAAGAATCAATATCTATCACTATCACTATCTTTCACTATCACTAAAAGAATCACTATCACTATCACTCTCATATTACTATCCCTATCACTACCTCTATCACTATCTATCACTATCACTGAAGAGTCCCTATTACTAGAACTATCTATCACTACCACTAAAAGAATCACTCTCACTCTCACTATCAGTATCCCTATCACTACCACTACCACTATCCCTATCTATCACTTATCACTATTACTAATCTTCATCTTGGAACATAAAGTATTCCTCCTGGTACTGGTTGCAGGGGCACCAGGAGGCTGTGGGCTGAGGAGTCTCCAGGGAAATCCAGCAGTCCTGTGAAGTAGCCCCCTCAGCCAGAGCACAGCTGGGACACGTCGTCAGAGGAGACGGGTCTGCGCGCATGTTCTTGTATAGCCGGGCCAGCTCTGCTGCAAAGATCTCAGGAAAGAGGCGGCAGCTGTCCTGAACCCGTTGGCCTGGGGTCCCTCGCCACTTCCTGGACCTTCTCCTGACTCTGTTTCTTCTCTAAGCAGGCCATGGCTTTCCCAGGAAGAGTCCCAGCCCTGTCCTGATGCCTCTTTGTCTTCCTGGGCCCTCCTGTAGAAACAGATTTCCAAGAAAGAAGACTCCTCATAGATAGGAATTTGGAGCACAGTTAAACTGCACTGCAGCGATTACCACAGAGCTGCCTGGGCAATCCAGCATGGTGCAATCACTTCATTGCCAAAGGCAGCAATGAATAACTCACATGTCTCTCTTGGGCAGCTGACACATGACGATGTACCCAGCTACTGCTGCAAGCAGAATCACAGCCGAGACTGGAAGTGATGCTAGGAGGTACTTCTTGCTGAATTCCCACTGTCCAAGAGTCTCAACTTTTTGTCCAGCAGGTGATCCTAGCAGTAGAAAAGACAATGTGAGAGACAATATTTGTACTCTGCACTAGGGATAATCCCACAGTGTGCTTTACATGCCCGAGAATTATTTTGTTCAGAGATTTCTTCCTTTGGCTCTGGTGTCTCAGCATCAGGGACCAAGAGAAGAGGTTCTCATGGGGAAGAGCCCAGTGTGTGCCAGGGAGCAGCACTGCCCCTGTCTTTTCCACTGGGCTGCAGGCCAGGGCTGTGTGCTGGGCAGCTGCAATTCATCCATGGAGAGCACTGCAGGGATACAGCAGAAATGCTGCTCTTCTTCCAAGACAGCATCACCCAAGCACTCACTGGAATATTCCTCAGGCTCAGCAAGAGTGCTGGTGTCCCGTATTACTTCTCTTTCTTCATCTGAGCTTGGCTCACTGTCATTTTCTTCCACAGGGAGGGTCTCTGGCAAAGTCTCAGAATCTGTCTCTTCATAAAAAAACATTGGACACTTTAACCAGAAGCCACTGCCCCTTACCACAAGCCTGGTACCATGGCCTGGGAATTCTGGCAGGTGGCAGTGAGGAGCCCGCTGTGCCCAAAGACAAGAGGAATCCATAGCCCAGTTTTCTGCCATGCAACATGAAATGCAGACCCAAACCACCCAAGACTTAATCAATCAAATGACCCCCAGAAAGAATGCCTTCTGGCTCATACTCATACTTGAGGTCCAGCTTCAACCCATCCCTGAGCCTGAGGTTGGGCAGGGGCAGCCAAGACTGCGTGGGATATCATTTTTGCCTCTGTGCTGTGCTAAGTGTTCGATGCAAACAACTTCAGCAGAGGTCTTTTCCCAACATCTGGCTGCCAATGTCTGCACACAGCAGCTCTGGCCAGTAATGGTACATCTGCAGCAGCAGCTGGAGATGCTCCTGGCAATCATCTGGAAGCACAGCTGTGAGCAAATGCCATGCTGGACCTTTTCTATGGCTCATTCCAGGAGGTGTGAAATGGGGTGTCCCTGCAGCAAGACTCTGACTGAACACTTCTGGTTATCCAGGATTCACAACATCCGTAGCGGAATGAAAAGCTTTGCATCCCAGGCTGCAGGGTTAACAGAATGGGATGTACCAACCAGATGGGGCTTCATCTATGGCTGTCAGGAGCTCCTCTGCTCCTGACAGGGGAGGGAATCCTTCAGGGAATCCTCCAGGAAATCCTTCAGGGAATCCTTCAGGAACCGTGTCATAATTCTTCCCTAAGTTAGATTTATAAAAGAATGTTACACCTATGAATGTGTATTTCTCATGAATAACATGGGGAAAAGGAGTGCTCATTCTTGTGAAGGCAGTAGAGACTGATTACTCACACTTGAGGTACCAGCTTGGAACCAGCATGGTATCTGCCTCCAGCTCAGGGTTTGAAAGAGCACTCTCTGTGTCCATAACTACAGAACACGCACAAGAAGTTAGCATCACATTTACTCCTCTCATGGTCACACGGCAAGGCCTGGATGTGGAAGGTACTGACAGGGCACACACAGGTGGTTCTGTATTCTCACAGCTGCACAGGGGTCTGGCTGCCCTTGGGACACTGAGCTGGCAGCTCTCACATGAAGTGAAAAGCCATGGCGTGCCCACACGACCTGTGGCTAGGTCAGCCCTGGAGCCAGGCCAGGAGGCTGGATTACCAGAGGTGAGCGATGGACAACCAGAGCTGAGTGACGTATAACCGGCTGCCAGTGATGAATAACCAGTGCTAGTGATGGAAAGTCGGTGCTGAGGTTCTGGGCTTGAACTGGCCCTTCCCACCTCCTTGCTCCTTAGGAACCTCTGCCCATGCTGCACCCCAAAGCAGCTGCAGCCCCTCACTGCTGCCCTGGTGTGTCTGCCCCAGAGCCCACAGCGTGGTGGCCTCCTGGCTCAGCCAGCCCTAGTCCTGGCCCCGCTGCTGCCAGCCAGGGCTATGTGCTGGCCCCTGCCTGCCTGCCTGCTCCCTGCCCAGCTGTTGGAGCACTCTGGGCATTCTGGGCTTGTAGCGCCAGGAGAAAAAGGAGCAGGAGGCAGTGCCTCAGGGCCATGATCCCCCCTGCTGGCAACACTCTGCTGCTGCTGATGCTGCTGCCAAGCACCCCCTTGGAGTCACCAGGCTCGCTCTGGCACAGCCAGTGGCCCGGGACACTCTCCCATCCCTCGGGAGGCCAGGAGAGCGGCTAAGGCTGTCGCTTTGCACAGGCGAGGCTCTGCAGAACGAAAGGTAGAAAAAAGAATGGGCTTCTGTTGAGGGTTTAGTCAGGGTTTACTGAGGAAGTGCGGCAAAGGGATCCACAACCCAGGGGACCCAGTGAACTGCAAACCCTGGACTGGGCTGTGCAATGTGCTATAAAGGGGGAAGGGAACCTGGGAGGGGCTCGCCCACCCGCCAATGGGGTTACAGGAGGGCATGGGGAGCAGGAAAACAGGCATTTAGGAAAACCAATAGGGGCAAGTCGGGGGAGAGGCCCCAGGACCTGAACCTATCAACTGATGGCCTTGGTAGAAGTTTCTAGAGGGAGGAGATGGGCCGTCGAGTGATGGACCGGACAGCAGGGAGGGCTTTAAGGAGTGACACAGCAATTTTTAGGGAACATGGGGAGGAGCCATAGTGATTGACAATGAAGAGGAGGGAGGAGGCAACAGAGGCAGAACAATTTTAACTGGAAAAACTGGGACAAACTAAGGCATAACTTAGTGCAACTAAAACATACAAAACCACAATACAAAACTGCAGTGTTGCCCAGAGCACTGAACAAAACAAGTGGGGTTCTAGAACCTCACATCAAACAGAGCTCTCTGATCTCATGACAAAGTGGTGTCTCTGAACTCCCCATTGTATGCCCACGTTGCCTGTGAATTCCTGGACTTCCCCTCCACTGAATTTCCTTTTTCTGCACAGGAATGGAAGGAGCAAAACTGAGAAGGGTTTCTGCATTCTGGGAGGCAGCACTGTGCATGGGAATGCAGAGGCACTCATGCCTTATTCCTCAGAAACCCTATCAGAAGCCCTCTATGAGGGCTGTTTTAAAAACCCAGATGCAAGTGTCCTTCTTTGGTAGTATTTTTGTCTGACAGCATTGTGGCAAGAAACCTGCTTTTCCCATTTCTTCTGCTACAGTTTCATCACCTTTGATGGCAGCACTGCTTCCATTCTCCACTGTCACGCCAACATGGGTGTGCAGTGCTCACGCTTCTCCCAAGTGAGCCTGGTTAATTCCCTTGCCACTTCCAATCCCACTTCAAGCTCACTAAAGGAGCCCCACTAAATCCTGAGCCAAGATCCTTTTTCCCTTTGAGGCAGATGTAGCCCATGTGCACCATCAAGCCTGGTGTCCTGTAGAGTGACCCAAGGTCAAAGCCCCACACTCCTGCTGGGAACATCAGGGTGCCAGGGATTCACTTCTAGAACCTTCCTGTGTCTGGGTCACTGCAAGTGGGACAAGTAAATTCCACATGCGCCCCAGATCCCTCAAGCTGTCATGCAGAGCCTCCTGTGACCAGTATCACGTTCCTTCCCCTCTGTATCTCACACAGCCAGCCGTCATCTTTCTGCTCCTTGATCCTCTTTGTGCTCACTGGGGAGGGACTGCCACATCCCCCATGACCTAAGTCACCATATCAGGTCTCCTTGATGTGCTCAGCACTGGACATCCCTCCTTCCCAGAACATCCTTCCCTCTCTGCCCAGACCTTCCTGATTCAGGGCAGCATTCCAAATGAGCTCCTAGAGAAATTTTTGCATGTCACTCCTCACCAGCATGTCCTTATTCTGGTGCAGGAAAGCCTTGTTAATGGGCGCTGCTGGGAAAGCAGGCTGAGGCGGGCACAAACAGGTCCTGCACTGCAGTGCAAGTTTCTCAGAGCTCCTGTCACAGCCCCAGCCCTTCTCCCAGCTCTGTGCATTGTACCCCAACAGAAACGAACTTACAGCTTTTAGAAATCAATTTCTTTATCAAAATCAGAGAAAAAACCATCGTCTGCTAATACAAGGTATCACTATCACCATCACAAAAAGTATCCCTACCACTAAGAATATCAGTATCTCTTATCACTAAAATCAGCACGGTCCTCTAATATTAAGTGTCATTATTAGAATCACTATCACTAAAAGAATCAATATCTATCACTATCACTATCTTTCACTATCACTAAAAGAATCACTATCACTATCACTCTCATATTACTATCCCTATCACTACCTCTATCACTATCTATCACTATCACTGAAGAGTCCCTATTACTAGAACTATCTATCACTACCACTAAAAGAATCACTGTCACTCTCACTATCAGTATCCCTATCACTACCACTACCACTATCCCTATCTATCACTTATCACTATTACTAATCTTCATCTTGGAACATAAAGTATTCCTCCTGGTACTGGTTGCAGGGGCACCAGGAGGCTGTGGGCTGAGGAGTCTCCAGGGAAATCCAGCAGTCCTGTGAAGTAGCCCCCTCAGCCAGAGCACAGCTGGGACACGTCGTCAGAGGAGACGGGTCTGCGCGCATGTTCTTGTATAGCCGGGCCAGCTCTGCTGCAAAGATCTCAGGAAAGAGGCGGCAGCTGTCCTGAACCCGTTGGCCTGGGGTCCCTCGCCACTTCCTGGACCTTCTCCTGACTCTGTTTCTTCTCTAAGCAGGCCATGGCTTTCCCAGGAAGAGTCCCAGCCCTGTCCTGATGCCTCTTTGTCTTCCTGGGCCCTCCTGTAGAAACAGATTTCCAAGAAAGAAGACTCCTCATAGATAGGAATTTGGAGCACAGTTAAACTGCACTGCAGCGATTACCACAGAGCTGCCTGGGCAATCCAGCATGGTGCAATCACTTCATTGCCAAAGGCAGCAATGAATAACTCACATGTCTCTCTTGGGCAGCTGACACATGACGATGTACCCAGCTACTGCTGCAAGCAGAATCACAGCCGAGACTGGAAGTGATGCTAGGAGGTACTTCTTGCTGAATTCCCACTGTCCAAGAGTCTCAACTTTTTGTCCAGCAGGTGATCCTAGCAGTAGAAAAGACAATGTGAGAGACAATATTTGTACTCTGCACTAGGGATAATCCCACAGTGTGCTTTACATGCCCGAGAATTATTTTGTTCAGAGATTTCTTCCTTTGGCTCTGGTGTCTCAGCATCAGGCACCAAGAGAAGAGGTTCTCATGGGGAAGAGCCCAGTGTGTGCCAGGGAGCACCACTGCCCCTGTCTTTTCCACTGGGCTGCAGGCCAGGGTTGTGTGCTGGGCAGCTGCAATTCATCCATGGAGAGCACTGCAGGGATACAGCAGAAATGCTGCTCTTCTTCCAAGACAGCATCACCCAAGCACTCACTGGAATATTCCTCAGGCTCAGCAAGAGTGCTGGTGTCCCGTATTACTTCTCTTTCTTCATCTGAGCTTGGCTCACTGTCATTTTCTTCCACAGGGAGGGTCTCTGGCAAAGTCTCAGAATCTGTCTCTTCATAAAAAAACATTGGACACTTTAACCAGAAGCCACTGCCCCTTACCACAAGCCTGGTACCATGGCCTGGGAATTCTGGCAGGTGGCAGTGAGGAGCCCGCTGTGCCCAAAGACAAGAGGAATCCATAGCCCAGTTTTCTGCCATGCAACATGAAATGCAGACCCAAACCACCCAAGACTTAATCAATCAAATGACCCCCAGAAAGAATGCCTTCTGGCTCATACTCATACTTGAGGTCCAGCTTCAACCCATCCCTGAGCCTGAGGTTGGGCAGGGGCAGCCAAGACTGCGTGGGATATCATTTTTGCCTCTGTGCTGTGCTAAGTGTTCGATGCAAACAACTTCAGCAGAGGTCTTTTCCCAACATCTGGCTGCCAATGTCTGCACACAGCAGCTCTGGCCAGTAATGGTACATCTGCAGCAGCAGCTGGAGATGCTCCTGGCAATCATCTGGAAGCACAGCTGTGAGCAAATGCCATGCTGGACCTTTTCTATGGCTCATTCCAGGAGGTGTGAAATGGGGTGTCCCTGCAGCAAGACTCTGACTGAACACTTCTGGTTATCCAGGATTCACAACATCCCTAGCGGAATGAAAAGCTTCGCATCCCAGGCTGCAGGGTTAACAGAATGGGATGTACCAACCAGATGGGGCTTCATCTATGGCTGTCAGGAGCTCCTCTGCTCCTGACAGGGGAGGGAATCCTTCAGGGAATCCTCCAGGAAATCCTTCAGGGAATCCTTCAGGAACCGTGTCATAATTCTTCCCTAAGTTAGATTTATAAAAGAATGTTACACCTATGAATGTGTATTTCTCATGAATAACATGGGGAAAAGGAGTGCTCATTCTTGTGAAGGCAGTAGAGACTGATTACTCACACTTGAGGTACCAGCTTGGAACCAGCATGGTATCTGCCTCCAGCTCAGGGTTTGAAAGAGCACTCTCTGTGTCCATAACTACAGAACACGCACAAGAAGTTAGCATCACATTTACTCCTCTCATGGTCACACGGCAAGGCCTGGATGTGGAAGGTACTGACAGGGCACACACAGGTGGTTCTGTATTCTCACAGCTGCACAGGGGTCTGGCTGCCCTTGGGACACTGAGCTGGCAGCTCTCACATGAAGTGAAAAGCCATGGCGTGCCCACACGACCTGTGGCTAGGTCAGCCCTGGAGCCAGGCCAGGAGGCTGGATTACCAGAGGTGAGCGATGGACAACCAGAGCTGAGTGACGTATAACCGGCTGCCAGTGATGAATAACCAGTGCTAGTGATGGAAAGTCGGTGCTGAGGTTCTGGGCTTGAACTGGCCCTTCCCACCTCCTTGCTCCTTAGGAACCTCTGCCCATGCTGCACCCCAAAGCAGCTGCAGCCCCTCACTGCTGCCCTGGTGTGTCTGCCCCAGAGCCCACAGCGTGGCGGCCTCCTGGCTCAGCCAGCCCTAGTCCTGGCCCCGCTGCTGCCAGCCAGGGCTATGTGCTGGCCCCTGCCTGCCTGCCTGCTCCCTGCCCAGCTGTTGGAGCACTCTGGGCATTCTGGGCTTGTAGCGCCAGGAGAAAAAGGAGCAGGAGGCAGTGCCTCAGGGCCATGATCCCCCCTGCTGGCAACACTCTGCTGCTGCTGATGCTGCTGCCAAGCACCCCCTTGGAGTCACCAGGCTCGCTCTGGCACAGCCAGTGGCCCGGGACACTCTCCCATCCCTCGGGAGGCCAGGAGAGCGGCTAAGGCTGTCGCTTTGCACAGGCGAGGCTCTGCAGAACGAAAGGTAGAAAAAAGAATGGGCTTCTGTTGAGGGTTTAGTCAGGGTTTACTGAGGAAGTGCGGCAAAGGGATCCACAACCCAGGGGACCCAGTGAACTGCAAACCCTGGACTGGGCTGTGCAATGTGCTATAAAGGGGGAAGGGAACCTGGGAGGGGCTCGCCCACCCGCCAATGGGGTTACAGGAGGGCATGGGGAGCAGGAAAACAGGCATTTAGGAAAACCAATAGGGGCAAGTCGGGGGAGAGGCCCCAGGACCTGAACCTATCAACTGATGGCCTTGGTAGAAGTTTCTAGAGGGAGGAGATGGGCCGTCGAGTGATGGACCGGACAGCAGGGAGGGCTTTAAGGAGTGACACAGCAATTTTTAGGGAACATGGGGAGGAGCCATAGTGATTGACAATGAAGAGGAGGGAGGAGGCAACAGGGGCAGAACAATTTTAACTGGAAAAACTGGGACAAACTAAGGCATAACTTAGTGCAACTAAAACATACAAAACCACAATACAAAACTGCAGTGTTGCCCAGAGCACTGAACAAAACAAGTGGGGTTCTAGAACCTCACATCAAACAGAGCTCTCTGATCTCATGACAAAGTGGTGTCTCTGAACTCCCCATTGTATGCCCACGTTGCCTGTGAATTCCTGGACTTCCCGTCCACTGAATTTCCTTTTTCTGCACAGGAATGGAAGGAGCAAAACTGAGAAGGGTTTCTGCATTCTGGGAGGCAGCACTGTGCATGGGAATGCAGAGGCACTCATGCCTTATTCCTCAGAAACCCTATCAGAAGCCCTCTATGAGGGCTGTTTTAAAAACCCAGATGCAAGTGTCCTTCTTTGGTAGTATTTTTGTCTGACAGCATTGTGGCAAGAAACCTGCTTTTCCCATTTCTTCTGCTACAGTTTCATCACCTTTGATGGCAGCACTGCTTCCATTCTCCACTGTCACGCCAACATGGGTGTGCAGTGCTCACGCTTCTCCCAAGTGAGCCTGGTTAATTCCCTTGCCACTTCCAATCCCACTTCAAGCTCACTAAAGGAGCCCCACTAAATCCTGAGCCAAGATCCTTTTTCCCTTTGAGGCAGATGTAGCCCATGTGCACCATCAAGCCTGGTGTCCTGTGGAGTGACCCAAGGTCAAAGCCCCACACTCCTGCTGGGAACATCAGGGTGCCAGGGATTCACTTCTAGAACCTTCCTGTGTCTGGGTCACTGCAAGTGGGACAAGTAAATTCCACATGCGCCCCAGATCCCTCAAGCTGTCATGCAGAGCCTCCTGTGACCAGTATCACGTTCCTTCCCCTCTGTATCTCACAGAGCCAGCCGTCATCTTTCTGCTCCTTGATCCTCTTTGTGCTCACTGGGGAGGGACTGCCACATCCCCCATGACCTAAGTCACCATATCAGGTCTCCTTGATGTGCTCAGCACTGGACATCCCTCCTTCCCAGAACATCCTTCCCTCTCTGCCCAGACCTTCCTGATTCAGGGCAGCATTCCAAATGAGCTCCTAGAGAAATTTTTGCATGTCACTCCTCACCAGCATGTCCTTATTCTGGTGCAGGAAAGCCTTGTTAATGGGCGCTGCTGGGAAAGCAGGCTGAGGCGGGCACAAACAGGTCCTGCACTGCAGTGCAAGTTTCTCAGAGCTCCTGTCACAGCCCCAGCCCTTCTCCCAGCTCTGTGCATTGTACCCCAACAGAAACGAACTTACAGCTTTTAGAAATCAATTTCTTTATCAAAATCAGAGAAAAAACCATCGTCTGCTAATACAAGGTATCACTATCACCATCACAAAAAGTATCCCTACCACTAAGAATATCAGTATCTCTTATCACTAAAATCAGCACGGTCCTCTAATATTAAGTGTCATTATTAGAATCACTATCACTAAAAGAATCAATATCTATCACTATCACTATCTTTCACTATCACTAAAAGAATCACTATCACTATCACTCTCATATTACTATCCCTATCACTACCTCTATCACTATCTATCACTATCACTGAAGAGTCCCTATTACTAGAATTATCTATCACTACCACTAAAAGAATCACTGTCACTCTCACTATCAGTATCCCTATCACTACCACTACCACTATCCCTATTTATCACTTATCACTATTACTAATCTTCATCTTGGAACATAAAGTATTCCTCCTGGTACTGGTTGCAGGGGCACCAGGAGGCTGTGGGCTGAGGAGACTCCAGGGAAATCCAGTGGTCCCGTGAAGTAGCCCCCTCAGCCAGAGCACAGCTGGGACACGTCGTCAGAGGAGACGGGTCTGCGCGCATGTTCTTGTATAGCCGGGCCAGCTCTGCTGCAAAGATCTCAGGAAAGAGGCGGCAGCTGTCCTGAACCCGTTGGCCTGGGGTCCCTCGCCACTTCCTGGACCTTCTCCTGACTCTGTTTCTTCTCTAAGCAGGCCATGGCTTTCCCAGGAAGAGTCCCAGCCCTGTCCTGATGCCTCTTTGTCTTCCTGGGCCCTCCTGTAGAAACAGATTTCCAAGAAAGAAGACTCCTCATAGATAGGAATTTGGAGCACAGTTAAACTGCACTGCAGCGATTACCACAGAGCTGCCTGGGCAATCCAGCATGGTGCAATCACTTCATTGCCAAAGGCAGCAATGAATAACTCACATGTCTCTCTTGGGCAGCTGACACATGACGATGTACCCAGCTACTGCTGCAAGCAGAATCACAGCCGAGACTGGAAGTGATGCTAGGAGGTACTTCTTGCTGAATTCCCACTGTCCAAGAGTCTCAACTTTTTGTCCAGCAGGTGATCCTAGCAGTAGAAAAGACAATGTGAGAGACAATATTTGTACTCTGCACTAGGGATAATCCCACAGTGTGCTTTACATGCCCGAGAATTATTTTGTTCAGAGATTTCTTCCTTTGGCTCTGGTGTCTCAGCATCAGGGACCAAGAGAAGAGGTTCTCATGGGGAAGAGCCCAGTGTGTGCCAGGGAGCACCACTGCCCCTGTCTTTTCCACTGGGCTGCAGGCCAGGGCTGTGTGCTGGGCAGCTGCAATTCATCCATGGAGAGCACTGCAGGGATACAGCAGAAATGCTGCTCTTCTTCCAAGACAGCATCACCCAAGCACTCACTGGAATATTCCTCAGGCTCAGCAAGAGTGCTGGTGTCCCGTATTACTTCTCTTTCTTCATCTGAGCTTGGCTCACTGTCATTTTCTTCCACAGGGAGGGTCTCTGGCAAAGTCTCAGAATCTGTCTCTTCATAAAAAAACATTGGACACTTTAACCAGAAGCCACTGCCCCTTACCACAAGCCTGGTACCATGGCCTGGGAATTCTGGCAGGTGGCAGTGAGGAGCCCGCTGTGCCCAAAGACAAGAGGAATCCATAGCCCAGTTTTCTGCCATGCAACATGAAATGCAGACCCAAACCACCCAAGACTTAATCAATCAAATGACCCCCAGAAAGAATGCCTTCTGGCTCATACTCATACTTGAGGTCCAGCTTCAACCCATCCCTGAGCCTGAGGTTGGGCAGGGGCAGCCAAGACTGCGTGGGATATCATTTTTGCCTCTGTGCTGTGCTAAGTGTTCGATGCAAACAACTTCAGCAGAGGTCTTTTCCCAACATCTGGCTGCCAATGTCTGCACACAGCAGCTCTGGCCAGTAATGGTACATCTGCAGCAGCAGCTGGAGATGCTCCTGGCAATCATCTGGAAGCACAGCTGTGAGCAAATGCCATGCTGGACCTTTTCTATGGCTCATTCCAGGAGGTGTGAAATGGGGTGTCCCTGCAGCAAGACTCTGACTGAACACTTCTGGTTATCCAGGATTCACAACATCCCTAGCGGAATGAAAAGCTTTGCATCCCAGGCTGCAGGGTTAACAGAATGGGATGTACCAACCAGATGGGGCTTCATCTATGGCTGTCAGGAGCTCCTCTGCTCCTGACAGGGGAGGGAATCCTTCAGGGAATCCTCCAGGAAATCCTTCAGGGAATCCTTCAGGAACCGTGTCATAATTCTTCCCTAAGTTAGATTTATAAAAGAATGTTACACCTATGAATGTGTATTTCTCATGAATAACATGGGGAAAAGGAGTGCTCATTCTTGTGAAGGCAGTAGAGACTGATTACTCACACTTGAGGTACCAGCTTGGAACCAGCATGGTATCTGCCTCCAGCTCAGGGTTTGAAAGAGCACTCTCTGTGTCCATAACTACAGAACACGCACAAGAAGTTAGCATCACATTTACTCCTCTCATGGTCACACGGCAAGGCCTGGATGTGGAAGGTACTGACAGGGCACACACAGGTGGTTCTGTATTCTCACAGCTGCACAGGGGTCTGGCTGCCCTTGGGACACTGAGCTGGCAGCTCTCACATGAAGTGAAAAGCCATGGCGTGCCCACACGACCTGTGGCTAGGTCAGCCCTGGAGCCAGGCCAGGAGGCTGGATTACCAGAGGTGAGCGATGGACAACCAGAGCTGAGTGACGTATAACCGGCTGCCAGTGATGAATAACCAGTGCTAGTGATGGAAAGTCGGTGCTGAGGTTCTGGGCTTGAACTGGCCCTTCCCACCTCCTTGCTCCTTAGGAACCTCTGCCCATGCTGCACCCCAAAGCAGCTGCAGCCCCTCACTGCTGCCCTGGTGTGTCTGCCCCAGAGCCCACAGCGTGGTGGCCTCCTGGCTCAGCCAGCCCTAGTCCTGGCCCCGCTGCTGCCAGCCAGGGCTATGTGCTGGCCCCTGCCTGCCTGCCTGCTCCCTGCCCAGCTGTTGGAGCACTCTGGGCATTCTGGGCTTGTAGCGCCAGGAGAAAAAGGAGCAGGAGGCAGTGCCTCAGGGCCATGATCCCCCCTGCTGGCAACACTCTGCTGCTGCTGATGCTGCTGCCAAGCACCCCCTTGGAGTCACCAGGCTCGCTCTGGCACAGCCAGTGGCCCGGGACACTCTCCCATCCCTCAGGAGGCCAGGAGAGCGGCTAAGGCTGTCGCTTTGCACAGGCGAGGCTCTGCAGAACGAAAGGTAGAAAAAAGAATGGGCTTCTGTTGAGGGTTTAGTCAGGGTTTACTGAGGAAGTGCAGCAAAGGGATCCACAACCCAGGGGACCCAGTGAACTGCAAACCCTGGACTGGGCTGTGCAATGTGCTATAAAGGGGGAAGGGAACCTGGGAGGGGCTCGCCCACCCGCCAATGGGGTTACAGGAGGGCATGGGGAGCAGGAAAACAGGCATTTAGGAAAACCAATAGGGGCAAGTCGGGGGAGAGGCCCCAGGACCTGAACCTATCAACTGATGGCCTTGGTAGAAGTTTCTAGAGGGAGGAGATGGGCCGTCGAGTGATGGACCGGACAGCAGGGAGGGCTTTAAGGAGTGACACAGCAATTTTTAGGGAACATGGGGAGGAGCCATAGTGATTGACAATGAAGAGGAGGGAGGAGGCAACAGAGGCAGAACAATTTTAACTGGAAAAACTGGGACAAACTAAGGCATAACTTAGTGCAACTAAAACATACAAAACCACAATACAAAACTGCAGTGTTGCCCAGAGCACTGAACAAAACAAGTGGGGTTCTAGAACCTCACATCAAACAGAGCTCTCTGATCTCATGACAAAGTGGTGTCTCTGAACTCCCCATTGTATGCCCACGTTGCCTGTGAATTCCTGGACTTCCCCTCCACTGAATTTCCTTTTTCTGCACAGGAATGGAAGGAGCAAAACTGAGAAGGGTTTCTGCATTCTGGGAGGCAGCACTGTGCATGGGAATGCAGAGGCACTCATGCCTTATTCCTCAGAAACCCTATCAGAAGCCCTCTATGAGGGCTGTTTTAAAAACCCAGATGCAAGTGTCCTTCTTTGGTAGTATTTTTGTCTGACAGCATTGTGGCAAGAAACCTGCTTTTCCCATTTCTTCTGCTACAGTTTCATCACCTTTGATGGCAGCACTGCTTCCATTCTCCACTGTCACGCCAACATGGGTGTGCAGTGCTCACGCTTCTCCCAAGTGAGCCTGGTTAATTCCCTTGCCACTTCCAATCCCACTTCAAGCTCACTAAAGGAGCCCCACTAAATCCTGAGCCAAGATCCTTTTTCCCTTTGAGGCAGATGTAGCCCATGTGCACCATCAAGCCTGGTGTCCTGTAGAGTGACCCAAGGTCAAAGCCCCACACTCCTGCTGGGAACATCAGGGTGCCAGGGATTCACTTCTAGAACCTTCCTGTGTCTGGGTCACTGCAAGTGGGACAAGTAAATTCCACATGCGCCCCAGATCCCTCAAGCTGTCATGCAGAGCCTCCTGTGACCAGTATCACGTTCCTTCCCCTCTGTATCTCACAGAGCCAGCCGTCATCTTTCTGCTCCTTGATCCTCTTTGTGCTCACTGGGGAGGGACTGCCACATCCCCCATGACCTAAGTCACCATATCAGGTCTCCTTGATGTGCTCAGCACTGGACATCCCTCCTTCCCAGAACATCCTTCCCTCTCTGCCCAGACCTTCCTGATTCAGGGCAGCATTCCAAATGAGCTCCTAGAGAAATTTTTGCATGTCACTCCTCACCAGCATGTCCTTATTCTGGTGCAGGAAAGCCTTGTTAATGGGCGCTGCTGGGAAAGCAGGCTGAGGCGTGCACAAACAGGTCCTGCACTGCAGTGCAAGTTTCTCAGAGCTCCTGTCACAGCCCCAGCCCTTCTCCCAGCTCTGTGCATTGTACCCCAACAGAAACGAACTTACAGCTTTTAGAAATCAATTTCTTTATCAAAATCAGAGAAAAAACCATCGTCTGCTAATACAAGGTATCACTATCACCATCACAAAAAGTATCCCTACCACTAAGAATATCAGTATCTCTTATCACTAAAATCAGCACGGTCCTCTAATATTAAGTGTCATTATTAGAATCACTATCACTAAAAGAATCAATATCTATCACTATCACTATCTTTCACTATCACTAAAAGAATCACTATCACTATCACTCTCATATTACTATCCCTATCACTACCTCTATCACTATCTATCACTATCACTGAAGAGTCCCTATTACTAGAACTATCTATCACTACCACTAAAAGAATCACTGTCACTCTCACTATCAGTATCCCTATCACTACCACTACCACTATCCCTATCTATCACTTATCACTATTACTAATCTTCATCTTGGAACATAAAGTATTCCTCCTGGTACTGGTTGCAGGGGCACCAGGAGGCTGTGGGCTGAGGAGACTCCAGGGAAATCCAGCAGTCCTGTGAAGTAGCCCCCTCAGCCAGAGCACAGCTGGGACACGTCGTCAGAGGAGACGGGTCTGCGCGCATGTTCTTGTATAGCCGGGCCAGCTCTGCTGCAAAGATCTCAGGAAAGAGGCGGCAGCTGTCCTGAACCCGTTGGCCTGGGGTCCCTCGCCACTTCCTGGACCTTCTCCTGACTCTGTTTCTTCTCTAAGCAGGCCATGGCTTTCCCAGGAAGAGTCCCAGCCCTGTCCTGATGCCTCTTTGTCTTCCTGGGCCCTCCTGTAGAAACAGATTTCCAAGAAAGAAGACTCCTCATAGATAGGAATTTGGAGCACAGTTAAACTGCACTGCAGCGATTACCACAGAGCTGCCTGGGCAATCCAGCATGGTGCAATCACTTCATTGCCAAAGGCAGCAATGAATAACTCACATGTCTCTCTTGGGCAGCTGACACATGACGATGTACCCAGCTACTGCTGCAAGCAGAATCACAGCTGAGACTGGAAGTGATGCTAGGAGGTACTTCTTGCTGAATTCCCACTGTCCAAGAGTCTCAACTTTTTGTCCAGCAGGTGATCCTAGCAGTAGAAAAGACAATGTGAGAGACAATATTTGTACTCTGCACTAGGGATAATCCCACAGTGTGCTTTACATGCCCGAGAATTATTTTGTTCAGAGATTTCTTCCTTTGGCTCTGGTGTCTCAGCATCAGGGACCAAGAGAAGAGGTTCTCATGGGGAAGAGCCCAGTGTGTGCCAGGGAGCAGCACTGCCCCTGTCTTTTCCACTGGGCTGCAGGCCAGGGCTGTGTGCTGGGCAGCTGCAATTCATCCATGGAGAGCACTGCAGGGATACAGCAGAAATGCTGCTCTTCTTCCAAGACAGCATCACCCAAGCACTCACTGGAATATTCCTCAGGCTCAGCAAGAGTGCTGGTGTCCCGTATTACTTCTCTTTCTTCATCTGAGCTTGGCTCACTGTCATTTTCTTCCACAGGGAGGGTCTCTGGCAAAGTCTCAGAATCTGTCTCTTCATAAAAAAACATTGGACACTTTAACCAGAAGCCACTGCCCCTTACCACAAGCCTGGTACCATGGCCTGGGAATTCTGGCAGGTGGCAGTGAGGAGCCCGCTGTGCCCAAAGACAAGAGGAATCCATAGCCCAGTTTTCTGCCATGCAACATGAAATGCAGACCCAAACCACCCAAGACTTAATCAATCAAATGACCCCCAGAAAGAATGCCTTCTGGCTCATACTCATACTTGAGGTCCAGCTTCAACCCATCCCTGAGCCTGAGGTTGGGCAGGGGCAGCCAAGACTGCGTGGGATATCATTTTTGCCTCTGTGCTGTGCTAAGTGTTCGATGCAAACAACTTCAGCAGAGGTCTTTTCCCAACATCTGGCTGCCAATGTCTGCACACAGCAGCTCTGGCCAGTAATGGTACATCTGCAGCAGCAGCTGGAGATGCTCCTGGCAATCATCTGGAAGCACAGCTGTGAGCAAATGCCATGCTGGACCTTTTCTATGGCTCATTCCAGGAGGTGTGAAATGGGGTGTCCCTGCAGCAAGACTCTGACTGAACACTTCTGGTTATCCAGGATTCACAACATCCCTAGCGGAATGAAAAGCTTCGCATCCCAGGCTGCAGGGTTAACAGAATGGGATGTACCAACCAGATGGGGCTTCATCTATGGCTGTCAGGAGCTCCTCTGCTCCTGACAGGGGAGGGAATCCTTCAGGGAATCCTCCAGGAAATCCTTCAGGGAATCCTTCAGGAACCGTGTCATAATTCTTCCCTAAGTTAGATTTATAAAAGAATGTTACACCTATGAATGTGTATTTCTCATGAATAACATGGGGAAAAGGAGTGCTCATTCTTGTGAAGGCAGTAGAGACTGATTACTCACACTTGAGGTACCAGCTTGGAACCAGCATGGTATCTGCCTCCAGCTCAGGGTTTGAAAGAGCACTCTCTGTGTCCATAACTACAGAACACGCACAAGAAGTTAGCATCACATTTACTCCTCTCATGGTCACACGGCAAGGCCTGGATGTGGAAGGTACTGACAGGGCACACACAGGTGGTTCTGTATTCTCACAGCTGCACAGGGGTCTGGCTGCCCTTGGGACACTGAGCTGGCAGCTCTCACATGAAGTGAAAAGCCATGGCGTGCCCACACGACCTGTGGCTAGGTCAGCCCTGGAGCCAGGCCAGGAGGCTGGATTACCAGAGGTGAGCGATGGACAACCAGAGCTGAGTGACGTATAACCGGCTGCCAGTGATGAATAACCAGTGCTAGTGATGGAAAGTCGGTGCTGAGGTTCTGGGCTTGAACTGGCCCTTCCCACCTCCTTGCTCCTTAGGAACCTCTGCCCATGCTGCACCCCAAAGCAGCTGCAGCCCCTCACTGCTGCCCTGGTGTGTCTGCCCCAGAGCCCACAGCGTGGTGGCCTCCTGGCTCAGCCAGCCCTAGTCCTGGCCCCGCTGCTGCCAGCCAGGGCTATGTGCTGGCCCCTGCCTGCCTGCCTGCTCCCTGCCCAGCTGTTGGAGCACTCTGGGCATTCTGGGCTTGTAGCGCCAGGAGAAAAAGGAGCAGGAGGCAGTGCCTCAGGGCCATGATCCCCCCTGCTGGCAACACTCTGCTGCTGCTGATGCTGCTGCCAAGCACCCCCTTGGAGTCACCAGGCTCGCTCTGGCACAGCCAGTGGCCCGGGACACTCTCCCATCCCTCGGGAGGCCAGGAGAGCGGCTAAGGCTGTCGCTTTGCACAGGCGAGGCTCTGCAGAACGAAAGGTAGAAAAAAGAATGGGCTTCTGTTGAGGGTTTAGTCAGGGTTTACTGAGGAAGTGTGGCAAAGGGATCCACAACCCAGGGGACCCAGTGAACTGCAAACCCTGGACTGGGCTGTGCAATGTGCTATAAAGGGGGAAGGGAACCTGGGAGGGGCTCGCCCACCCGCCAATGGGGTTACAGGAGGGCATGGGGAGCAGGAAAACAGGCATTTAGGAAAACCAATAGGGGCAAGTCGGGGGAGAGGCCCCAGGACCTGAACCTATCAACTGATGGCCTTGGTAGAAGTTTCTAGAGGGAGGAGATGGGCCGTCGAGTGATGGACCGGACAGCAGGGAGGGCTTTAAGGAGTGACACAGCAATTTTTAGGGAACATGGGGAGGAGCCATAGTGATTGACAATGAAGAGGAGGGAGGAGGCAACAGAGGCAGAACAATTTTAACTGGAAAAACTGGGACAAACTAAGGCATAACTTAGTGCAACTAAAACATACAAAACCACAATACAAAACTGCAGTGTTGCCCAGAGCACTGAACAAAACAAGTGGGGTTCTAGAACCTCACATCAAACAGAGCTCTCTGATCTCATGACAAAGTGGTGTCTCTGAACTCCCCATTGTATGCCCACGTTGCCTGTGAATTCCTGGACTTCCCCTCCACTGAATTTCCTTTTTCTGCACAGGAATGGAAGGAGCAAAACTGAGAAGGGTTTCTGCATTCTGGGAGGCAGCACTGTGCATGGGAATGCAGAGGCACTCATGCCTTATTCCTCAGAAACCCTATCAGAAGCCCTCTATGAGGGCTGTTTTAAAAACCCAGATGCAAGTGTCCTTCTTTGGTAGTATTTTTGTCTGACAGCATTGTGGCAAGAAACCTGCTTTTCCCATTTCTTCTGCTACAGTTTCATCACCTTTGATGGCAGCACTGCTTCCATTCTCCACTGTCACGCCAACATGGGTGTGCAGTGCTCACGCTTCTCCCAAGTGAGCCTGGTTAATTCCCTTGCCACTTCCAATCCCACTTCAAGCTCACTAAAGGAGCCCCACTAAATCCTGAGCCAAGATCCTTTTTCCCTTTGAGGCAGATGTAGCCCATGTGCACCATCAAGCCTGGTGTCCTGTAGAGTGACCCAAGGTCAAAGCCCCACACTCCTGCTGGGAACATCAGGGTGCCAGGGATTCACTTCTAGAACCTTCCTGTGTCTGGGTCACTGCAAGTGGGACAAGTAAATTCCACATGCGCCCCAGATCCCTCAAGCTGTCATGCAGAGCCTCCTGTGACCAGTATCACGTTCCTTCCCCTCTGTATCTCACACAGCCAGCCGTCATCTTTCTGCTCCTTGATCCTCTTTGTGCTCACTGGGGAGGGACTGCCACATCCCCCATGACCTAAGTCACCATATCAGGTCTCCTTGATGTGCTCAGCACTGGACATCCCTCCTTCCCAGAACATCCTTCCCTCTCTGCCCAGACCTTCCTGATTCAGGGCAGCATTCCAAATGAGCTCCTAGAGAAATTTTTGCATGTCACTCCTCACCAGCATGTCCTTATTCTGGTGCAGGAAAGCCTTGTTAATGGGCGCTGCTGGGAAAGCAGGCTGAGGCGTGCACAAACAGGTCCTGCACTGCAGTGCAAGTTTCTCAGAGCTCCTGTCACAGCCCCAGCCCTTCTCCCAGCTCTGTGCATTGTACCCCAACAGAAACGAACTTACAGCTTTTAGAAATCAATTTCTTTATCAAAATCAGAGAAAAAACCATCGTCTGCTAATACAAGGTATCACTATCACCATCACAAAAAGTATCCCTACCACTAAGAATATCAGTATCTCTTATCACTAAAATCAGCACGGTCCTCTAATATTAAGTGTCATTATTAGAATCACTATCACTAAAAGAATCAATATCTATCACTATCACTATCTTTCACTATCACTAAAAGAATCACTATCACTATCACTCTCATATTACTATCCCTATCACTACCTCTATCACTATCTATCACTATCACTGAAGAGTCCCTATTACTAGAACTATCTATCACTACCACTAAAAGAATCACTGTCACTCTCACTATCAGTATCCCTATCACTACCACTACCACTATCCCTATCTATCACTTATCACTATTACTAATCTTCATCTTGGAACATAAAGTATTCCTCCTGGTACTGGTTGCAGGGGCACCAGGAGGCTGTGGGCTGAGGAGTCTCCAGGGAAATCCAGCAGTCCTGTGAAGTAGCCCCCTCAGCCAGAGCACAGCTGGGACACGTCGTCAGAGGAGACGGGTCTGCGCGCATGTTCTTGTATAGCCGGGCCAGCTCTGCTGCAAAGATCTCAGGAAAGAGGCGGCAGCTGTCCTGAACCCGTTGGCCTGGGGTCCCTCGCCACTTCCTGGACCTTCTCCTGACTCTGTTTCTTCTCTAAGCAGGCCATGGCTTTCCCAGGAAGAGTCCCAGCCCTGTCCTGATGCCTCTTTGTCTTCCTGGGCCCTCCTGTAGAAACAGATTTCCAAGAAAGAAGACTCCTCATAGATAGGAATTTGGAGCACAGTTAAACTGCACTGCAGCGATTACCACAGAGCTGCCTGGGCAATCCAGCATGGTGCAATCACTTCATTGCCAAAGGCAGCAATGAATAACTCACATGTCTCTCTTGGGCAGCTGACACATGACGATGTACCCAGCTACTGCTGCAAGCAGAATCACAGCCGAGACTGGAAGTGATGCTAGGAGGTACTTCTTGCTGAATTCCCACTGTCCAAGAGTCTCAACTTTTTGTCCAGCAGGTGATCCTAGCAGTAGAAAAGACAATGTGAGAGACAATATTTGTACTCTGCACTAGGGATAATCCCACAGTGTGCTTTACATGCCCGAGAATTATTTTGTTCAGAGATTTCTTCCTTTGGCTCTGGTGTCTCAGCATCAGGGACCAAGAGAAGAGGTTCTCATGGGGAAGAGCCCAGTGTGTGCCAGGGAGCAGCACTGCCCCTGTCTTTTCCACTGGGCTGCAGGCCAGGGCTGTGTGCTGGGCAGCTGCAATTCATCCATGGAGAGCACTGCAGGGATACAGCAGAAATGCTGCTCTTCTTCCAAGACAGCATCACCCAAGCACTCACTGGAATATTCCTCAGGCTCAGCAAGAGTGCTGGTGTCCCGTATTACTTCTCTTTCTTCATCTGAGCTTGGCTCACTGTCATTTTCTTCCACAGGGAGGGTCTCTGGCAAAGTCTCAGAATCTGTCTCTTCATAAAAAAACATTGGACACTTTAACCAGAAGCCACTGCCCCTTACCACAAGCCTGGTACCATGGCCTGGGAATTCTGGCAGGTGGCAGTGAGGAGCCCGCTGTGCCCAAAGACAAGAGGAATCCATAGCCCAGTTTTCTGCCATGCAACATGAAATGCAGACCCAAACCACCCAAGACTTAATCAATCAAATGACCCCCAGAAAGAATGCCTTCTGGCTCATACTCATACTTGAGGTCCAGCTTCAACCCATCCCTGAGCCTGAGGTTGGGCAGGGGCAGCCAAGACTGCGTGGGATATCATTTTTGCCTCTGTGCTGTGCTAAGTGTTCGATGCAAACAACTTCAGCAGAGGTCTTTTCCCAACATCTGGCTGCCAATGTCTGCACACAGCAGCTCTGGCCAGTAATGGTACATCTGCAGCAGCAGCTGGAGATGCTCCTGGCAATCATCTGGAAGCACAGCTGTGAGCAAATGCCATGCTGGACCTTTTCTATGGCTCATTCCAGGAGGTGTGAAATGGGGTGTCCCTGCAGCAAGACTCTGACTGAACACTTCTGGTTATCCAGGATTCACAACATCCCTAGCGGAATGAAAAGCTTCGCATCCCAGGCTGCAGGGTTAACAGAATGGGATGTACCAACCAGATGGGGCTTCATCTATGGCTGTCAGGAGCTCCTCTGCTCCTGACAGGGGAGGGAATCCTTCAGGGAATCCTCCAGGAAATCCTTCAGGGAATCCTTCAGGAACCGTGTCATAATTCTTCCCTAAGTTAGATTTATAAAAGAATGTTACACCTATGAATGTGTATTTCTCATGAATAACATGGGGAAAAGGAGTGCTCATTCTTGTGAAGGCAGTAGAGACTGATTACTCACACTTGAGGTACCAGCTTGGAACCAGCATGGTATCTGCCTCCAGCTCAGGGTTTGAAAGAGCACTCTCTGTGTCCATAACTACAGAACACGCACAAGAAGTTAGCATCACATTTACTCCTCTCATGGTCACACGGCAAGGCCTGGATGTGGAAGGTACTGACAGGGCACACACAGGTGGTTCTGTATTCTCACAGCTGCACAGGGGTCTGGCTGCCCTTGGGACACTGAGCTGGCAGCTCTCACATGAAGTGAAAAGCCATGGCGTGCCCACACGACCTGTGGCTAGGTCAGCCCTGGAGCCAGGCCAGGAGGCTGGATTACCAGAGGTGAGCGATGGACAACCAGAGCTGAGTGACGTATAACCGGCTGCCAGTGATGAATAACCAGTGCTAGTGATGGAAAGTCGGTGCTGAGGTTCTGGGCTTGAACTGGCCCTTCCCACCTCCTTGCTCCTTAGGAACCTCTGCCCATGCTGCACCCCAAAGCAGCTGCAGCCCCTCACTGCTGCCCTGGTGTGTCTGCCCCAGAGCCCACAGCGTGGTGGCCTCCTGCCTCAGCCAGCCCTAGTCCTGGCCCCGCTGCTGCCAGCCAGGGCTATGTGCTGGCCCCTGCCTGCCTGCCTGCTCCCTGCCCAGCTGTTGGAGCACTCTGGGCATTCTGGGCTTGTAGCGCCAGGAGAAAAAGGAGCAGGAGGCAGTGCCTCAGGGCCATGATCCCCCCTGCTGGCAACACTCTGCTGCTGCTGATGCTGCTGCCAAGCACCCCCTTGGAGTCACCAGGCTCGCTCTGGCACAGCCAGTGGCCCGGGACACTCTCCCATCCCTCAGGAGGCCAGGAGAGCGGCTAAGGCTGTCGCTTTGCACAGGCGAGGCTCTGCAGAACGAAAGGTAGAAAAAAGAATGGGCTTCTGTTGAGGGTTTAGTCAGGGTTTACTGAGGAAGTGCAGCAAAGGGATCCACAACCCAGGGGACCCAGTGAACTGCAAACCCTGGACTGGGCTGTGCAATGTGCTATAAAGGGGGAAGGGAACCTGGGAGGGGCTCGCCCACCCGCCAATGGGGTTACAGGAGGGCATGGGGAGCAGGAAAACAGGCATTTAGGAAAACCAATAGGGGCAAGTCGGGGGAGAGGCCCCAGGACCTGAACCTATCAACTGATGGCCTTGGTAGAAGTTTCTAGAGGGAGGAGATGGGCCGTCGAGTGATGGACCGGACAGCAGGGAGGGCTTTAAGGAGTGACACAGCAATTTTTAGGGAACATGGGGAGGAGCCATAGTGATTGACAATGAAGAGGAGGGAGGAGGCAACAGAGGCAGAACAATTTTAACTGGAAAAACTGGGACAAACTAAGGCATAACTTAGTGCAACTAAAACATACAAAACCACAATACAAAACTGCAGTGTTGCCCAGAGCACTGAACAAAACAAGTGGGGTTCTAGAACCTCACATCAAACAGAGCTCTCTGATCTCATGACAAAGTGGTGTCTCTGAACTCCCCATTGTATGCCCACGTTGCCTGTGAATTCCTGGACTTCCCCTCCACTGAATTTCCTTTTTCTGCACAGGAATGGAAGGAGCAAAACTGAGAAGGGTTTCTGCATTCTGGGAGGCAGCACTGTGCATGGGAATGCAGAGGCACTCATGCCTTATTCCTCAGAAACCCTATCAGAAGCCCTCTATGAGGGCTGTTTTAAAAACCCAGATGCAAGTGTCCTTCTTTGGTAGTATTTTTGTCTGACAGCATTGTGGCAAGAAACCTGCTTTTCCCATTTCTTCTGCTACAGTTTCATCACCTTTGATGGCAGCACTGCTTCCATTCTCCACTGTCACGCCAACATGGGTGTGCAGTGCTCACGCTTCTCCCAAGTGAGCCTGGTTAATTCCCTTGCCACTTCCAATCCCACTTCAAGCTCACTAAAGGAGCCCCACTAAATCCTGAGCCAAGATCCTTTTTCCCTTTGAGGCAGATGTAGCCCATGTGCACCATCAAGCCTGGTGTCCTGTAGAGTGACCCAAGGTCAAAGCCCCACACTCCTGCTGGGAACATCAGGGTGCCAGGGATTCACTTCTAGAACCTTCCTGTGTCTGGGTCACTGCAAGTGGGACAAGTAAATTCCACATGCGCCCCAGATCCCTCAAGCTGTCATGCAGAGCCTCCTGTGACCAGTATCACGTTCCTTCCCCTCTGTATCTCACAGAGCCAGCCGTCATCTTTCTGCTCCTTGATCCTCTTTGTGCTCACTGGGGAGGGACTGCCACATCCCCCATGACCTAAGTCACCATATCAGGTCTCCTTGATGTGCTCAGCACTGAACATCCCTCCTTCCCAGAACATCCTTCCCTCTCTGCCCAGACCTTCCTGATTCAGGGCAGCATTCCAAATGAGCTCCTAGAGAAATTTTTGCATGTCACTCCTCACCAGCATGTCCTTATTCTGGTGCAGGAAAGCCTTGTTAATGGGCGCTGCTGGGAAAGCAGGCTGAGGCGTGCACAAACAGGTCCTGCACTGCAGTGCAAGTTTCTCAGAGCTCCTGTCACAGCCCCAGCCCTTCTCCCAGCTCTGTGCATTGTACCCCAACAGAAACGAACTTACAGCTTTTAGAAATCAATTTCTTTATCAAAATCAGAGAAAAAACCATCGTCTGCTAATACAAGGTATCACTATCACCATCACAAAAAGTATCCCTACCACTAAGAATATCAGTATCTCTTATCACTAAAATCAGCACGGTCCTCTAATATTAAGTGTCATTATTAGAATCACTATCACTAAAAGAATCAATATCTATCACTATCACTATCTTTCACTATCACTAAAAGAATCACTATCACTATCACTCTCATATTACTATCCCTATCACTACCTCTATCACTATCTATCACTATCACTGAAGAGTCCCTATTACTAGAACTATCTATCACTACCACTAAAAGAATCACTGTCACTCTCACTATCAGTATCCCTATCACTACCACTACCACTATCCCTATCTATCACTTATCACTATTACTAATCTTCATCTTGGAACATAAAGTATTCCTCCTGGTACTGGTTGCAGGGGCACCAGGAGGCTGTGGGCTGAGGAGACTCCAGGGAAATCCAGCAGTCCTGTGAAGTAGCCCCCTCAGCCAGAGCACAGCTGGGACACGTCGTCAGAGGAGACGGGTCTGCGCGCATGTTCTTGTATAGCCGGGCCAGCTCTGCTGCAAAGATCTCAGGAAAGAGGCGGCAGCTGTCCTGAACCCGTTGGCCTGGGGTCCCTCGCCACTTCCTGGACCTTCTCCTGACTCTGTTTCTTCTCTAAGCAGGCCATGGCTTTCCCAGGAAGAGTCCCAGCCCTGTCCTGATGCCTCTTTGTCTTCCTGGGCCCTCCTGTAGAAACAGATTTCCAAGAAAGAAGACTCCTCATAGATAGGAATTTGGAGCACAGTTAAACTGCACTGCAGCGATTACCACAGAGCTGCCTGGGCAATCCAGCATGGTGCAATCACTTCATTGCCAAAGGCAGCAATGAATAACTCACATGTCTCTCTTGGGCAGCTGACACATGACGATGTACCCAGCTACTGCTGCAAGCAGAATCACAGCTGAGACTGGAAGTGATGCTAGGAGGTACTTCTTGCTGAATTCCCACTGTCCAAGAGTCTCAACTTTTTGTCCAGCAGGTGATCCTAGCAGTAGAAAAGACAATGTGAGAGACAATATTTGTACTCTGCACTAGGGATAATCCCACAGTGTGCTTTACATGCCCGAGAATTATTTTGTTCAGAGATTTCTTCCTTTGGCTCTGGTGTCTCAGCATCAGGCACCAAGAGAAGAGGTTCTCATGGGGAAGAGCCCAGTGTGTGCCAGGGAGCAGCACTGCCCCTGTCTTTTCCACTGGGCTGCAGGCCAGGGCTGTGTGCTGGGCAGCTGCAATTCATCCATGGAGAGCACTGCAGGGATACAGCAGAAATGCTGCTCTTCTTCCAAGACAGCATCACCCAAGCACTCACTGGAATATTCCTCAGGCTCAGCAAGAGTGCTGGTGTCCCGTATTACTTCTCTTTCTTCATCTGAGCTTGGCTCACTGTCATTTTCTTCCACAGGGAGGGTCTCTGGCAAAGTCTCAGAATCTGTCTCTTCATAAAAAAACATTGGACACTTTAACCAGAAGCCACTGCCCCTTACCACAAGCCTGGTACCATGGCCTGGGAATTCTGGCAGGTGGCAGTGAGGAGCCCGCTGTGCCCAAAGACAAGAGGAATCCATAGCCCAGTTTTCTGCCATGCAACATGAAATGCAGACCCAAACCACCCAAGACTTAATCAATCAAATGACCCCCAGAAAGAATGCCTTCTGGCTCATACTCATACTTGAGGTCCAGCTTCAACCCATCCCTGAGCCTGAGGTTGGGCAGGGGCAGCCAAGACTGCGTGGGATATCATTTTTGCCTCTGTGCTGTGCTAAGTGTTCGATGCAAACAACTTCAGCAGAGGTCTTTTCCCAACATCTGGCTGCCAATGTCTGCACACAGCAGCTCTGGCCAGTAATGGTACATCTGCAGCAGCAGCTGGAGATGCTCCTGGCAATCATCTGGAAGCACAGCTGTGAGCAAATGCCATGCTGGACCTTTTCTATGGCTCATTCCAGGAGGTGTGAAATGGGGTGTCCCTGCAGCAAGACTCTGACTGAACACTTCTGGTTATCCAGGATTCACAACATCCCTAGCGGAATGAAAAGCTTCGCATCCCAGGCTGCAGGGTTAACAGAATGGGATGTACCAACCAGATGGGGCTTCATCTATGGCTGTCAGGAGCTCCTCTGCTCCTGACAGGGGAGGGAATCCTTCAGGGAATCCTCCAGGAAATCCTTCAGGGAATCCTTCAGGAACCGTGTCATAATTCTTCCCTAAGTTAGATTTATAAAAGAATGTTACACCTATGAATGTGTATTTCTCATGAATAACATGGGGAAAAGGAGTGCTCATTCTTGTGAAGGCAGTAGAGACTGATTACTCACACTTGAGGTACCAGCTTGGAACCAGCATGGTATCTGCCTCCAGCTCAGGGTTTGAAAGAGCACTCTCTGTGTCCATAACTACAGAACACGCACAAGAAGTTAGCATCACATTTACTCCTCTCATGGTCACACGGCAAGGCCTGGATGTGGAAGGTACTGACAGGGCACACACAGGTGGTTCTGTATTCTCACAGCTGCACAGGGGTCTGGCTGCCCTTGGGACACTGAGCTGGCAGCTCTCACATGAAGTGAAAAGCCATGGCGTGCCCACACGACCTGTGGCTAGGTCAGCCCTGGAGCCAGGCCAGGAGGCTGGATTACCAGAGGTGAGCGATGGACAACCAGAGCTGAGTGACGTATAACCGGCTGCCAGTGATGAATAACCAGTGCTAGTGATGGAAAGTCGGTGCTGAGGTTCTGGGCTTGAACTGGCCCTTCCCACCTCCTTGCTCCTTAGGAACCTCTGCCCATGCTGCACCCCAAAGCAGCTGCAGCCCCTCACTGCTGCCCTGGTGTGTCTGCCCCAGAGCCCACAGCGTGGTGGCCTCCTGGCTCAGCCAGCCCTAGTCCTGGCCCCGCTGCTGCCAGCCAGGGCTATGTGCTGGCCCCTGCCTGCCTGCCTGCTCCCTGCCCAGCTGTTGGAGCACTCTGGGCATTCTGGGCTTGTAGCGCCAGGAGAAAAAGGAGCAGGAGGCAGTGCCTCAGGGCCATGATCCCCCCTGCTGGCAACACTCTGCTGCTGCTGATGCTGCTGCCAAGCACCCCCTTGGAGTCACCAGGCTCGCTCTGGCACAGCCAGTGGCCCGGGACACTCTCCCATCCCTCGGGAGGCCAGGAGAGCGGCTAAGGCTGTCGCTTTGCACAGGCGAGGCTCTGCAGAACGAAAGGTAGAAAAAAGAATGGGCTTCTGTTGAGGGTTTAGTCAGGGTTTACTGAGGAAGTGTGGCAAAGGGATCCACAACCCAGGGGACCCAGTGAACTGCAAACCCTGGACTGGGCTGTGCAATGTGCTATAAAGGGGGAAGGGAACCTGGGAGGGGCTCGCCCACCCGCCAATGGGGTTACAGGAGGGCATGGGGAGCAGGAAAACAGGCATTTAGGAAAACCAATAGGGGCAAGTCGGGGGAGAGGCCCCAGGACCTGAACCTATCAACTGATGGCCTTGGTAGAAGTTTCTAGAGGGAGGAGATGGGCCGTCGAGTGATGGACCGGACAGCAGGGAGGGCTTTAAGGAGTGACACAGCAATTTTTAGGGAACATGGGGAGGAGCCATAGTGATTGACAATGAAGAGGAGGGAGGAGGCAACAGAGGCAGAACAATTTTAACTGGAAAAACTGGGACAAACTAAGGCATAACTTAGTGCAACTAAAACATACAAAACCACAATACAAAACTGCAGTGTTGCCCAGAGCACTGAACAAAACAAGTGGGGTTCTAGAACCTCACATCAAACAGAGCTCTCTGATCTCATGACAAAGTGGTGTCTCTGAACTCCCCATTGTATGCCCACGTTGCCTGTGAATTCCTGGACTTCCCCTCCACTGAATTTCCTTTTTCTGCACAGGAATGGAAGGAGCAAAACTGAGAAGGGTTTCTGCATTCTGGGAGGCAGCACTGTGCATGGGAATGCAGAGGCACTCATGCCTTATTCCTCAGAAACCCTATCAGAAGCCCTCTATGAGGGCTGTTTTAAAAACCCAGATGCAAGTGTCCTTCTTTGGTAGTATTTTTGTCTGACAGCATTGTGGCAAGAAACCTGCTTTTCCCATTTCTTCTGCTACAGTTTCATCACCTTTGATGGCAGCACTGCTTCCATTCTCCACTGTCACGCCAACATGGGTGTGCAGTGCTCACGCTTCTCCCAAGTGAGCCTGGTTAATTCCCTTGCCACTTCCAATCCCACTTCAAGCTCACTAAAGGAGCCCCACTAAATCCTGAGCCAAGATCCTTTTTCCCTTTGAGGCAGATGTAGCCCATGTGCACCGTCAAGCCTGGTGTCCTGTAGAGTGACCCAAGGTCAAAGCCCCACACTCCTGCTGGGAACATCAGGGTGCCAGGGATTCACTTCTAGAACCTTCCTGTGTCTGGGTCACTGCAAGTGGGACAAGTAAATTCCACATGCGCCCCAGATCCCTCAAGCTGTCATGCAGAGCCTCCTGTGACCAGTATCACGTTCCTTCCCCTCTGTATCTCACACAGCCAGCCGTCATCTTTCTGCTCCTTGATCCTCTTTGTGCTCACTGGGGAGGGACTGCCACATCCCCCATGACCTAAGTCACCATATCAGGTCTCCTTGATGTGCTCAGCACTGGACATCCCTCCTTCCCAGAACATCCTTCCCTCTCTGCCCAGACCTTCCTGATTCAGGGCAGCATTCCAAATGAGCTCCTAGAGAAATTTTTGCATGTCACTCCTCACCAGCATGTCCTTATTCTGGTGCAGGAAAGCCTTGTTAATGGGCGCTGCTGGGAAAGCAGGCTGAGGCGTGCACAAACAGGTCCTGCACTGCAGTGCAAGTTTCTCAGAGCTCCTGTCACAGCCCCAGCCCTTCTCCCAGCTCTGTGCATTGTACCCCAACAGAAACGAACTTACAGCTTTTAGAAATCAATTTCTTTATCAAAATCAGAGAAAAAACCATCGTCTGCTAATACAAGGTATCACTATCACCATCACAAAAAGTATCCCTACCACTAAGAATATCAGTATCTCTTATCACTAAAATCAGCACGGTCCTCTAATATTAAGTGTCATTATTAGAATCACTATCACTAAAAGAATCAATATCTATCACTATCACTATCTTTCACTATCACTAAAAGAATCACTATCACTATCACTCTCATATTACTATCCCTATCACTACCTCTATCACTATCTATCACTATCACTGAAGAGTCCCTATTACTAGAACTATCTATCACTACCACTAAAAGAATCACTGTCACTCTCACTATCAGTATCCCTATCACTACCACTACCACTATCCCTATCTATCACTTATCACTATTACTAATCTTCATCTTGGAACATAAAGTATTCCTCCTGGTACTGGTTGCAGGGGCACCAGGAGGCTGTGGGCTGAGGAGTCTCCAGGGAAATCCAGCAGTCCTGTGAAGTAGCCCCCTCAGCCAGAGCACAGCTGGGACACGTCGTCAGAGGAGACGGGTCTGCGCGCATGTTCTTGTATAGCCGGGCCAGCTCTGCTGCAAAGATCTCAGGAAAGAGGCGGCAGCTGTCCTGAACCCGTTGGCCTGGGGTCCCTCGCCACTTCCTGGACCTTCTCCTGACTCTGTTTCTTCTCTAAGCAGGCCATGGCTTTCCCAGGAAGAGTCCCAGCCCTGTCCTGATGCCTCTTTGTCTTCCTGGGCCCTCCTGTAGAAACAGATTTCCAAGAAAGAAGACTCCTCATAGATAGGAATTTGGAGCACAGTTAAACTGCACTGCAGCGATTACCACAGAGCTGCCTGGGCAATCCAGCATGGTGCAATCACTTCATTGCCAAAGGCAGCAATGAATAACTCACATGTCTCTCTTGGGCAGCTGACACATGACGATGTACCCAGCTACTGCTGCAAGCAGAATCACAGCCGAGACTGGAAGTGATGCTAGGAGGTACTTCTTGCTGAATTCCCACTGTCCAAGAGTCTCAACTTTTTGTCCAGCAGGTGATCCTAGCAGTAGAAAAGACAATGTGAGAGACAATATTTGTACTCTGCACTAGGGATAATCCCACAGTGTGCTTTACATGCCCGAGAATTATTTTGTTCAGAGATTTCTTCCTTTGGCTCTGGTGTCTCAGCATCAGGGACCAAGAGAAGAGGTTCTCATGGGGAAGAGCCCAGTGTGTGCCAGGGAGCACCACTGCCCCTGTCTTTTCCACTGGGCTGCAGGCCAGGGCTGTGTGCTGGGCAGCTGCAATTCATCCATGGAGAGCACTGCAGGGATACAGCAGAAATGCTGCTCTTCTTCCAAGACAGCATCACCCAAGCACTCACTGGAATATTCCTCAGGCTCAGCAAGAGTGCTGGTGTCCCGTATTACTTCTCTTTCTTCATCTGAGCTTGGCTCACTGTCATTTTCTTCCACAGGGAGGGTCTCTGGCAAAGTCTCAGAATCTGTCTCTTCATAAAAAAACATTGGACACTTTAACCAGAAGCCACTGCCCCTTACCACAAGCCTGGTACCATGGCCTGGGAATTCTGGCAGGTGGCAGTGAGGAGCCCGCTGTGCCCAAAGACAAGAGGAATCCATAGCCCAGTTTTCTGCCATGCAACATGAAATGCAGACCCAAACCACCCAAGACTTAATCAATCAAATGACCCCCAGAAAGAATGCCTTCTGGCTCATACTCATACTTGAGGTCCAGCTTCAACCCATCCCTGAGCCTGAGGTTGGGCAGGGGCAGCCAAGACTGCGTGGGATATCATTTTTGCCTCTGTGCTGTGCTAAGTGTTCGATGCAAACAACTTCAGCAGAGGTCTTTTCCCAACATCTGGCTGCCAATGTCTGCACACAGCAGCTCTGGCCAGTAATGGTACATCTGCAGCAGCAGCTGGAGATGCTCCTGGCAATCATCTGGAAGCACAGCTGTGAGCAAATGCCATGCTGGACCTTTTCTATGGCTCATTCCAGGAGGTGTGAAATGGGGTGTCCCTGCAGCAAGACTCTGACTGAACACTTCTGGTTATCCAGGATTCACAACATCCCTAGCGGAATGAAAAGCTTCGCATCCCAGGCTGCAGGGTTAACAGAATGGGATGTACCAACCAGATGGGGCTTCATCTATGGCTGTCAGGAGCTCCTCTGCTCCTGACAGGGGAGGGAATCCTTCAGGGAATCCTCCAGGAAATCCTTCAGGGAATCCTTCAGGAACCGTGTCATAATTCTTCCCTAAGTTAGATTTATAAAAGAATGTTACACCTATGAATGTGTATTTCTCATGAATAACATGGGGAAAAGGAGTGCTCATTCTTGTGAAGGCAGTAGAGACTGATTACTCACACTTGAGGTACCAGCTTGGAACCAGCATGGTATCTGCCTCCAGCTCAGGGTTTGAAAGAGCACTCTCTGTGTCCATAACTACAGAACACGCACAAGAAGTTAGCATCACATTTACTCCTCTCATGGTCACACGGCAAGGCCTGGATGTGGAAGGTACTGACAGGGCACACACAGGTGGTTCTGTATTCTCACAGCTGCACAGGGGTCTGGCTGCCCTTGGGACACTGAGCTGGCAGCTCTCACATGAAGTGAAAAGCCATGGCGTGCCCACACGACCTGTGGCTAGGTCAGCCCTGGAGCCAGGCCAGGAGGCTGGATTACCAGAGGTGAGCGATGGACAACCAGAGCTGAGTGACGTATAACCGGCTGCCAGTGATGAATAACCAGTGCTAGTGATGGAAAGTCGGTGCTGAGGTTCTGGGCTTGAACTGGCCCTTCCCACCTCCTTGCTCCTTAGGAACCTCTGCCCATGCTGCACCCCAAAGCAGCTGCAGCCCCTCACTGCTGCCCTGGCGTGTCTGCCCCAGAGCCCACAGCGTGGTGGCCTCCTGGCTCAGCCAGCCCTAGTCCTGGCCCCGCTGCTGCCAGCCAGGGCTATGTGCTGGCCCCTGCCTGCCTGCCTGCTCCCTGCCCAGCTGTTGGAGCACTCTGGGCATTCTGGGCTTGTAGCGCCAGGAGAAAAAGGAGCAGGAGGCAGTGCCTCAGGGCCATGATCCCCCCTGCTGGCAACACTCTGCTGCTGCTGATGCTGCTGCCAAGCACCCCCTTGGAGTCACCAGGCTCGCTCTGGCACAGCCAGTGGCCCGGGACACTCTCCCATCCCTCGGGAGGCCAGGAGAGCGGCTAAGGCTGTCGCTTTGCACAGGCGAGGCTCTGCAGAACGAAAGGTAGAAAAAAGAATGGGCTTCTGTTGAGGGTTTAGTCAGGGTTTACTGAGGAAGTGTGGCAAAGGGATCCACAACCCAGGGGACCCAGTGAACTGCAAACCCTGGACTGGGCTGTGCAATGTGCTATAAAGGGGGAAGGGAACCTGGGAGGGGCTCGCCCACCCGCCAATGGGGTTACAGGAGGGCATGGGGAGCAGGAAAACAGGCATTTAGGAAAACCAATAGGGGCAAGTCGGGGGAGAGGCCCCAGGACCTGAACCTATCAACTGATGGCCTTGGTAGAAGTTTCTAGAGGGAGGAGATGGGCCGTCGAGTGATGGACCGGACAGCAGGGAGGGCTTTAAGGAGTGACACAGCAATTTTTAGGGAACATGGGGAGGAGCCATAGTGATTGACAATGAAGAGGAGGGAGGAGGCAACAGAGGCAGAACAATTTTAACTGGAAAACCTGGGACAAACTAAGGCATAACTTAGTGCAACTAAAACATACAAAACCACAATACAAAACTGCAGTGTTGCCCAGAGCACTGAACAAAACAAGTGGGGTTCTAGAACCTCACATCAAACAGAGCTCTCTGATCTCATGACAAAGTGGTGTCTCTGAACTCCCCATTGTATGCCCACGTTGCCTGTGAATTCCTGGACTTCCCCTCCACTGAATTTCCTTTTTCTGCACAGGAATGGAAGGAGCAAAACTGAGAAGGGTTTCTGCATTCTGGGAGGCAGCACTGTGCATGGGAATGCAGAGGCACTCATGCCTTATTCCTCAGAAACCCTATCAGAAGCCCTCTATGAGGGCTGTTTTAAAAACCCAGATGCAAGTGTCCTTCTTTGGTAGTATTTTTGTCTGACAGCATTGTGGCAAGAAACCTGCTTTTCCCATTTCTTCTGCTACAGTTTCATCACCTTTGATGGCAGCACTGCTTCCATTCTCCACTGTCACGCCAACATGGGTGTGCAGTGCTCACGCTTCTCCCAAGTGAGCCTGGTTAATTCCCTTGCCACTTCCAATCCCACTTCAAGCTCACTAAAGGAGCCCCACTAAATCCTGAGCCAAGATCCTTTTTCCCTTTGAGGCAGATGTAGCCCATGTGCACCATCAAGCCTGGTGTCCTGTAGAGTGACCCAAGGTCAAAGCCCCACACTCCTGCTGGGAACATCAGGGTGCCAGGGATTCACTTCTAGAACCTTCCTGTGTCTGGGTCACTGCAAGTGGGACAAGTAAATTCCACATGCGCCCCAGATCCCTCAAGCTGTCATGCAGAGCCTCCTGTGACCAGTATCACGTTCCTTCCCCTCTGTATCTCACACAGCCAGCCGTCATCTTTCTGCTCCTTGATCCTCTTTGTGCTCACTGGGGAGGGACTGCCACATCCCCCATGACCTAAGTCACCATATCAGGTCTCCTTGATGTGCTCAGCACTGGACATCCCTCCTTCCCAGAACATCCTTCCCTCTCTGCCCAGACCTTCCTGATTCAGGGCAGCATTCCAAATGAGCTCCTAGAGAAATTTTTGCATGTCACTCCTCACCAGCATGTCCTTATTCTGGTGCAGGAAAGCCTTGTTAATGGGCGCTGCTGGGAAAGCAGGCTGAGGCGTGCACAAACAGGTCCTGCACTGCAGTGCAAGTTTCTCAGAGCTCCTGTCACAGCCCCAGCCCTTCTCCCAGCTCTGTGCATTGTACCCCAACAGAAACGAACTTACAGCTTTTAGAAATCAATTTCTTTATCAAAATCAGAGAAAAAACCATCGTCTGCTAATACAAGGTATCACTATCACCATCACAAAAAGTATCCCTACCACTAAGAATATCAGTATCTCTTATCACTAAAATCAGCACGGTCCTCTAATATTAAGTGTCATTATTAGAATCACTATCACTAAAAGAATCAATATCTATCACTATCACTATCTTTCACTATCACTAAAAGAATCACTATCACTATCACTCTCATATTACTATCCCTATCACTACCTCTATCACTATCTATCACTATCACTGAAGAGTCCCTATTACTAGAACTATCTATCACTACCACTTAAAGAATCACTCTCACTCTCACTATCAGTATCCCTATCACTACCACTACCACTATCCCTATCTATCACTTATCACTATTACTAATCTTCATCTTGGAACATAAAGTATTCCTCCTGGTACTGGTTGCAGGGGCACCAGGAGGCTGTGGGCTGAGGAGTCTCCAGGGAAATCCAGCAGTCCTGTGAAGTAGCCCCCTCAGCCAGAGCACAGCTGGGACACGTCGTCAGAGGAGACGGGTCTGCGCGCATGTTCTTGTATAGCCGGGCCAGCTCTGCTGCAAAGATCTCAGGAAAGAGGCGGCAGCTGTCCTGAACCCGTTGGCCTGGGGTCCCTCGCCACTTCCTGGACCTTCTCCTGACTCTGTTTCTTCTCTAAGCAGGCCATGGCTTTCCCAGGAAGAGTCCCAGCCCTGTCCTGATGCCTCTTTGTCTTCCTGGGCCCTCCTGTAGAAACAGATTTCCAAGAAAGAAGACTCCTCATAGATAGGAATTTGGAGCACAGTTAAACTGCACTGCAGCGATTACCACAGAGCTGCCTGGGCAATCCAGCATGGTGCAATCACTTCATTGCCAAAGGCAGCAATGAATAACTCACATGTCTCTCTTGGGCAGCTGACACATGACGATGTACCCAGCTACTGCTGCAAGCAGAATCACAGCCGAGACTGGAAGTGATGCTAGGAGGTACTTCTTGCTGAATTCCCACTGTCCAAGAGTCTCAACTTTTTGTCCAGCAGGTGATCCTAGCAGTAGAAAAGACAATGTGAGAGACAATATTTGTACTCTGCACTAGGGATAATCCCACAGTGTGCTTTACATGCCCGAGAATTATTTTGTTCAGAGATTTCTTCCTTTGGCTCTGGTGTCTCAGCATCAGGGACCAAGAGAAGAGGTTCTCATGGGGAAGAGCCCAGTGTGTGCCAGGGAGCAGCACTGCCCCTGTCTTTTCCACTGGGCTGCAGGCCAGGGCTGTGTGCTGGGCAGCTGCAATTCATCCATGGAGAGCACTGCAGGGATACAGCAGAAATGCTGCTCTTCTTCCAAGACAGCATCACCCAAGCACTCACTGGAATATTCCTCAGGCTCAGCAAGAGTGCTGGTGTCCCGTATTACTTCTCTTTCTTCATCTGAGCTTGGCTCACTGTCATTTTCTTCCACAGGGAGGGTCTCTGGCAAAGTCTCAGAATCTGTCTCTTCATAAAAAAACATTGGACACTTTAACCAGAAGCCACTGCCCCTTACCACAAGCCTGGTACCATGGCCTGGGAATTCTGGCAGGTGGCAGTGAGGAGCCCGCTGTGCCCAAAGACAAGAGGAATCCATAGCCCAGTTTTCTGCCATGCAACATGAAATGCAGACCCAAACCACCCAAGACTTAATCAATCAAATGACCCCCAGAAAGAATGCCTTCTGGCTCATACTCATACTTGAGGTCCAGCTTCAACCCATCCCTGAGCCTGAGGTTGGGCAGGGGCAGCCAAGACTGCGTGGGATATCATTTTTGCCTCTGTGCTGTGCTAAGTGTTCGATGCAAACAACTTCAGCAGAGGTCTTTTCCCAACATCTGGCTGCCAATGTCTGCACACAGCAGCTCTGGCCAGTAATGGTACATCTGCAGCAGCAGCTGGAGATGCTCCTGGCAATCATCTGGAAGCACAGCTGTGAGCAAATGCCATGCTGGACCTTTTCTATGGCTCATTCCAGGAGGTGTGAAATGGGGTGTCCCTGCAGCAAGACTCTGACTGAACACTTCTGGTTATCCAGGATTCACAACATCCCTAGCGGAATGAAAAGCTTCGCATCCCAGGCTGCAGGGTTAACAGAATGGGATGTACCAACCAGATGGGGCTTCATCTATGGCTGTCAGGAGCTCCTCTGCTCCTGACAGGGGAGGGAATCCTTCAGGGAATCCTCCAGGAAATCCTTCAGGGAATCCTTCAGGAACCGTGTCATAATTCTTCCCTAAGTTAGATTTATAAAAGAATGTTACACCTATGAATGTGTATTTCTCATGAATAACATGGGGAAAAGGAGTGCTCATTCTTGTGAAGGCAGTAGAGACTGATTACTCACACTTGAGGTACCAGCTTGGAACCAGCATGGTATCTGCCTCCAGCTCAGGGTTTGAAAGAGCACTCTCTGTGTCCATAACTACAGAACACGCACAAGAAGTTAGCATCACATTTACTCCTCTCATGGTCACACGGCAAGGCCTGGATGTGGAAGGTACTGACAGGGCACACACAGGTGGTTCTGTATTCTCACAGCTGCACAGGGGTCTGGCTGCCCTTGGGACACTGAGCTGGCAGCTCTCACATGAAGTGAAAAGCCATGGCGTGCCCACACGACCTGTGGCTAGGTCAGCCCTGGAGCCAGGCCAGGAGGCTGGATTACCAGAGGTGAGCGATGGACAACCAGAGCTGAGTGACGTATAACCGGCTGCCAGTGATGAATAACCAGTGCTAGTGATGGAAAGTCGGTGCTGAGGTTCTGGGCTTGAACTGGCCCTTCCCACCTCCTTGCTCCTTAGGAACCTCTGCCCATGCTGCACCCCAAAGCAGCTGCAGCCCCTCACTGCTGCCCTGGTGTGTCTGCCCCAGAGCCCACAGCGTGGTGGCCTCCTGGCTCAGCCAGCCCTAGTCCTGGCCCCGCTGCTGCCAGCCAGGGCTATGTGCTGGCCCCTGCCTGCCTGCCTGCTCCCTGCCCAGCTGTTGGAGCACTCTGGGCATTCTGGGCTTGTAGCGCCAGGAGAAAAAGGAGCAGGAGGCAGTGCCTCAGGGCCATGATCCCCCCTGCTGGCAACACTCTGCTGCTGCTGATGCTGCTGCCAAGCACCCCCTTGGAGTCACCAGGCTCGCTCTGGCACAGCCAGTGGCCCGGGACACTCTCCCATCCCTCGGGAGGCCAGGAGAGCGGCTAAGGCTGTCGCTTTGCACAGGCGAGGCTCTGCAGAACGAAAGGTAGAAAAAAGAATGGGCTTCTGTTGAGGGTTTAGTCAGGGTTTACTGAGGAAGTGCGGCAAAGGGATCCACAACCCAGGGGACCCAGTGAACTGCAAACCCTGGACTGGGCTGTGCAATGTGCTATAAAGGGGGAAGGGAACCTGGGAGGGGCTCGCCCACCCGCCAATGGGGTTACAGGAGGGCATGGGGAGCAGGAAAACAGGCATTTAGGAAAACCAATAGGGGCAAGTCGGGGGAGAGGCCCCAGGACCTGAACCTATCAACTGATGGCCTTGGTAGAAGTTTCTAGAGGGAGGAGATGGGCCATCGAGTGATGGACCGGACAGCAGGGAGGGCTTTAAGGAGTGACACAGCAATTTTTAGGGAACATGGGGAGGAGCCATAGTGATTGACAATGAAGAGGAGGGAGGAGGCAACAGAGGCAGAACAATTTTAACTGGAAAACCTGGGACAAACTAAGGCATAACTTAGTGCAACTAAAACATACAAAACCACAATACAAAACTGCAGTGTTGCCCAGAGCACTGAACAAAACAAGTGGGGTTCTAGAACCTCACATCAAACAGAGCTCTCTGATCTCATGACAAAGTGGTGTCTCTGAACTCCCCATTGTATGCCCACGTTGCCTGTGAATTCCTGGACTTCCCCTCCACTGAATTTCCTTTTTCTGCACAGGAATGGAAGGAGCAAAACTGAGAAGGGTTTCTGCATTCTGGGAGGCAGCACTGTGCATGGGAATGCAGAGGCACTCATGCCTTATTCCTCAGAAACCCTATCAGAAGCCCTCTATGAGGGCTGTTTTAAAAACCCAGATGCAAGTGTCCTTCTTTGGTAGTATTTTTGTCTGACAGCATTGTGGCAAGAAACCTGCTTTTCCCATTTCTTCTGCTACAGTTTCATCACCTTTGATGGCAGCACTGCTTCCATTCTCCACTGTCACGCCAACATGGGTGTGCAGTGCTCACGCTTCTCCCAAGTGAGCCTGGTTAATTCCCTTGCCACTTCCAATCCCACTTCAAGCTCACTAAAGGAGCCCCACTAAATCCTGAGCCAAGATCCTTTTTCCCTTTGAGGCAGATGTAGCCCATGTGCACCATCAAGCCTGGTGTCCTGTAGAGTGACCCAAGGTCAAAGCCCCACACTCCTGCTGGGAACATCAGGGTGCCAGGGATTCACTTCTAGAACCTTCCTGTGTCTGGGTCACTGCAAGTGGGACAAGTAAATTCCACATGCGCCCCAGATCCCTCAAGCTGTCATGCAGAGCCTCCTGTGACCAGTATCACGTTCCTTCCCCTCTGTATCTCACACAGCCAGCCGTCATCTTTCTGCTCCTTGATCCTCTTTGTGCTCACTGGGGAGGGACTGCCACATCCCCCATGACCTAAGTCACCATATCAGGTCTCCTTGATGTGCTCAGCACTGGACATCCCTCCTTCCCAGAACATCCTTCCCTCTCTGCCCAGACCTTCCTGATTCAGGGCAGCATTCCAAATGAGCTCCTAGAGAAATTTTTGCATGTCACTCCTCACCAGCATGTCCTTATTCTGGTGCAGGAAAGCCTTGTTAATGGGCGCTGCTGGGAAAGCAGGCTGAGGCGTGCACAAACAGGTCCTGCACTGCAGTGCAAGTTTCTCAGAGCTCCTGTCACAGCCCCAGCCCTTCTCCCAGCTCTGTGCATTGTACCCCAACAGAAACGAACTTACAGCTTTTAGAAATCAATTTCTTTATCAAAATCAGAGAAAAAACCATCGTCTGCTAATACAAGGTATCACTATCACCATCACAAAAAGTATCCCTACCACTAAGAATATCAGTATCTCTTATCACTAAAATCAGCACGGTCCTCTAATATTAAGTGTCATTATTAGAATCACTATCACTAAAAGAATCAATATCTATCACTATCACTATCTTTCACTATCACTAAAAGAATCACTATCACTATCACTCTCATATTACTATCCCTATCACTACCTCTATCACTATCTATCACTATCACTGAAGAGTCCCTATTACTAGAACTATCTATCACTACCACTAAAAGAATCACTGTCACTCTCACTATCAGTATCCCTAT